>CM076583.1:1188957869-1189272137 GCA_034641835.2 Pinus albicaulis
GTGAGGCGGATCCAAACCTGTACCAGATTGTGGTGGAGGGGAAGCTGTTGATCATCGTACTGTATGTAGATGATCTGATTTTGACTGGCGATGAGGAGTTGATACTTTCATGCAAGGAGGATCTTGCACGAGAGTTCGAGATGAAGGACTTGGGCATCCTTCATTATTTCCTGGGATTGGAGATTTGGCAGCGCAGTGGAGGACTGTTTGTTTCTCGGGGCAAGTATGCCCGGGAGATTCTGGAGAGGTTCAACATGCAAGGCTGCAAGCCTGTTGACACTCCTCTTCCTGGTGGTTGGAGGAAGGAGGATGCTACTTCAGCGGAGGTAGTGGATGCCACTGTCTATCGACAGTTGGTGGGGTCGCTTATGTATCTGGTCAATACACGACCCGATATATGCTATGCAGTTAACCAGCTTTCGCAAGCTATGGTTAAGCCTACCAAGCTCTTTTGGAAGGCAGGCAAGCATGTATTGCGCTATATTAGAGGCACATCGGGATATGGTCTATGGTCTAGACAGGAGGATGGAGCGAAGCTTTTCGTTTCAACGATCACAGTTAAGGCGAGGCAACGGGCCCAGGAAAAACGCCACGGAGGGAGTTTTCAGCATTAGATCGGCAATGAGTTTCACAGTACGGCGAGACGAGAGATCCGTGGCACCTGATTCAGCGAGAGCGTTACATGGCAACAGCTTGTAGGCATGTGAGAGGGCTATTTGGATGAGAAGATCCTTGCGGGGTTTGTTCGAGGTTGCATTTGGAGCGGGAGCCTACTGTGATTTATTGTGATAACCAGAGTTGCATCAAGCTCTCGGCTAATCTAGTATTTCATGATAGATCCAAACACATCGACATCAGGTACCATCATATCAGAGATTGTGTTCAGCGGAGAATCATGATGCTTTCATATGTTCCCACGGAGGATCAGGATGCTGACATCTTGACGAAGGCGCTCACCAGGAGCAAGTTCGAATTCCACAGAGGCAGGATAGGGGTTGCGGATAATCCATATCTTGCTGAGAGGGAGTGTTGAAAATGCAGCAAGATGATGGAGCTTAGTGAAATGAAGTCGCCTTCACTAAGTGGGCCCGCAGGCAAATTCTGGCGCAAAGTCTATTTTTAGACTATGTCTATTTTTAGACATACGAAGCATAATTTGGGAATTCTACTTGGAGATTCTTGATGGATGTGACATGTCGGTAAAAATAGATGAGACCCTAATTTTTAGGACCCAGGCTATTTTTAGACTGATCTCCTAAAAATATGGAAGTCAAATATTATTTACCCTTAATAATATTTTGACTATAAGCAGCAGTTTACTCTCTTGGCGCACTTCAGTTTGAGTCATGGAGGTGGCTCATGCAACTGACACAAGGAATCACGTGGTTCCTAGGGTTTGATGGCATCTTGCATGGTTTACTTCAGTTATACTTCAGTGGCAGAAGTTTTGGAGGAGTTAACGGGACAAGTAGTGGAGTTGTGTTCTGTTTGTTTTAGTTGAACTAGTTGGGATTAGTTAACTAACTAATCAACTAGATATGAGTGGAGTAAATTAAATAATATTTAATTTACTAAATATTAACTCATTAGTCAACTCAAGAACACTTCAGTTCACTACGGTGCATGATCAGTTCAGTGAAGACCAGTGAAAGAGATAGATGAAAGGGTAGAGTTAGCTATCAGTTGTAACTATACTGTTGCTATTTGCAACACATAGATGGGTGGAGTAAGCTATGAGTATTGCAAAGTTTAGGCTGGTGGTTTATCTATATAAGGAGGCCATCACCTAGCATTAAAATACGCAATCAAGGTTGGCTATCAAGTGGCTAAGGATTGGAGCAAGTGATTTTCTAGATCTAGCTTGATAGTGTGTAGCATGGGAGGTAGTGCATGAGAGCTTGTGAAGAGTTTTGTACTATGATTGTTACATGATTTCTCCATTATAATATACACAATAGCTGCGGGGTTTTCAGCTATAGGCTTTCCCCATACATACTGAGTTAATGTGTGATTGATTTGATGTGCGATTGCTTCTATATTATTTCCGCATGTGACAATTAATTGTAGAAGAAGGTTATGTGTTATGCATGCAATTAGAAATTGATGTATGATCGGGTTAATCTTCATTGAATAAGTGATTTATTCAGCTAATTTCTAGAGATCCATCCTTCTTGTGTACCAATACTACAACAGTAGAGAAAAAACTTTGACTAGGTTGAATTATATCAGTCTCTAACATTCTGCAATCATACGTTCAATTTTTCTCTTTTGGACATAAGGATATCTATAAGGCCTGATGTTTGGAGGAACACTTCCTGGAATCAAATGAATAGCATGATCATGATCACGAATAAGTGGGAGTCCTTTGGGAGTTTCAAACACCTTGGAATGATTGTCCAAGACTTGTTGGAGATCTGCAGAAATAGATGATTTTGATGTCGGAACTTCTAGTGAGCATAATTGTGCAATTACGCCTCGTTGTTCTTTCTTTAGAAACTTTGTCATGACATTAGAGCTTATTATCCTTCCTGGCTTCCCTTCAATACCCCGTAATTCGACTTCCTTTCCTTCTGAAAAAAATTTCAAGAAAAGTTCTTGAGAATTAAAAGCTATCGTCCCCAAAGATTGTAACCATTGTACTCCTAGTACAACATCAGCACCTCCCATAGGAATGGAAAGCATTGGACTAGTCAATACATATTCCCCCATGGTTAGCTTGATATTGTGGCATTTTCCAGAGCAATTTATAGTTCCTCCATTTGCAACCATCACTTGACATTCTGGTGTTGGGTATAGGAAACAATTCAATTCCTTGGCTACCTTACAATGAATAAAATTATGGGTACTACCTGAATCAATCAACACTATTATCTCTTTCTTCTTGATATGTCCTTCTATCTTGAGAGTTTAAGGAGTGGTAATTCCTGCCAATGCATTACACGATATGGTCGAACTAATTTCTTCCTCTTCTAGGGTTGGTTCCTGGTGTATATCCTCTTCTTGTTCATTTTCTTCTTCCTCTTCACAATCTATGTAAAATAATTTCTTCTCAGCACACTTATGACCTTTAGTGTATTTGCTATCACAACTGTAGCAAAGCCCTTTTGCTCTTTTTCTTCCAATTGTTGTGGTGTCAACCTTGTAGGTTGTGGAAATCTAGGCATAGCAACACTTCCTTCTTTATAGAATTGAGGGGTAGGCTTCCTTGTGGCCATAATTTTACATTCAACTTTTCTTGCCAACCTGAATGCCTTCTCCAATGAATCAGGTTCCAAAACACGAACTTCATGTTGGATGTTATCCTTTAGAGTACCTATGAAGAGATCAATCCTGTGTTCCTCTGTAATATCAGTTACCCTTATATTCAATTTTTGGAAGTCCTCAATGTGCTGCCCCACTAAACCCTTTTGTTTGAGATTTATCAATTGGCTAAAGAAGGTGTTGCTCTTTGTATCCTCATAATTTGCTATCATTTCCTCAGTAAAAATTGACCAAGTGACAATTTTTTTACGGGAGCAAAGCCATCGATACCATACAAATGTATTTTGTTCTAAATGTAAAGTTGCAATCCGTACCTTTTGTGTGTTTTGCACATTATGGAGATCAAAATATTGCTCCATCTGTAGTATCCATGTTACAGGATCCTTTCCGTCAAACTTCCTCATATCCATTTTTGGAATATGGTGGTTCTTCCCACCAACATTCGAGTTTATGAAATCACGATTAACATTTATTTTGTTCTCATCATGAGGTTCTTCTCCTATATTTCCGCCATTAGGAATCATTTCTAGTTTTAAGCTTGTCATCAAGCCTTCCATGTATTCTTTTAGATCATTCTTCATGTTTTCCATGTTGTCTTTCATGTCATTCTTCAAACCGTCCATCTTCACTTCCACGCCTTTCTTAAAACTTCTATTTCATTTTTTGTTGCTTTTTCGAGAGTGAAATTTGTTGCACTTGCTCTTGTAATTTTGATAGATATATTACGTTAACCATCTTCATGAGTCATAGTAGAGCATTAAAGAGAGCGTAGATTGATAAATTTCTTTTTTTGGGAGCCATTTTAGAATCCAATATTGATATCTATTCTACAATATGGACTTGGAATCGGTCAAATTGATTCCTCAAACAAGACTTATGCAATTCGGAAAAACAATACACACCTTTTTCTTGCTTTTGAAGAGCTCGATATTGAAATTGGATTATATCTGTGATTTCAGCACTTCAATATCTGAATTTTGGTACCGACGTAGCCCTCTGAATTATCTTTTGAATGCCATGGGTCTGACTGGATTTGGATTCTCCAAGACAAAGTTGTGTCCAATCTTCCACAATGACCTAATTATGGACTGGTTCAGTAGAGAGAACTTTTACGACTTGCCACGTGTCACTGTTTTGTCCTTTGTCTCTAAAATTGATATCCAATACACTACAGGCCGTGTACTTGCGACCAATTTTGACGGCACTCCAATCCAATCTCGAGAGAGAGAGTTATTGAACTTTTCCCACGATCACCTCTTTAAGATGAAATTCAGGAGCGACTTCTGAGATGATATCTCAGATTATTAGACAGCTACGAAATTTTTACCTGGAGCTTCCTTAAGATTTTCTTAGCACCTAAAATTTCAACTAAGAACTTCATGAGAAACAAAGTTATAGCGAACATGCCACAATGACCTGTTTGGAGCAGCAAAACCCTAGAAATCAAATCTCTGATAGCAAATGTTGTGTAACCAGCTCCAAAAATAGAAGAAAAGAGATATCAACGCCTTAGAAATAAGCCACTTCAAGGGGGCAACCTCCAATACATTCCATAAATGAACAATTCTTGGATGATACAATTTACAAAACCTCCTTTCTATATATAGGAGTCCATGGGGCCATAATGTAATCCTAGTGGGCCACAATGTAATCCTAGCCGACCTAACAATAATAATTTAAGGGCACAATAATAACAAAATGGGGGTTAATAATAACAATAAGGGGTTTACACTAAAAATAATAAGGGGCTATACTAGTGATATAGGGACCTAACAATGAATGTAGATATGTTGTGTAACCAGCTCCAAAAAGAGAAGAAAAGAGATATAATCGCCTTAGAAATGAGCCACTTCGAGGGGGAAACCTCCAATACATTACATAAATGAACAATTCTTGGATGATGCAATTCACAAAACCTCCTTTCTATATATAGGAGTCCATGGGGCCATAATGTAATCCTAGTGGGCCACAATGTAATCCTAGCCGACCTAACAATAATAATTTAAGGGCACAATAATAACAAAATGAGGGTTACAAGGGTACAATAATAACAATAAGGGGGTTACACTAACAACAATAAGGGACTATACTAGTAATATAGGGACCTAACATGCCCCTCCTTCAAAAAAGTGTTGTCCTCAATGCTTGAGTAGCTCTGGGTGCTTCTGTATAAAATTCTCATCCTCCCATGTAGAATCTTCAGTGGGTAAGTTCTTCCACTTGATGAGATACTCTGAAATTGATCGATTCCGTAGTTGTCGAGTTCTTTTTTTCCATGACTGCTTCAGGTTCCAATATGATTTTCCCTTCCCCATCAAGTTCTAGCAATACTGTTTGAACTGGAAGATTTTCACCTATAACCTTCTTTAAGCATGAAACATGGAAAACTGGATGTACTCGCGAAGAAGCAGGATGCTCCAATTTGTATGCCATAGTACCAATCTTTTGCAACACCTTGTAAGGACCATAGTACTTTGGCGATAATTTATTATCCTTCTTAGCTTGCTTGAGGGACATTTGTGTATATGGTTGTAGCCGTAAAAATACCCAATCTCCTATATCAAAACTTCTCTCGCTGCGATGTTGATCTGCCTGTTGTTTCATTCGATTTTGTGCCAAATTCAGGTTATCCTTTAAGAGCTGGAGAACTTCTTGCTGATGCTCGATGTGATCTTCCACTGCTTGAACCTTCGAATTTTTCCTTAAAGATGATGTGATCGATGGTGGATGATATCCATAAAGTGCCATAAATGGGGTCATTTTTGCTGCAGTATGGAAGGAAGTGTTATACCACCATTCGGCGAGAGGTAACCACTTGACCCATTGTGTTTGTTTATCAGATACAAAACAACGAAGATATCCTTCCAAACATTTATTTACTATCTCGGTTTGACCATCAGATTGAGGATGATAAGATGAGCTATGAGCTAATTGAGTACCCAAACAAGAAAATAACTCCGTCCAAAAATTTCCAGTAAAAATGGGATCTCTGTCGCTCACAATAACCCTTGGGCTTCCATGTAGCTTTTTAATTTTGTCCATAAATGTAGTAGCAACTGTACTTTCTTTAAATGAATGAGATAATGCACAAAAGTGTGCATACTTGGTAAGTCTATCAACTACCACCATGATGACACTCTTTCCTTTAGACTTAGGTAAACCTGTGATAAAATCCATTGAAATCTCCTCCCAACGTTGACTTGGAATGGATAAAGGTTGTAGAAGTCACAGGGTCTTAATTGTTTCCACTTTATTCTACTGGAAAACCAAACATTCCGCCACAAAATTTTGAATATCAGATTTAAGGCCATCCCAAAAAAATTCTTTCTTCACCCTGTGGTAAGTTTTTAAAAATCCTGAGTGTCCTCCTAAAGGAGAAGTGTGCAATTCTAGAAGAATCTTTTGTTTTAGTTGGGAATTCTTACAAAGATATAAGCGATCTTTGTACCATAAGGAATCATTTTTCCAACTAAATGTATCAGATGTACTAGGATCTTGCTGCAACTTTTGAATGGGTATCCATACATCTTTGTCCTTCTTCCATTCATCTCTTGCTTCAGTTATCCAATCTGGTTGGATAATAGAAATGGCACAAAGCAATGCTTCCACCTCTTCATTCTTTCTTGAGAGTGCATGTGCAACAACATTAAGCTTTCCTTTTTTGTAGATTATTTCAAAGTCATAACCCAACATCTTTGTGACCCATTTTTGCTGCTCTTCTGAAGATAGTCTTTGTTCCAAAAGTGTTTAAGACTATCATGATCAGTTTTTACCTTGAAGTGTCTTCCCATTAGGTAAGTTCGCCATTTCTTTAGTGCATGTAGTATTGCTAACATTTCCTTCTCATAAATAGGTTTCAGTAAATACTTTCCTTTGATTGGACGACTTTCAAAAGCAATGGGTCTTCCTTCCTGCATTAAAACTGCACCAATTCCATTTCCTGAGGCATCACATTCCACAATAAAGGTTTTTGTGAAGTCTGGTGTAGCTAAGACCGGTGCTAGGCACATTGCCTATTTAAGACGTTCAAAGGCCTTAGTTGCTTCAGGAGTCCATGAAAATGCATCTTTCTTCAATAATGTTGTTAGAGGTGCTGCTATTCTCCCATAATTCTTAACAAACTTGTGATAATACCCTGTTAACCCAAGAAATCCTCGCAGCTGCTTTATGGTTGTGGGGACTTTCCATTCCTTAATGGCTTTAATTTTTTTAGGGTCTACTTTAACACCCTCGTGAGATACAATATGACCCAGATATTTCACCTCTTGTACTCCAAAGAAACATTTGGATGTTTTTGCATATAATTGTTTCTTCTGCAATAGTTTGAGCACCCTGTCAACATGTTCAACATGATCCTTCCAAGACCTGCTGTAGATTAGTATATCATCAAAAAATACTAGCACAAATTTTCTAAGGAAGGTTTGAAAATGGAATTCATCAACCCTTGAAATGTAGAAGGTGCATTGGTAAGGCCAAAAGGCATGACCAAAAATTCATAATGACCCTCATGAGTTCGAAATGTTGTTTTTAGAATATCTTCAGTCTTCATTCTAATTTGATGATATCCTAAACGAAGATCCAACTTGGTAAAATAACTTGCTCCATGTAATTCATCCAATAATTCATCGATCACAGGATTGGGAAATTTATCTTTAATGGTGAGCCTTCAAACTCCTATAATCTGGACTTGCATGCTTGTGATCACGGTGAGAATGCAACAAAGATGATGAATAGTGAAATGAAGTCGCCTTCACTAAGTGGGCCCCGCGTTAGGTCAATTGGTAGTCTATTTTTGAACTATGTCTGAGTACAGACCTCTGGAGCATAGTAGGAATTCTATGGAGATTCTTGATGGATGTGACATGTCGGTAAAACGAGAAATCCTCGCAGCTGCTTTATGGTTGTGGGGACTTTCCATTCCTTAATGGATTTAATTTTGTTAGGGTCTACCTTAACACCCTCGTGAGATACAATATGACCCGGATATTCCACCTCTTGTACTCCAAAGAAACATTTGGATGTTTTTGCATATAATTGTTTCTCCTGCAATAGTTTGAGCACCCTGTCAACATGTTCAACATGATCCTTCCAAGACCTACTGTAGATTAGTATATCATCAAAAAATACTAGCACAAAATTTCTAAGGAAGGGTTTGAAAATGGAATTCATCAACCCTTGAAATGTAGAAGGTGCATTGGTAAGGCCAAAAGGCATGACCAAAAATTCATAATGACCCTCTTGAGTTCGAAATGTTGTTTTTGGAATATCTTCAGTCTTCATTCTAATTTGATGATATCCTGAACGAAGATCCAACTTGGTAAAATAAATTGCTCCATGTAATTCATCCAATAATTCATCGATCACAGGAATGGGAAATTTGTCTTTAATGGTGAGCTTATTGAGCTCCCTATAATCTGGACACATTCGCCATGATCCATCCTTCTTGTGTACCAATACTACGGGAGCAGAGAAAGAACTTTGACTGGGTTGAATTATACCCGCCTCTAACATTTCTGCAATCATACGTTCAATTTCGCTTTTTTGGAAGTAAGGATATCTATAAGGCCTGATGTTTGGAGGAACACTTCCTGGAATCAAATGAATAGCATGATCATGATCACGAATAGGTGGGAGTCCTTTGGGAGTTTAAAACACCTTGGAATGATTGTCAATACTTGTTGGAGATCTACAGAAAGAGATGATTTTGATGTCGGGACTTCTAGAGAGCATAATTGTGCAATTACGCCTCGTTGTTCTTTCTTTAGAAGCTTTGTCATGACATTAGAGCTTATTATCCTTCCTGGCTTCCCTTCAATACCCCGTAATTTGACTTCCTTTCCTTCTGAAAAAAATTTCCAGAAAAGTTCTTGAAAATTAAAAGCTACCGTCCCCAAAGATTGTAACCATTGTACTCCTAGTACAACATCAGCACCTCCCATAGGAATGGAAAGCATTGGACTATTCAATACATATTCCCCCATGGTTACCTTGATATTATGGCATTTTCCAGAGCAATTTATAGTTCCTCCATTTGCAACCATCACTTGACATTCTGGTGCTGGGTATAGGAAACAATTTAATTCCTTGGCTACCTTATAATGAATAAAATTATGGGTGCTACCTGAATCAATCAACACTATTACCCTTTTCTTCTTTATATGTCCTTCTATCTTGAGAGTTTGAGGAGTTGTAATTCCTGCCAGTGCATTACACGATATGGTCGGATTCATTTCTTCTTCTTCTAGGGGTGGTTCCTGGTGTATATCCTCTTCTTGTTCATTTTCTTCTTCTTCTTCACAATCTATGTAAAATAATTTCTTCTCAGCACACTTATGACCTTTAGTGTATTTGCTATCACAACTGTAGCAAAGCCCTTTTGCTCTTTTTCTTCCAATTGTTGTGGTGTCAACCTTGTAGGTTGTGGAAATCTAGGCATAGCAACACTTCCTTCTTTATAGAATTGAGTGGTAGGCTTCCTTGTCGCCATAATTTTACATTCAACTTTTCTTGCCAACCTGAATGCCTTCTACAATGAATCAGGTTCCAAAACACGAACTTCATGTTGGATGTTATCCTTTAGAGTACCTAAGAAGAGATCAATCCTGTGTTCCTCTGGAATATTAGTTACCCTTATATTCAATTTTGGAAGTCCTCAATGTGCTGCCCCACTAAACCCTTTTGTTTGAGATTTATCAATTGGCTAAAGAAGGTGTTGCTCTTTGTATCCTCATAATGTGCTATCATTTCCTCCGTAAAAATTGACCAAGTGACAATTTTTTACGGGAGAAAAGCCATTGATACCATACAAATGTATTTTTTTCTAAATGTAAAGTTGCAATGCGTACCTTTTGTGTGTTTTGCACGTTATGGAGATCAAAATATTGCTCCATCTGTAGTATCCATGTTACAGGATCCTTTCCATCAAACTTCCTCATATCCATTTTTGGAATATGGTGGTTCTTCCAGCCAACATTCGAGTTTATGAAATCACAATTAATATTTATTTTGTTCTCATCAGGAGGTTCTTCTCCTATATTTCCGCCATTAGGAATCATTTCTGGTTTTAAGCTTGTCATCAAGCCTTCCATGTATGCTTTTAGATCACTCTTCATGTTTTCCATGTTGTCTTTCATGTCATCCATCTTAGCTTCCACGCATTTCTTCAAACTGTCCATCTTCACTTCCATGCCTTTCTTCAAAACTTCCATTTCATTTTTTGTTGCTCTTTGCGAGAGTGAAAACTGTTGCATTTGCTCTTGTAATTTTGATAGATCATATTGCAATTCTTCATCTTCATGAGTCATAGTAGAGCCTTCTGAAGGCTTAATGGGTGTTGAATTCCTTTTAGGGGCCATTTTAGAATCCAATATTGATATCTATTCTACAAGATTCCCTTGGAATCAATTCAACTTGATTCTTCAAACAAGACTTATGCAATTCGGAAAAAAAATTACACACCTTTTACTAGCTTTTAGGAGATCGATATTGAAATTGAATTATCTCTGTAATTGAAAATATTCGATATCTGAAATTCAGCCCTGTAGTAGCCCTCTGAAGCTTCTTTCAAATGCCACAAGTCTGACCTGATTTTGATTCTCCAAGACAAAGTTGTGTCCAATCTCCCACAATGACCTAATTCTGGACTGGTTCGGTAGAGCGAACTTGTACGACTTGCCACGTGTCACTGTTTTGTCCTTTGTTTCTAAAATTGATAGAAAAGAAACTACAGGCCGTGTAATTATGACTACTTTTGACGGCACTCCAATCCAATCTTCAGAGAGAGAGTTATTGAACTTTTCCCACGATCACCTCTTTGAGATGAAATTCAGGAGCCTGAAACAGCACTATTTTCCACAGATCATATCTCCAAAAATATTGCGAACCAAGCTCTGAAATTTTTTGATGAATTTCCTCAGTATTGCAGCTTCGTACCATATGAATTTCAGATTCTTAACCTTCGTAGAAAAAACTTTATAGCGCAAATTCCACGATGACCTGTTTAGGATCCTGAAAAAATACCTTACTTCCACAAATGATATCTCCGAATTTATTGCGAACCAAAATCTGAAATTTTTATACAAGCTTCCTCAGGATTTTTTCTTCGCACCCTAAAAATTTCAGCTTCTGAAACTTTGTAGAAAAACAGTTATAGCGAAAATGCCACGATGACCTGTTTGGAGCAGCGAAACCCTAGAATCCAAAGCTCTGATACCAAATGTTGTGTAACCAGCTCCAAAAATAGAAGAAAAGAGATGTAAACGCCTTAGAAATAAGCCACTTCGAGGGGGAAACCTCCAATACATTACATAAATGAACAATTCTTGGATGATACAATTTACAAAACCTCCTTTCTATATATAGAGTCCAGTGATATCTTTCTGCATTAGCTGATCATAGGAATCAAATATGACAAGACAGAAAATAAGAAAAGTGTAACAGAAGGAAAGGCATTCAGAAACCTTGGGCATGAACACACAAACTAATTGTAAACTGTTATAAATTGTTATAAATGGGAAGAGATGATGTTTCCAGATGATGTTGGGCTTGTATGAAAGAATTATTTTCAATTATTCTTAACTAAATGCATGCAATAATTCTGCAGGTAGTTGCATCCATGGCAAGAGTGAGTTATGTAGCTTGTACAAAGAGAAGTGGCAGAAGAGTGACCAGGGGTGCCCAACTACGATGCACTTCATCAGATGAAGAAAGAACAGGTGATCTCAATGTCAAAAATGCTCCAAGAAATGTTGTTGAGGATGACCATGTGGCTGAAGCTAATGTTGTAACACCATCAGTCACAAAGCCACCGTCAACTAGAGTCCAAGGTGCAACTTCAACTAAAAATATCAGTGCTATAAGAGGTTGGACAAAAGAAGAAATGTTAGCTGCAATTGACGACATAGAGTTCAATGGATATTTTGTTCGGGCATCTGCAAAGAAGCATACTATTCCCCCTTCATCAATACATTATTGGATAAATGGGCTGACTCACACCAAACGTAGAGGGCCTGTTACAGTTATGACTGAAGAGGAGGAGGCCGAGGTGGTTGAGTGGTGTAAATAAATGGCCCAATTGGGACATGGGCTAGAGTTGATACAACTCAAATCTACAGTTGCTCAAATCTGTCAAGGGAGGCCAAACCCATTCAAAGATGGGTTTCCTGGTAAATCATGGTGGTTTGGGTTTAAAAAAAGGCATCCAAACCTTGTATTGCGTACAGCTGAGGGCCTTGACAGAGACAGAGCATTAAATTTGCGCCCTACAGTTGTATGTAAGTTCTATGACACTCTTTCTAGTGCATATGATAAACATTCTTATGCTGCAGACCATATATGGAACTGTGATGAAACAGGTTTACAGGCGGGAAGGAATTGTGGCATGAGGGTAATTGCCAAAAGAGGCAGCCGAAACATGCCAAAGATTTTGCCTAAGAGCAGGGAATGGATAACCATTTTATGTTGTGTCAATGCAATTGGTGCTTCAATCCTAGGATTTTATCTTTTCAAAGGTAAAAATCAGTTGAAAAATTATATACAAAACTATGAACCTGGAGCATGCATGGCTGCACATCCCCATGCATGGATGACTAAAGAGCTTTTTTTAAATTGGCTTTGCCACTTTGCTGCATCTGTGCCAGGTGGTGTCTCACCTAATAACAGACACCTATTGATATTAGATGGCCATGGAAGCCACATGGCTCTACAAACAATTGAGGAAGCATACAATTTGGGCATTGACCTTTTAACATTGCCCGCTCATACCACTCACAGATTGCAGCCACTTGATGTTAGTGTGTTTGGCCCTTTCAAGAACTATTTCAGGTCAGAACGTGTTGCATGGATGGCAAAGAATCCAGGGGTTGAGGTCAAAAAGTTCGAGTTAGCAGAGCTTGCAAGGAAGGCTTTTAAAAGGGATCTGACACCATCAAATATCAAGGCTGGCTTTAGAAGGACAGGAATATGGCCACTAAATTATGATGCTCTTATGCATGATACTGCTTGTAGCCAAGCTTTCCATGTGGATGGTCAGGAAGAAAGACAGGAAGTGGAAGAAGAAGTAAATGAACATGATGATGTGGTTGCCGCTGATAATATAATTTCCCTCTCTCAAGGACAATTATATGCTGATGATGATGAGCAGGTATGTGAAACACAATATACTTGTCAGCAAATTCATGGCAACACTGTTGAACATGCAGTTGAGAATGCAGATTTTGTTGAAACAGAAATTGTTGATATTGTTAATGCAGATTTAGTTCAAAATGAAAATGCTGATATTGTTAATGCAGAAAATGAAATTGTTGATATTGGGCATGAAATTGAAAATGACCGATTGTCATTGCCTAGCCAAGTAAACCCACCATCATGGCTAGCAGAAAACATGATTAATTTGAACGCCCATAGTGTCTCAAGAACCAATGAACAAAGCATGAACATGCCTTCACAAGTGGCTGAATTGAATAGTGAAATTGTTCATTTTTTGTGGACAATAGATCAATGGAAGAAGATGGAGGACATAATGAGGTAGCAGATGAAGAAAACAATATAGTTCAATCAAGTGCCACGGATACTGAAGTGCCAAGCAATGACATGCAGGTGGGAGGGAGGGAGAAGTTACTTGGGCGGTTCCTAAAGCTACCAGTAGAAAGAGTGTCAATGAAAAAGAAGCAAGGAACACCTAGTAGTCTTCGTTTGGGGGCGAAGTTCACAGTTACTCACCTCAGAAGAATATATAAAACTCCTAGTTGAGTTTGAAAAGAAAAAAATGGAAATTCAGGAATTAAAACAGAAAAAAAAAAGGATCAAGCCAAGGAGAAGAAGGCAGCAAGGGCTATTGTAGCACAACGTCGAGCAGATGAAAGGCTTGAAAGAGAGAGAGCAAGGCAAGAGAAGGAGCAACAAAAACAAATGTCAAGACAGGAAAAGGAAGCAAGGAAGGCTAAACAAATGCTTGAAAGGGAACAAGGGATGACTGATATGGTTGACATAAATGCAAGCACAGTTGATGAGAATGAAACTAGGGACATGTCCAACACATTGGACAATATTGCAAATAATACAACATTATTCCAAGACCTCATAAACATTCAAGTGCCTCACTATCAAAATGGGGGTTTACCCACTTGCCTTATTCCTACCACAGGAGGTGTGAATTCAATGTATGCTCATCACACACCTCCACTTAGCGCAAGTGTGAGGTATGGGTACTCAATTCCTCCATGGTTGGATGGGACAAATTGGTCTCAATTATATGGCAACAATTAACCACAACCTAATCAACCCTTCTTAGGGAGGCCAACCTACTTGGCTCAATCAAGAAACTCAGGGTTTGGCATTGAAAATTCTCAAGGCCATAAAGAATAGGGGTGTTATATGTTTTTGGGTGTAACCACATTATGATATGAATTTTGGATGGACTGTATATTTTTCTTGTCACATGAAGGTTGATTTATTCCATACTGTATGTGGCATTGTAAGGAAGGAACATCTATAGTCTATTAAAATGCTACATTCTAACAGAATTACATGAAAATGTTGTTAAATGTGTTATTTTTTTATACTGTAAATTATGTATATTGTATACACTCTTCGCATGTTTATGGGACTCCATGTCTGTTATCAATTGGATGAAAAGATGTACTCAACCTCACAGCCATACTGTTATTTTTTATTCCAAAAAGTAAGCTATTTAAAATCTACTCTAATATGAACACTGAAAGGAGCACTTGTAATGCATGTATCCCAGCAAAAATCTGTCAGTTTTCCTACGAGTTCATTCATCATTGCTTTTTTCTTTTCTTCTTGCAGATACCAAAAAAAAAAAAAAATCACCCAAATAAATCAGCTCTACATAAAAACATGGAAATCCACACTATTTGTTCAGCTCTACACTCTACAGTCTAGCTCTACATAAATCAGCTCTACACTCTACGTAAATCAGCTCTACACTCTACAATCAAAATAAAAGCTATTTGTTATGTTACCTTGATCCTCACATATGGTAGCTCTACATTGCGCTGCGTGACCTAGCTGCACCGGCGCCGCCATCGCTCTTTGCTCTCTGGGTTCAGCTCCAATGGAGGCCAGTAGGGGAGCCGAACCTGCCCCTCCCTTGCCCAAATTGTTAGCTTTCAAGAACCTCATCGCTGGTTCTCACAAAAGACCAATATCTGAAGCACAACAGAAGTTCGTTAAAAAGCTGGATTGCATCCCAATCGTTGAACTGCCAATAGCAGAGACTTGCAGATCCATAGTCAATCTAGCAGACAGAGGGCTCATTGGACAATTTACCGAGCTCTGGCCCTCTCCCAAATCCGTTGAAGCTTGGGTGTAGAGAAACTGGACGCCGCTTGTTTCTGAAGGAATTAAGAGCCATTTTGTTGGAAAAGGATTCTATGTGTTCGTGTTTGAAAGCTCGGACGACAAAAACCTCATTTTCAGAAATGGTCCTTACTTCATGGGGCCTCAGGGTTTTTAGTTGAACAAATGGACCCCTGACTTTGACCCATCCCAGGACGTTCCGTCTGCTGTTCCAGTCTGGGTCCGTCTACCTCATCTCCCTCTTCATTTCTGGCATCAAAAATCTCTACAGGTTATCGACAACTTGCTTGGCAGGTATATCGATCAATCTATTCGAAAAGATCAATACTCCTATGCACGGATCTGTGTGGAGGTTGATCTGGAGGAAGGGTTACCAGAGGCAATCAAACTTACAGCAACTGAATGGTCACACATCCAGGAGCTTGATTATGAGCAGTTACCCTTCAAATGTCGGCACTGCCACGGCTATGGTCACTTCGCCAGACACTATAAAAAAAATGAAGGAGAGGAGAGCGAGAACGTGAAAGCAGAACAATGGACCATAGTGCAGAAAGCAGGGACAGCAAAACCCAAAACCAAAATAATTCCAAAAGGAAATAACCCCGATCCAAAGGGGCAAGAACAAAAACATGGGACCTCCATCCCCACATCGAAATCAAGAGATCAAAATGCAGAGTCCAGCAAGGCCATAGAAACTCCGGAAGCAAACAGGAGCAACATCCCCACCCCGAAATCAGGAGATCAAAATGAAGAATCCAGCAAGGGAATAGAAACTCCAGAAGCAAATAGGAACAACAGAAATCAATCAAGATCCTCCCCTATCGGTAAAGGAGGAGAGGAGCAAGGGCAAACCCCCGAAGTAGCTCCCTCTCCCTCATACGTCGATGCAGCAAGAAAGAAAGTGTATGAATCTCCAAGCTCCTCGGAGGACGAGATCATAGAAAGGCCTACCAAAAGAGTAGGAAGAAAGTCTCGCAGAGAAGTGAGGGAGGAAGAAGCGGAAAGACCATAGACTTAAGGAAGCCAACCCACTATAGAAATGTCAATTAGCAGAAACACAAGGACAAGGCCGCCAAAAGGAGGAGGCCCAACTTCCCCGAACAGTAAGTAATGAGAATAGTCTCTTGGAATTGCAGAGGGCTCAAGAATCCTATGAAAATAGAAGCGTTCAAAGATCTTATGAAAGCGAAACCTGCAGACATCCTAATGCTCCAAGAGACAAAAATTGAAAGGGAAGCCCTTCTAGAGATCAGCAAAAAGAAATGGTAGAATAACACAGGAAAATCAATAAGCGCAAGAGGCTCCTCGGGTGGAATAACAACCCTGTGGAAGGAAGATTATTTCAGGCTCGTCAATTCACACAACACACAACACTGGTGTTTCACTGAGCTGAAGCATATATCAAGTAAGTTAACCATTGCACTATTCAATTTATATGTACCAGTACTGTATTTTGAAAAGAAAGACTGTTGGAAAACATTAAATGAGTTTTTGCAACTAAATTCTCCCAACAATATAATCATAGCTGGAGATCTAAATCTAGTAATGAATGAAAAAGAAAAGAGAGGGGGCAGGAACAGCAAGGATCAGATGATCTAGGTAGTAGAGGACATGATACAACAATGGGATCTATTGGACTTTAAACCAAGAAAAGGGCTCTATACCTGGACAAATAATAGGACAGGGGAATACCATATATCCGCTAGACTGGACAGGTTCTTGGTCCAAAGCACAATGTTGTTGGAACGAAAGCTCATCTCATCAGCCATCCTTCCAAAGCTCACCTCGGATCATAAGCCCATCCGGCTATTGCTTGAGGAGGAAGAGAATTTGGGGCCAATCCCATTCAGATTTAGCCCTCTGTGGAATGGAAAGAGCGGCTTTGAAGAGACGGTCCGAATGGCATGGAACACCACAGTTAATGGCTCTCCCAATTATGTATGGGAACAAAAACTAAAAGTAACAAAAAGGGCACTCAAGGAATGGAGTAAACTTCCAACAAACACACCCAAAGACCAAAGAATCGAGGTAGTGCAACATTTGGAAAATTTGCAAAGTGCAATGGACACAATTGATATAAACCAAACAGAATTAGAAAAGGAGCAAGTTGCCCAATGCAAAACATTCCTCTCCTTCAGAAATGAAGAAGAGTATTGGAGACTTAAGTCCCGGAGTCTTTGGCTAGAAGCTGGAGATAGGAACACATCATACTTTCATCGACAATGTAGAGCTAGACTCTCCAGGAATCATATCTCAGAGATCACTTCCTCTGATGGGAGACTTTGCAAAGGAATAGAACAGATTAAATCTGCTACAGTATTACATTTCCATCATCTTTTTAGCAAAGAGAAAGAGGATTGTGAAGAAGATAAAAAAGAATTCCTGAAGAACATCCTGGCATTGGTCACCACAGAGGACAATACAACATTATTGAAGCAAACAAATGAAGAAGAAATCAGCAATATAATTTGGCCCATGAATCTAGACAAAGCCCCTGGGCCAGATGGGTTCACTATTCACTTCTACAGGATATGCTGGGATATAATAAAAACAGATCTAATTAGAATGATAAAAGGATTCTTGAAGAAAGAAAAAATGGGGGTAGCACCAACTCAACCTTCCTCGCTTTAATCTCGAAAGAGACAAACACCTCCTCCTTTGATACGTTCAGACCAATCTCTCTGTGCAATGCCTCATATAAAATTATTGCAAAAATTCTTGCAAATAGAATAAAGCCACTGCTGAGCAAACTTATATCAGATTTTCAAGGGGGCTTCATCAATGGGAGACATATCCTGGACAATGTAATCCAAGTCCAGGAAGTCATGCATTCCAGCAATCTCAGAAAGGAGAAAGGTATGTTGATCAAGTTAGACATGGCTAATGCCTTCGACAGAGTCAATTTGACCTATCTATATCAAGTTCTAGTCTCCTTTGGATTTGATCAAGCGTTTGTTAATCTGATTCAAGCATGCACCAGTATTCCATGGATTGCACATTTGGTAAATGGGAGGCCAGCTGATTTCTTCCAAGCCACGAGGGGGTTGAGACAAGGATGTCCCCTTTCTCCTTTCCTCTACATCTTAATGGCGGACACATTGAGCAAAAAGCTAGAGCTTGATATGATAACAGGAACAGCCCTAGGTTTAAAAATAACAAAGGACCTTAAAGCAATAAACCATGCACTGTTCGCGGATGACTCCCTCATGCTGGGTGTAGCTTCATCTAGAATAGGATCTGCATTCAAAAATAATCTTCATGCATATTGTAAAGCATCTGGAGCTCTAATCAGTGAAAGGAAAAGTGCAGTTTATAGTTGGAATACAGAGGAGGAAGAAACTCAAAACATAGCAAACAACTTGGGGTTTAATGGATACGCAAAATGGGAAAAAATCAACTATCTTGGACTGCCACTAACACTAGGCACAAACAGAGTCAATCTATGGGAAGGAGTAATTACAAAAATCAGAGGTAAAATCGCTGCATGGGGTGGTCAATGGCTAACTCATGGAGGCAAATTAACCCTTATAAAATCAGTGTTGTCATCTATGCCAATTTATCAAGCGTCATACCTGATGGCTCCCAAGTCGATTTCAGGATAGATTAATAAAATCATTAGGGACTTTCTGTGGCAAGGAGGCAAAGGAAATCAGAGGAAATTTCATCTGGTGAAATGGGAGATAGCAAAGCAAACTTTGAAGGAAGGAGGCCTTCAAATTCGAGATCCGGACTCTGCCAACGTATCTATGGGATGCAAAATACTCTGGAAACTCCACAGCGACCCCAATCATCCCGTCAGCACAGCTCTAAGGCATAAATACCTCCCAAATGAAAATCTAAGAAACTTGCAGATCGCAAACAACAAAAAGAGCTCGCTGTTATGGCAATTATGTACTAAAGGGCATAGTTTTTTCACCCGGAATTTATATCGTATCCCAGGGAATGGGAAACGCGTCAAGATGCTGACTGATAGTATAATGGGACATTTGCCATTAGCCACACAAGACAGACTGCATGAGATATGTGAGTATTTAGAAAACAAAGGGGACAAGACGCTCTACGATATCTCAAAGTGGAACGAGTCTGGGCTCTGGATTGATTGGGATTTCAGAGATATCCCAGCTCACCTATTGCAGCAATCAAAAATTCTCAAACAGGAACTTCGTGAGGCTACCCCGGTGCATAAATCAGAAAAGGATAAATGGGGATGGGGACCTACAGGAGCATACACCACAGCCAAAGGATATGAATTGATGCAAACACACAGAGACCGAATTCAACCAGCAAGATTTTGGAAAGAGGTATGGGATCCAATGGCATTTCCCAAGGTAAACTTCTTCTTTTGGACTCTAATGCATATAAATATCCTGATCGGTGAAAACCTTATGAAAAGAAACATTGCAGGTCCGCATAAGTGCACACTTTGCAAAGAAGCCATGGAAACCATGGACCATTTATTTGTTGAATGTACATATGCAAACAGAGTTTGGACCCATACTCTTCAAGGATTAAAGGATGTAACCCCCACTAAAAATTCAGTTGTGGACTTATTCCTCTCATGGAAAGAGCGATACCCGTCGCTCTCCCTAAACTCATCATGGGCCAGAATTTGGATCACTCTCCCCAAGCTAGTGTGTTGGAAGCTTTGGCTAGCTAGAAATGAGCAGATATTTAACAATGTAACTTGGACCCCCAACATGGTAGCAGCAAAAGAAAAAGGACTCCTTCTAGAAATTTTGAATTCTCAGAAAATCAAAGAGGACAATTCGATGCAGCAAGAGGAAAAGAATTGGCTTGGAATTCAAGCATTCATCCAACGGATACACAGCACAAAAAAACCCCTCAGAAATCCTGAGTGGAGGCTAAGGGAAAATGATGAAGATTTTCAGAATTGGTGGAGGAAGCAAGGAATAACAACAGCCTTTTTTGACGGTGCCTCTAAAGGCAACCCTGGGACAGCAGGAGCTGGAGGACTCATATACTCTCCTGATGGAGGCATCATAGAAACCTTTAGTTCGGGTCTAGGTCAGCGAACTAACAATCAAGCAGAAATTATTAGCCTGTTAAAAGTTTGCCAAATAGCCAAAGAAAGAGGACATCGGAAGCTGCAAGCATTCGGAGACTCAGAAATCCTGATCAAAATAATACATACGCAAGGCCAATTCAATGAAGCTGGTTTAAACAAGAATCTGCAAAGGCTGAGATACCTCCTCCAAGACTTCACTTCCTTCAAATTCTATCACATTCTTAGAGAATCAAACAAAGAGGCAGACTTCTATGCCAATAAAGGCTACCTCTTTGCCCAAGGAGATCTAAGCACAAATGGCGGAGATCCAGAAACAATCTGTATACCATGAAATTCGAAAATTGTTGGAAACAGAAAATGTAAAAGAATTGCACTGAAAGATGTAAGGCTAAGGCCATTCGGAGTTCCCTACTAATAAAATCCATACCCGTTTCAGTTAAAAAAAATAAAATAAAATAAAATAAAATAAAAACTATTTGTTATACATAGTATAACATCACAATGACACAAAGTAAGCTGTTAAAATTTTATAAATAAACTAATTGCTATTATATATTATGCAAATATGATTTATTCAATTGCAAAATTGAGAGGTGGTATACACTACCCACTAAGGTTAAAGTGAAATGTCCACTAACAAAAGTGAAATTTCCACTAACAACACTCCAATTACAAACCATATTTGAGACTGTACACAACTAGAAAATCAATATAATTTAAAACAACTTCTGGCCTCAACTCTTTCTAGAAAACAAATCACCCAAATAAATCAACTCTACATAAAAACATGGAAATCCATAACATGTATGATAACATTAAATTAAGTTAGGAAGCATAAAAACTATGTCTTGTATAGTAGAAGTAAAGTGATAATAATTAGAAATAAAATGCACATTACACTCTACAATCAAAATAAAAGCTATTTGTTATACATAGTATAACATCACAATGACACAAAGTAAGTTGTTAAAATTTTATAAATAAACTAATTTCTATTATATGATATGCAAATATGATTTATTCAATTGCAAAATTGAGAGGTGGTATACACTGCCCACTAAGTTTAAAATGAAATGTCCACTAATAGCACTCCAACTACCAATCATATTTGAGACTGTACACAACCAAAAAATCAATATAATTTAAAACAACTTCTGGCCTCAACTCTTTCTAGAAAATAAATCACCCAAATAAATCAGCTCTACATAAAAACATGGAAATCCACACTATTTGTTCAACTTTACACTCTACAATTAGCTCTACGATCTATAGTCTAGCTCTACACTCTACATAAATCATCTCTACACTCTACAATCAAAATAAAAACTATTTGTTATACATAATATAACATCACAATGACACAAAGTAAGCTGTTAAAATTTTGTAAATAAACTAATTGTTATTAAATGTTATGCAAATATGATTTATTCAATTGCAAAATTGAGAGGTGGTATACACACCCACTAAGTTTAAAGTGAAATATCCACTAAGAGCAATCCAACTACCAACCATATTTGAGACTGTACACAACCAGAAAATCAATATAATTTAAAACAACTTCTGGCCTCAACTCTTTCTATCTGTATATTATAATCCAACTCAAATAAGGCATTCTGCAACCTTAGTGAATGTATCACATAATGTGAAGTTGCAAACATAAACAATGAATTCATCTTCTTGTTTGAAACTGGGTGTGCTTTTAAGGTACCCACAATGTATGATCTGTGAATGTGTATTGGCATGTTTGTGAAGGAAGAAAAAAATATAATCCAGTCTTCTTGCCTTCCAAACCTATTTTGGTTCACTATTGCAAGGCAACCCCATCTGTCTAGGGAATTGTCATTTTGTTAAATTTCCACACACATTTAAAGATATCATTGATGGACCAAGCTCATTGCAAGGGAGGGTTTGTAGAGCAAAAGAACTGCAACTCTTACTGACTGCCAATGAAAAACCAAAAGAATAGAGCATGCACAAACTCATTGTAAATCCAGGACATTAAACCTTCAATATGACCTCTTATTTTCAAAGGCCTACATTTTTAAAAGAATTCTGTTTTTGGTTTTTTTTAAAACGAAAAAATTATATATCTTTGGAGTTATAAATTTTATCCGTTTATGGAGTTTATATATACTTATGTTTGACATATACTCGTAAAATTTACAAAATATCATTTATACCAATTCAAAATTAATAATTTTAAAATTTTAAACCAACTTAGATTTATTCAAAATCAAATATAAAGGAAATTTACATTATTTTATATATAAATGTGAATGCAATATTTTACTACTATAATATCATTTTTATGGACTTTCTGGGTTGTTTTCCTATGCACTTGAATTAACGGTGAGAGTCATAAGGAACGATGGCTGTGTTCTATACTCTATTTTGGTCATATAACTTTGATAGGTTGGCCTCAATGCCTATTAACACTGTTTTGTTACAGTTTTAGCTTTTAAGTGTCTTATTTTGAAAAGGGTTGAGTGTAAACAATTTTTTCCATTTCGTAATGTTTAAGCCTCTTTTCACATAATAATGACAGAATTGTTTACCTTTGAGATATCTCGGGTTAGTGTTGCAGTTGGGATTTTCACTTTGACTTGACAAACTCGACATTACCCTATCACAATTGCATGACAAAAGACAATGTTTTGAAGATTCACCGATATTTCTAGGTTGCAAATTTAGGGCATTGAACCTTGCTTTGATGAATACCAAACCCACATATATGGACTTGAACAACTTGGCATTACCCTATCACAATTGCAAAAAAAAAACAATGTTTTGCAGAATCACTAGAACTTACATGTTATTAACACAGGGAGCTATGAGTAGTGAAGTTGAAGAAAGATTACTTCTAAACCATCTCAACAAATTTCTGCCAATTAACTTGGTCTCAAGCATTTATCTTACAATCATAATGGAGACCTTGAATGGTTGACCTTACCTCGATAAATAACAAACCTGTAGATATTGACTTGAAATTGCACAACACCAGACAATCTTTTGAATAATAAAAAACAATGTATACATGGATACATGGCATTCATTCTCAATACATGAGTACTAAATTTCACAAAACAAGTCCCTCCATATGTCGTAGCAGAAATATCAAACTTATTTTTTATCAAAATGCAAAAACAAACTGCAAGGAGGAACCTGGTTATTTAGCTCAGCTCTTCAATTCTTTCTTTCACATAGACACAACCTTTGTACACTAGCAATACAACCCAGATTTGATCCTGGAATTGGCACACAATCCCAGAAAATGAAGTTATAGCAACAATGTGAGCTCGCATAGGGGAGAGTCTACCTTTTGGTGTCTCTTCAATGCTCACGGTCATTAGAAGTAAAGAATGGTAGGAGAGGCCACGATTTTCTGTTGCTGTCCCTTTAAACACACCAGCAACATGAAGAATGTGCTCACGACCTCCACTAGAGAAAGAAAAATGTTTACCTTCAGTACCCAATGCGTCTTTCAGCTGAGAAAACCATCGAGCAATCCATAATGACCACAAATAATCACTCCAAGATGAATTTCGTGCTTCTTGAGCAGGAGATACCCAAATGAGATTGTAAAATTAACTGCTAAACCATGGGTACCTCTTCATTTCTTGCAAATCTCGTTCTCCATTGAAGCACAATACCTCTTGAAGTAAGCCACGGTGGCACAAACTTCAAATTTCTAGGGAAACAACATGAGATGAACGCCAGCATAGCCGCAAAGGATCGGGGGAATTTCAGAAACCAAACCCTAAACCCTAAACTGCATGCTAAAGATTGCGCCAACTCAGGGTTTCCACCGGCAAGGAATACTAAAGCCACGTTGAACATACAACCCTAAAACAAAACAAGAACATGGGTATAGCCCTAAAACCAGTGCCAAAATTAGTGTCATTCAAAGAAGAACAAACAGTGAAAACCAGTGCCATTCAAAGAAGAACAAACAGTCCGAAGAAGAGCTAAAAGAGCTAAATTCCATCGAAGAAGATTAAAATTGTTAACAAACACATGTTTTTAAGTGTTAAAAAACACAACAGTGGGCTGGTAGGAAAATAATTCCTACCGTGAGGTGAAGATGCCAACTGCAGAGCCAAACGTCGATGCAGGAGCCAACTGGATAGCCAGACCTCGCCATAGTTCAGCGATACCTGCAACACAATATAAATGAGCATAAATGAACAAAAACAAAGGAAAAATCTCTTGAAAATGCAAGAAAAACAACAAATTTACCTGCAAAACGATAACTTACTTGCAAAACCATGGAACTTCTGCAAACGAGCACAGGGGACGAAGCCGTCAACAACTCCGCACAGCGTTGAGCAGTCGAGGAGGGCAGTTTGACAGTGGAGGAGCAAAGTATCGCGGTCCCAGGAGCGGAACAGGTCCACAACGGGGCATAGGAGCAGCATCAACGAAACCGTCCCACTGCAGCAAAACATCCCAACAGCAACAACAAAGGCAAACATGTGGTTAACAGGAAAGGCGAAGGTGCACCAGCACTGGCGACACAACACACAACGACCGGCAGAGCTCTCCGAGCAACATCCCGCCTCGAACAAAAATGCATAGGGTAAACAAGCCATGGTGAATAACCTGCAGTTTGAAACCCTAAACATACAACGAACAACTCAATTTAACACCCTCACCAACCACAACAAGTAGCAAAAAAAAAAAAAAAAAAGTAGCACGTGTCGTACCATTTTCCAAGTGCTAATCACATGGTTTGCTTGCGTGGAATAGAGGGCGCCCAAGTAATGACGTCCCTCCCTAAACACTTGGGATAGTTTGTAGATCCTTTTTCTCAAGCTTTTGAGAGAACATTCTCTTGGATTTTTTTGTGTCATAATCTATCATAAATAGCCAATAACCTTCTCGTTAACCACTTACTCCGCCTAATGACGGTTCACAACGGTCACAAACAGCTATTAATTCAAAAAAATAATAAAAATTTACTAGGAGCGTCCCTTCTCCGGAAATGAAAATAAATAGCTTCCTGCAGTTTGAAAACTATAAATATTATCTGTTCGCCAATGTTGCAATAACCAAAGCCGTATTCTCAAGACCTTTATCTGAGCCGTGAAGAAATTATTTGCTTAACAGTGCTCGTATATTCTAGTTTTTCACTGTTTTTTTCTCTTCAGTGAGACTCTGTTTTTGCAGGTTGCCCTGTTCGAACTCTCATTCGTTTGGTTTCTTTCATTAACAATCACAGGCATTTCGTTCAAACCCTGTTTTTATTTATTGATTTACAGGCCGGCAAAATGCCTCAAATAGAGTATTCTGAGAAGTACTACGACGATACCTATGAGTATAGGTCTGCTACATTTCCTCATTGAAGGATTTTAATGCTTTATCCTTCGAAGTTTTAGGTTCTAGAGCTTAGGGTTTGAAGGCCAAATCCGATAAAAGCTCCCGTTTTAGTTTCAATAGGAAAATGTTTTGAATCTTGTTTATTTCTGTGTGCAGACATGTTGAGCTTCCGTCTGAAGTTGCTCGCCTTCTTCCCAAGGATCGCCTTCTGAGTGAGGTAAGCCACGGGTTTTCCTAATCGAGGTTGCAAGGTCGATTCTAATGTCGATATTTTCAAGATTATGGTGTGCGAAACATCCGCTTACTTTTTATGGGGCATGGTTTCTTTCGTTTTATGATTAGGTCCAGAGAAATCATTTCAGGTAATGGCAATAAAAAATTCGGGTGTTACACCTGTACTTCGGGATCAAGTTGTTGGGTTTAGGAATTTCGGTTTAGGATCTGGGTCACCTTGAGAGTTAGGCTGTGAAAATATATATGTGTGTGTGTTTAGAATGAGTTTATAGTGATTTAGGTCAAGCTCAAGTTAGGCTCTATATATATATATATATGTGGATAATTTTTTTTCTATTTTCGTCATTTTCCTTATTTGTGGTTTTATTACCTCGAAATTTTTTCAGATGTACATCTATTGGTCTGTCGAGTGTTTCCAAGTTCTAGGGTGGAGAGTCCTGATAGATTTGCATGCGGTACAGTCTAATCTTTTTCTGCTCTAGCCCTTAGGCACTTTTCCATATCTACATAGTGAGTACCACTTTTCTCTCTAGATTCTCGACACCAAGGCCCCGGTTCCTTGGGCTTACGTTCCAGCTTCCTTGGAGCTTTTAAGCTGGGAAGGGTGGTTGCCAGATCCAAGCTCTGCAATTGGTTTTATTCTGTTTGGTTGTGGGTCAGAGGAAGGATCTGGAAGTATCTGCTGGTGAGGACTCACACCTGAGATTGCAAGACTGTATGGCCTAGAGTATTCTCCAAATAATCTGCAAACATCCAGTTTAATCTAATCTCTTTCTGCCTCTAGCCCTTAGGCCCTTTTACATATGTGCATAGTAAGTACCACTTTTCACTCTAGATCCTGCAAGTGCTTTATAACATGGTCTGTCGAGTACATCAAGGCTCCGGTTTCTTGGGCTTACCTTCCAACTTCTTTGGAGCATTTGAGTTGGGAAGTCTGCTGGCCAGATTCAAGCTCTATAATTGGTTTTATTCTTTTCGGTTGTGGGTTAGAGGAAGGATTTGGTCGAATCTGCTGGTGAGGACTCACACCTGAGATATTGCTAGATAGTCTGGTTGCTTTACCAATGGTTGCTTTTGCAGTTTATTTTTGAGTCTGGCTGAAGTGAGTGCTACTGGGCATTTCTACTGGTATTTCTTGTCAAGAGTTGAAATATGCTACTAGGCTGCTACTCCATTATAGACAGCAAAAATACCTACAGGTTTGTACTCTTTCCTAGTCGTGGTGTATGGAGGCTACGGCTTCTTAGGCTTAGGTTTCAACTTCGTTGGGTTTTTTGAGTTGGGAAGATATAGTGGTCAAATTTAAGCTCTACAATTTTTTTTATTTGTTGTGGGTCAGAGGAGGGATCTAGAAGTACCTGCTGGTGAAGATTCACACCTGAGATATTGCCAGACAGGATGACTTAGAGTATTCTACAAATAATCTACAAACTCCAGTGGTTGCTTTGGGTTGTATTATGCTGCTAGGCCGTTGCTCCATTCTAGACAGCAGAGATCCTTGAAGGGGATCTGCTTATCCCTAGTCATGGTAACCAGTGTTATACACACGGTTGCAAGATTCAAATAGGATTTGGTACAGAAAAAAAGCATAATACAGAAGTATACCTCTCACATATACGAAAATATTCATTTTGTTCCATATTTTAGAAGAATTTCAGCCGCAGGAATGTGAAGTAAATTGGAAAAAATAGTTCATTCTTTGAAAATTTTACAATGTTAGTTTATCTTTATAGCCTGTTTAGCGTTTTAAATTTTTGGTGAGGCTCAGACATGTTTTTGTTCCTCTTAAGTTGTCTGCTATTAAAGACACAAAAAGATAGGTTGATTGGTATTCAGAGAATTAACTGAATTTTGTACTATTGCCAAATTCCATACAGCAAAGTGCTACGGTTGGATCTGGCTACTATGGTTATCCAGACAGTTCACTCTTGTCTTAAAATTTACAATTGCTATATCCATTATAAGATAGGGGCCCCTTGTTTACCAGCTAATCTATGTCTAAATGCTTGGCTTGCTCATGTATCTTGAGTCATGCTAGGCTGCAGAACAAGCAATACGGGTCAGTGGTAATCCCCACAATGGCACGTTCCCTTAGAAGTTTGGCAACATGACCACTAGGTTGCTATTGTATGACAGCGAATATCTCCACAGGTTGTGATCTTTTTGACTCCTTCCTGACAAGTCAGAAGTTTTTTTATACCCCACACATTACTTTTTATTTTAATAGCTGTTATGTAAAAGAGGCCTCGGTGAGAATCCATGTTGAAAAGACTGCCTTGCTCATACAAATTATCTCATATATTTCAGATCACTAAATTAAGCATTTGAAGTTGAACACTTGGATCCAAATCCAATTCTGGTATTCTTGTATTTTCTTTCTTGTTCCCAAGGAGTTCAATACATGCTAGTTCCGTCAAATAATGAGGGCTTCTTTTACAGATTAGAAGCATTTTATGTATGTATAATAGGTTCTCATTCCATACGGCGAATTGAAATACTGAAAGATGCATCACTTCAAATTTATTGAGATCTTCATTTTCTATTTGGTGGTCACTTCTAAGAGCTGCTGATTCTCCTTCTAGTTGTCTTTTCTGTTCATTGATTTTTTCAGCCTTAAGCTTAGCATAGATTCAATTTAACTTTAGAGCTGTCTATTAAACACCAAGACTGCCTTAAAAAAAAAAACTATTCTTAAAAAATATTCCAGGTTCAGATGGATGGGTTCTGCTTCTCGTTGTTTTTTGTTTCTTTATCTGGCATTGGCCCTTTTTTTTGACATTAAACCTCAAACTTCAAATTTTACACCCAGACTCAGATTACCTTACTCCAATAGTAATGTATTTGATATGTTTTTGGCTGCCATTTCTAAGGAGTGCCATTCCTTTATTGTTTATTTTGGTCCATCCATTGTGCCTCTCTTTTAGTTTATTTTGGGTTTGTTTTGAGAGGGTACAGTCGTTTTTTTCCTAGGTGAAGGTATATGAATCATTCTATTATGGCGTGATTATTTTGTTTCTATTTTGTGAACCATATTAGATGTTAAATTATTTTGTGCCTAACTTTGCTATTTGATCAGAATGAATGGCGAGGAATCGGGGTTCAGCAGTCTCGTGGGTGGGTGCACTATGCCATTCATCGCCCTGAACCACACATTATGTTATTCAGAAGGCCTTTGAATTACCAGCAAAACCACCAGCAGCAGGCGCAGCAGCATCCAGCACAAGCTATGGGGCTTCCAGCCTGATGGTTATTTACGTTGTAAATGATCTGATTTAAATGGACACGATTTTATCAATTAATTCTTCAATTGATATTCTGGTCCTTCAATTTCTCTCTACTAGTTCTACTAGTTCCATCTATGTGCTTGATTCTTAGGTGGTCAGCATTGACAAAAGCTCCTATACAAGGCTGTGACAGTAGAGCCTCGAGTAGTGTGAAAGTCCCCTTCACCATCTAAAAATTACTATTATTTGTGAAAGTTAACCTAAACATGGCTATTATCTGTGTAACTCGTCTCATTGATGTAGGAATTTAAATTTAAAAATGGATTCGGAAAGTCCCATTTGCCATGAATGGTCACCACGTAAAAGATGGTCATTATTCCCTTTTGAGTTGCTTATATTAGTTTCTTGATGTGACTGTATATGATACCCTTATGAATTGTGATATGTGCTCTTTTCTTTTCTTGATATGTGCTCTTTTCTTCTCATGATGGTCCAAAATGGATGCACACAATTTTGTTTAGTACAAGTTAAAGCTGTTAGTTAATGTGATGCCTGCCATGCCACGTGGAGAGTAGTACCATTAGAGTTTCTATATTGCCTTCATTTTATGACATTGTTATGACAGGTGGCATATAAAATGGTGGCAATGGCACTAATGTCTACTTGCTAGATGCTTGCTAGCCTAGATGTCCACGAGACTAAGTGGTCTAAGGGACCTAGGAATCCAACACATCACAACTTCAAACTATTCTCAACACATCACAACTTCAAACTATTCTCTAAGAATACTCTCCTGTCGTGAATCTTGATCAAGAAGTTCGTAGTGTTGATAAGTCTTGCTTCCTTGAATAACTTGTTCAAATGATCCACCTTCGGAATGCTTTTAAACTGATTACGAATATCCTCATAAGCTACACAATCCATGATATAGTGCCATTCTGTTTCAACCTCTCATTTCCTACAAAAATTGCAGATTCTTTCTTCCCACTCTTCTTTTGGAGTTGTCCATCTACCTGTTTATGAGACCCGATCCTCAATAAATAATCTAGCTTTTCTTGTGATTTTGGCACCTAAATATCTTCTCATCATGAGACCATGTTGGGTTGAAATCTTTAACACAGATATTTTTTTCGACAATATGTTTTTCCCAAATGGCAATCCTGAATTTTTCAAGTACCCATTATTTAATTACCCATTGAGTTAGGACACTCGTGCCATTTAATGCCCCACTTACCCAACCACTTGTCATTTTGCTTCACCCAAGTTTTCTTCCTCCTTGTTAACTACTCCGCAACAACTATTTAGGCCAATGATGCTCCCTTTCAACCTTTTTTAATCACTATGGCCCCATTGGAAATAAAGCAGCCTCAGCTAGCAAGATCTCATAAGGAACCTTGAATGAGTTGCTTCGAAGTAGCCAAAACTATGCCATGAAGAATTGGTGGCACTTGTATGAATATGTTTAGCTTGGTATTCATGAAGAATTGGTGGCATTTGTATAAAGTCTAGATGTGAGTTGTTTAAAAATTGTTAAAAATTGAGTATTCTAATTGCTAGATCTTTTTTTCTTTTTCCTTACATTTTTTTTAGTAAACTACTAAAATTCATAATCTTGGTAAAATTTCTATTGCCAAATTCGAAAAAGATAAAAATGTCTAATAATTAAGTGCTCCATTAAAACTAGTTACTCTATCTAATAAGAAGAAGAACAAGGGTAGACATTCAAAAACATATTCTAAACTACTAAAATTCATAAACCTGGTAAAAATTGTATTGCCAAATTCATGTGAAAAAGATAAAATGTCTAATATTTAAACTCTTCCATTAAAATTAGTTGTTACTCTATCTAAGAAGAACTTCTAGAATGAATGAGTTATATAATGTTCAGAACCCTCAATTATATATCACAAGCTCTGGTAGGACAATGTTTCCCTTCCAGACAACGTTTCTAGTGTTCTAGACAGAGTTTAGACACACCATTCAGACCGAGATTTGGTTTATAGTTGGAGGAACTACTTAGACCCACATCTTCTCTCCTTTTTATATTATTTTCTTTGTGTATTGCCTTTGTTTCAAAGTAGTAAACAAACACTATCTTTTGTAATCGACAAGTTTACAACCAAGGTAGCTTGGCATGGGGACACAAGGGTCCAATGTAGAAGAAAACACATGTTTTGGTGGAAAACAAGCACACTCGAGAACCCTAGAGATAGGGAAAGTTACTTCGAACAGATGGGAAGCAACAAATGGTTTTCAAATGCAAATGCAAATAGAGGGTTGGTGCATACCTTAGACACTCTGCAAATCTCAGGAGGAGATAGAGTGATCCAGGATCTTTCCTTTGGTGATGTTAAACAAATTTGCTTAAAGAGCATGGAAATACCATAAATGCAACCTCCATATAGAAACAACACAAAATGAAGACAACATAGACAATGCACCAAGATTTGTTAACAAACTTCAAAACGGAGAGGCCTCTATACTCAACGAAATAATGACAAATACATAGAAAATTGCATTGCAATATATCATTTCTAAGAGTGACTTGAAATTTTACTACTTAGATCCCAATTTCGACTACACCAATGGATTCCTTTCGAAATTGCTGTAACTCTCACCTTTGGACCCCTTGGGGAATCTTCCAAGATGCCATCATAGTCGAAACATTCTAGGAATATTCCAACATAACATTCCTTGGAATATACCACATAACTTTTCTCGAAAAGCACACTCACCTAACACAATTTTTGCTGTGCAAAATTTTGCTCGACCCTCTCCACAACCCAACCTCTTCACCTCCGCGCTGGTTGAATGTGACTTAAATAATTTATCTTTGGTGAACAAACCATTGTACCCTGTTGGGCGTGTTGGTTGTCATGGCAATGTTAAGGCATATAGTTGGGGTTGAGGTCGCGAGCCTTCCCATTTGGCTTTTGGTGTATTACATATATGGTGGTTCGCTGGTAACATTGACATATTTGTAATATATGTGGTTTGTTGTAACAACCCAACCTTTGACCGTCTGTCCACGTGTTCAACTTGCCATATGTTCGCGTGTTGGTTGGGCCTTCGTGGGCTGCTAGTTGGGTGCCATGTGGCGCCTTCCCCATGGTCCATGTGTGTCCCCAGTGACTTGTCCTGCCAACTTGTCACATATGTTATGTGTCAATCGTACTGCCATGTATAATCTTGTGGGTTCCACCAATTATTGTTTGGGATGCCATGTGGTGGCCTGTGGGAGTGCCACGTGGCACCCTATAGGTTCCACTTGCAAATAATTTTTACTGTTTGTGCCTAACTTTAAATGAGCATAACTTTGTCATATAGACTTGTATTGAGGTGTTGTTTGTGTCATTGGAATTGTCTCAACGAGATCTATGACTTGGTACTGGTGCTGTTTAGATATGAGGACTTCAAAATTTGAGCCTTTTTGGAATCCTCTAGGATCATTCTTCCCCACTAAGGAGCTTTTGGGCCCCCCTCACTTTCTCCTTTTCAATCCATCATGCTTTGCTAGGATGCATTTCTTTGGAACCCACTCGAAGGTACTCAACATCTCCCCGTCGTGAAGTCTTGGTTCCTCTGTCTAGGATGATGTCTTCGGACAACTTGTCCAAGTACTCTGGAGTGAAATCACCCATTGATGGAACTTGACCACTCTCCTATGGATTGATTATCATGGGTGGTTCGTAAAGTTTCAAGTTCTCAACATTGACTACAAAATGCATCGGCATATAAGTTGGAAGATCAAGGTGATAAACATTTGTCCCAATCTAGGATGGTGAATGGACCATATTTGATTGGTTTCAACATCTTGCCTTCTCCCTTCAGCCCATCTTTGTTTATGTGAAGCCATACTCTGTCTCCAACCTGGAATTGATGATCAACTCTTTGTTTGTCACGCGAGGCCTTATACTGTGTCTGATTCTTCTCCAAATGTTCTTGCATTGCTTGATGAATCATTTGGATCCTTTGAATGAACATGCACGCCTTATCTTCATCATTTCGTTCATTGGAATCCTCACCCTTCCCAAAGACCAAATCTAAAGGCGCTTTTGGTAGGTACCCAAAGTATATCTCAAATGGTGAACTTTAAATAGAAGAGTGCAAAGTCATGTTGTATGCATGTTGAACATAATATATCTATTCAATTCACAACTTAGGATGTTTGCTGCAATACCCTTGGAGCAAATGAACCACTATTCTATTGATGACCTTTGTTTTTCCATCGATCTGTGGATGGAAAACCGTACTCCTATTTATCTTCCACTACCCTTGGAGCAAATGAACCACTATTCTGTTGATGACCTATGTTTTTCCATCGATTTGTGGATGGAAAATCGTACTCCTATTTATCTTCCACAAGCTTGTCCAAATATTTCCAAGGAATCGAGAGTCTCGTTCTGAAACAATGGAGGTGAGTAGTCCAAAATGGACCCATACATGTTGAAAGAAAAGTTGAGCAATTTGTGCAATAATTATATGCTTTTTACATGGCATCAAGACACACATCTTGCTAAACCTATCCATTACCACTTATAGGTAGTCATGACCCTTTTTCGACAAAGGCAACCCTCCTACAAAATCCATGGAGATGCTCTCCCAAGGATGAGAAGGAACATGGTGTGGTGTGTACAACCCCAATTTTCTATTAGTGGGCTTACAAATAGAGCACATCACACACACCTTTACATAGTTGGTTAACATATCTTTTATTTGAGGCCAATAACAAAATATCTACAAATTGGCCAGGGTTTTTCCTACCCCAAATTAACCAGACACAAGAGAAGTGTGAGCTTCTCGTATTACGTGGACTATTTCACTTGTAGGAATACATAAATTGCCAAGATAGTAGAGTAACTTGTCTTGCAAATGATAGTTCTCCACCCGACCCATGAGTTAGCCTCTCATAGACTTCTTTAAAATCTTCATCAGTAGCATATTGTTCAACATAACTATCACGAGATAAGGAGGCATTCTTCAAACAATAGATGCAGAAACAGAAGGCCTAGGAAGCATATCTACCACTTTGTTACTTTGACACTTATTGTACTTGATTACCAAATGAAACTCTTGAAGGAACCCCATCCACTTAAAGTGACAAGTTGGCTGCAACTTGGTTTGTGATTGGAGATACTGTAAGTGCTGATAGCCTGTATATATGATAATCTCCTTCCCTATTATGTAGTGCTTCTATTTCTTGACACTTTGAACCAAGACATACAATTCTTTGTCATACATGGGATACTTTTACAACAACTTGAGAGAAAGTCTTTGAATGGTAACAAACCAGTTTACGATGTTGCATCAATACTACACCCATGGCATATCCACTGTCATCTCTCTTGATCTCGAATCGCTGTTGAAGGTCTTGCAAGGCTAGTACTAGCGCAGGTGTCGAAAACCCTCTGTTGCTTTCTTCCCACTGAAAGATTTGCTTCACATTGGTCAGGGCATGCAAAGGAGATGCAATGACTGAGAAGATAGCTATGAATCTTCTCCTATAATGAACTAAGACGCTTCTCACTTCTGCAGCATTTGTAGGTTTAGGAAATTTTAGAATTACATCAACTTTAGAAAGATCAATCTTCAGTTTACTTCCTCCAGCAATATGAGCCAAATATGCCAAATAAGTTTCCAAATTTACATTTGGACAACTTTACATACAATTTCTCCTTTTGCAAGTTTTCCAATACTTGCTTGACATGTTTTACATGATCATCCCATGTTTTACTAAAGACAAGAATTTCATTAAGATATACCAGCACAAACTCATCTAAGAATGGTTGAAATACATCATTTATTACCCTCATGAATGTAGTTGGGGCATTGCAAAGCCCAAATGGCATTACCAACCATTCAAACAATCCTTGCTTGGTTTTAAAAGAAAATTTCCATACATCATTTCTTGCAATCCTGATATGATGGTAACCACTGTACAAATCTAACTTAGTGAAATAAACAACATTCTTCAATTGATAAGCAAATCATCTATATGGGGGAGAGGATATCGATTTTTTCACCGTGATCTTGTTGAGAGCTTGATAATCCACACACATTCTCCATGTGCGATCTTTCTTCAACAACCACACAATTGGTGAACCACATGGGGATGAGCTAGGTCTGATGATTCCTTGGTCTAACAAGTCTTGAACTTGCTTCTTGATTTCTTACATTTCCACAACTGACATCCTGTACATGCCCACATTTGGCAGAGGTACATCTTACTGAAGATGGATCTCATGTTGAATTTCCCTCTTGGGAGGAAATCCACCTGGTTTCTGAAAAATTTCATCATAGTTAGATGCAATATTAAACATTTCTTTCCTGTGAGAAGGATTACAACCTTTGAAAACATCAAATGCTTCAACATCTTTTGTCCTCACAACCATGAGCATACACTTCTCGTTGGAGTCGGCGAGTCTCTTCATCTGTCCTGCAATGACAAGGGTTGAATTAACCTTCATGCAGTGAGCACTAATAATATATTCCATCCCATCTTTGGTGAGGTGGTCTCATGCTTGAAGAAGACTGCCTACCTGTCATACAATTATGGGCTTCCTAAGACTATGCCACAAATGTCAAGGGGGACAACATCTAAATAAACCTCATCTATCAATGTTGAAGCAATGGAAAAACTAACCGCACAAGGCTTGGTGACATCGAGTTTTGCATTGTCGACACCCAACCAAGAGGATAGGGTTTTGGATGAGGTCTCGTTTCCAAACCCAACTTCTTAATAATTGATTCTAAGATCAAATTAACTTGAGAACCTGGATAAAACAATGTATCTCTTTTTGTGTGCTTAGATACCACTCTTATATGAAATAATTCACTTCTTTTTCTTTCATCAACATGAGATTTACTTTCAGAACTTAAACTAACATGAAATGAAACTTTATCTTGTACCCCAATGACTATGATTTGTGCCTCATCACTAAAATCAGAACCAAGGTCTTGTTGCATGGTAGCAACTATTTTCTGCTTCCCTTTTCCACCAAACTTCTTAGGCTTCAATTTTGGATGTAGCTTCCGACAATGCACCTCATCGTGCCCTTCTTTGTTGTAATTAGTGGAAGAAGGCTTCCCTTCTTTCTTTGTTGTGGTTGTCTTATTGCCCTTTCCTTTTCCATTGAACTTCTTGTTTTGATGCTTGGATGGAGGCTTCTTTGAATGATCTTCTTGTCCATGCTTTCCCCTTATTTCAAGATGAATTACTTTCACACTAGCTTCTTCTGGACTAGTGGGATCAAACAATAACAATGAATGGCGAAGATAATTGTGTAAAACACCAATGTATTTCATCAGAGTTTGTGGTGAGTCTAAAGAAATATTTAATGTCAATGCTTGCTTCTTAAACTCCTCTATAAAACTTCGAACATTCTCAACTTTGCAATGTCTTAAGTTTTTCCATTCCATCATGGATTTTTGCATGTAATCCAATGGGTAAAATTGCTCTCTTAATGTAGAAACAAACTCAAACCATGAAGAAAGAATATTACCATCATGCTAACTACTTTTTTGAAGTTTTCTCTCCCACCATACAAGAGTTGTTCCTCCGAAGCCGAAGAGATGCCAATTGAATCTTTACTTCATCCTCTTTGATATGTTGTATATGGAAATATACTTCGATATGTCTAATCCAATTGTTTAATTTCTCTACATTATTTTCTCCATTAAACATGGACAAAACAAATTTCACATCTAACTTTGAAAATACATTTTTAGAAGCATTTTTTTGATGACTATTTGAATGATTGGAATGAGGAGAAGAGGAAGAGCTTGAACTTGAAGATGGAGACTTAGTAGGTTCTACTCCACCTCCTCAGTGTATTGATGTATTATCATCTTTTGGAGCTCCCTTTTTCTTGCCTTCTTTTTCCATTCTCCTTTCATAATCTACAAACAAATTTTCCACCCAATCTACCATATGGTAGATGGCCTTGCTCATTCTCTATGCATATGTCATTGTCCTCCATTTTCTTTCTTCGTGTTGCACCTCCAATATTGGGTTAAAAAAATTGAGTTTTCCTTCACCCTCTTTGAGTTTGGACCTGGTAAGTATCCACACTCACAATTCACATCAAAGAAGACTGCTATGATACCGACATGATCCAAGATATTTCCTTTGGTGATGTTAAAAAAAATTGCTTAAAGAGCATGAAAATACCATAAATTCCACATCTATGAAGAAACAACACAAAATGAATACAATAGAGACAATACACCAAGTTTTGTTAACATAGTTCACTCACAACGTGTGAGCTATGTCTCTGGGCCCAACTTAAAAAAGGAGAGGCCTCTATATTATCTCAACAAAACAATGACAAGTACATGGAAATACCTCACTTTTGGGAGTGACTTAAAATTCTGCTGCTCAGATTCCAATTTCAACTGCACCAGTGGATTCCTTGCAGAATTTTGTGAAAACCGAGTATAAAATTGACCAAGTTCTATAACTTTCACCTTTGGACCCCCTAGAGAATCTTCCAGGATGTTCCAACAGTCCAAATATTCCAAGAATATTCCTACAAAATATTCCTTGGAATATACCACAATTTTTTTTTTCAAAAAGCATGCTCACTTGACACGATTCTTGCTATGCAGAGTTTCGCTTGGCCCTCTCCATGACTCAACGTCCTCTCCTTTATGTTGGTTGAATGCAGGTTATATAATTTCTCGTCGGTGGAAAAACCAATGTAGCTCATTAGGTGTGTTGGTTGTCGTGGCTATGTTAAGGAATGCATTTGGGGTAGGTCCCGGGGTCAAGCCGTGGGCCTCCTCATGTGGATTTTGATGTATTATATATCTGGTGGTTTGTTGGTAACATGTTAATAAAGGTTGTCATTGATGTCAATATGGAATTGACTGAGGTGGAAAATATTCTTGAGATGCCCCAGAATGTGATGATAAGGTTGAAGACAATAGATGTCTGGTTCCAGATGATGATGTCATAACTCTTGGTTAATAAAGATACCATCAATGAATATGTCAAGCCACGAAGATGTCAAGCCACTAATGAAGAAGTATTGCCTGAACAAGTCCTTGAACTAACTATAATGTTGCCAAGTGCCAATCATGTGCCTTGATTGATGATCTAGACCTTAGGTGCCATTATACAAGCCTTTGAAGTGGAGGACTATAATTGATGAAGTCATACTCTTGAAGAATGACCACACCTTGACATGATTGGAAGACTTCTTTGGAGCTCTTGACAAATTAATGAAGGCTACACTATGACATACCACTGCACTAGTATATGATGACTTGGTTGATACATGATGCTACATGAATGATACACTCCTACATAATGACTCTATAATCCTATGATGACATTGATAACAATAAAGACGCCAAAAATTGAAGAAGCCACACTATCTCAAACATTCCTCATGCTTTCCCAAACTTTTTATAATTTAAGGACAGTGACAAAGAAAATAAAATTTTCCAACCTTAGAGGCAATCTTTCAACATGACACGACCATCTTAAAAAGGATTTTTTCCTCTTTCCAATGAGCCCTTATTTGTCCTGAAACTCCTAGTAGTTTGTGAGATATTGAATTTTTGAGTCAAGAAAATTATATTTTGCAGTGAGCCGACACCTTGCCTTTCATGTCGGCCTACCCCCAGAAAGACGTGTCCCTTCATCTTGATGTCAATTTCATATAAAAAGGAGGTTCAAATTGTTCATTTGACCAAGGAATTTTGGCGTAGAATTCAGAGAAAAGGGACAAACGTATAAAGGAGGCCGAGGAGAAGTATATTGGATGGGTTAATTCTGGTTTAGGATTTAAAAAAACATTAGAACAGTAAAACAATCCTAAGAAGACCTCAGACCGCTGACCGTGGAGACAATCCTCACCTTATAATTTTTTTAAGCTCGGACCATAGAAAAATGTACAACCACCTATGTAGGTCTCAAACCAAAGAACCATCATAATATTTTGGGCTCGATGCTATTAATTTAGACCTGAAGGTTGAGGTTTGGACTAGGACAGATTTTAGACTTCAATGTGGATAGGTGCAGGAACAATATTTGGTAACTTGGTCTCTTTCCATTATAGTGCTTCAATACAATAGCTCAGACCTTGTTACAACAACCTGTGAAATATGTCATAGAACCTCAGACCCCTAGATTGGATAGTAAACAGTGGTAATATATCTTTGATCTGTGGATTGGATAGTAAACAATGGTAATATATCTTTGATCTGTGCAACAAGAGTCTCAGACCCCTGTGCAGAAGTATATCTTGGTCTAATAATCAAAGTACTCATATTAAAGGACTGTGCCTTAAACAATGGCTCATTAAACAGTGACTGGATTCTTTAAATAGTGGTTCAGAATACACCTTCAACCTAGACTGTTGTGTCACTCACATTTTGACTGTGCAAAGGCTTGTAATATGTATTACCTCCCTCCTTGGACTGTGGTAAGATGCAAGGATTGTGACTATACTCTTGAACAGTAGCATTGATGGATCAAATGAAGTCCAGTAATAAAGACAAGTACATGTTGAAGTCAACGCAGTGAAGTCAAGCAGAAGCCAAGCATAAGTCAATCACTAACAAAGACAAGCACATGTACAGTGAAGAGTTATGAAGAATTGAACGGTGAAGATTTCAATTGAAGACATACAAATTGAAGATCCTTTTGAAGAAAATTGAGGATACCTTGGAGCATTATTGAAGATAAGACTAAGAAGACTTTGTGGAGTGACCTTGAAGAAGATTGAAGATATTTTGTTGAGAAGCCTTAAGTGATCTTGGAAATAATATTGAAGATCATGATGCATCGCTGATGCCATCATGAGGTAGCTTGGAGAAACTGTTTGGGTACGATGAATAGCATTGATGACACCTTCTAAGAAGAAAAGGTTGTCATTGATGATGTGACGTGGAGACTAAGTGTGACAGGGCTCGTTGAATAAGAATTTGGGAGCCGTGAAGAATAACCAAACATGTTTTGACGAAGTGAAGTTGAGGGTTGGAGCCTCATAGAGACAAGGTCGGTGCCTTGGAAGATAGGGTTGGAGCCCTATAGGATTAGAGGATTGGAGTCCTCAAGAAACTAGGTCGTAGCCTATACTAGAGATAGGGTTGGAGTCCTAGAGGTTGGTGCCTCAAATTGACAAGGTTTGAGCCTTGGAAACACCAAGTCGGTGCTTGGCACAATACAAGTTGAAACCTAGAAGATTGGAGTCTTCATCTAGGGTTGGAGCCCTATATCATTATTGTACTTTACTTATTGTAAAGAATAAATTAATAAAATTATCTATTCCATCATTTTTCATTTTGTGTTCTAAATATAAGTGATCTAACTGATGACATTAACAATTGAAAAGAAATACTGATTTACCCCCCTCTCAGTGTTTCCAACATAAAATTGGCGTAGTTGAAATATATGTGGTTTGTTGTAATATTGACGTATTTGTAATATATGTGGTTTGTTGTGACAACCCAACATTTGATGGTTTTTCCATGTGTTCAACTTGCCATGTGTCTGCGAGTTCACTAGGCCCTCGTGGTCTGGCAGGTGGGTGCCACATGCACCATTTGATTGGGCCACGTGATGCCTACCCATTGGCCCACATGTGTGCCTAGTCACCCATCCTGCCAACTCATCACATATGCCATGTGTCAATCGTAATGTCATGTCAACTCTTTTGGGTCCCACCAACTACTAACTAGTATGCCACATGGCAACTTATGGGAGTGCCATGAGGCACCCCAGGGCCCCACTTGTGAACATTTTTTTTTTTTTTTTGCACCAAACTTTAGATGAGCATAACTTTGTCATACAGACTCAGATTGAGGTGCTATTCACACTATTGGAATCGTCTTGATGAGATCTATGACTTGGTGATGGTTTTGTTGAGATTCGAGGACTTCAAAATTTGAACCTTTTGAGATCCTCCTGGATCATAGAGTCCTACTCCAACACTCTTCTAGAGAATATAAGTGGGACTTGGAATCCATTTCTTCTAGGGTTTTATCTAGCTAATGCATTTGGCATAAATGAAAGGTTTTATTTTTGTGAATGCAACACAATACAAGGGATTTTATAACGCAGACTGTCCAAAAATATTAGACATTCATAGAGAAAAAAATTCAGATGAATCTTATCAAAAATAACTAAAAATAATGCAACTGGCACTGCAAAAACATGCTTTTTAGTAAAAGAAAAGGTAGATAAGGGTGTGGTTAAAGGAAAAAATAAAAAATATTTTATCGAAACAAGAGGAATCTATCAAAAACAAAGTGAAATTGAAGCTATACCAACAAAAAGATAGGAAAACAAAAATGACACATACAACCCCACAACCACTCAGTTGTTGTGGTAGTCAGAGCTCTATGTAAGAAAACTCATAAGCATGGGGACATGGGGGTCCAATGCTGAAAAAACACATGTTTTGGTGGAAAACAAACACCCGGGAACCCTGGAATTAGGGATAGTTACTTCATATATATGGGAAGCAACAAATGGTTTACAAATGCAAATATTGGGATTTTTACTAAGGAGGATTTTGGAGGAGGGTTGGTGCATACCTTGGAATCACACTCTCCAAATCTTAGAAGGAGATAGAGTCCTACTTCAACACTCTTGCAGAGAATATAAGTGGGACTTGGAATCCCTTTTTTCTATGGTTTTCTCAAGTTAGTGCATTTGGCATAAATGAAAGTTAGATTTTTGTGAATGCAAAGTAATACAAGGGATTTACAGCCTAGGTAGGCCAAAAAGCTAAGATAGTCACAGAGAAAAAAATTCACATGGATCTTACCGAAAACAACAAAAAACAATGCATCTAGCATTTCCAAAATGCATTTGTTAGTAGAAGAACATGAAATTTAGGGTGTGGTTAATGGCAAACATAAAGAGGTTGAGGAATCTATCAAAATCAAAGTGAAATTGAAGCTATACCAACAAAGAGAGAGGAAAACAATAAGGACACATACAACCCCACAACCACTCTATTGTTGTGGTTGTTGGAGCTCTATGCAAGAAAACTAATGAGCATGAAAAAAAATGAGTTTATTGATTTAAAGGGGCAACACAAAGATCTAAAGTTAAAAGAAATTTTAGAAGTCAATTAGAAACTTGAAAGGGAAAACAAGGTTCCCAAAGAGTAGGTAATAAACTTGTGAAACAATATGGAAAGAGGGAAACAATATTTGATAGCTTTGAAACATGAATTATAAAAAACAAAAGTAATATAAGAAAAAAACATAGGGACAATGAAAACTAGTAGAGAAAATGAGATGGAAGAGTTTCAATCAACAATTGCAAACACGGAAATGAGAGAAAACAAACTAAGACAATAAATACAAAAGGCTAAATCTTGGGCTCAAGTGGTAAAGGAACTATTGGTTGAGAAAAAAAAAACCATGCAGAGACAAACCAAGAGGAAAATAATGTAGAAAATCCACATAAAGATTCAATTGATCTTGTAATATAATAAAACATAATACTTGAATCTATTCTACAAATTGACAAAACCAATTACGATTGCACAATCACATGATAAAGAAAGAGAAATAATTTCAATCGCACAACACAAATATGTATCTGGGGAAAGGCTCAACTAAAAACTCTGTTATCTGTATATTGCATTAAGTCAAGAATATGAAACAATATAGTTCTTCTCTCAGGATTGAGAGCTCTCTGCGTTATATCTGACTGTCTCACATTGATCTGAGCAAGTTTGGTCCAATACTTTCTGACCAACCTTTCTCACACTTTCCTAAGGGAATTGATCCCTTATTAATTAGGAAATTCAAACTAATTGATTTCTCAATACATCCAAGGCATTTTGATGACCTCATGCATGACCTGAATAATTTTCTAACTATACAACTGATAGTCTATTTCCCTTTAACTCCAATCTCAACTGGGTCTTCCTTAGAACTGACATGCAACAACTATTTAGAGTGAATTATTAGTTATCTCATTGATCACTACATGTGAATTAAATGAGATTCAATTCATTGGACCTCTCATTAGCTCAACTATAAGTTAGAACTAGTTAAATTGATTTTAACTCAAACAATTTAGTTAAAAAATTACAACTCAGAATAAATTGCAACTAGACCCCATAAAACTTAGAGTGAACTCTACATGCCTCCAATTTGACCCCCAACTCGAATTAACTGAGCTAACTAAGTCTTCCCAACTTAGTTAACTCGTAAAATTCGTCATGTGATGTGGAATTACAATTTCCTTCTAATTTAATTAAGGGAAAACTAAATTAGAAGCCTCTTCTTAATTCCAATTTCAACACTCCCTCTCAACAAGAAAGGGATTTTCTGCTACCTTGATCCTGCCTCCGTGGAACTTGAATTTTTCTCTTGATAGCGCCTTCATCTGCATCCTGATCCTCCATGGGAATGTACTTTAATGACATAATCCACCTCTACACACAATCTCTGAGATGGTGATACCAGATATCAATATGCTTGGACATGTCATGAAAAACTGGATTAACCGAGAGTTTGATGAAAATTTGGTTATCACAATAAATCACCGTATGATCCATCTATCGACCAAAAAAAAAACAAGTATCTTCCTCATCTAGATGGCCTCACATTCTGCTTTACTAGCAACCATGTACTATGCCTATGCTAAGTTGTGTGCAACTGATCTCTACTTCCTGCTGTACCAGGAAACTGCTGCTGACGCAATTTTAAAGATGCCCCCTGATGTGCTCTTCTTGTCAGATGGACTCCCCGCCCAATCTACATCTATGAATTCTTGAAGATTCAATCCCTCTGTCCCCCTGTACCATAGCCCAAACTCTGTAGTGCCTCTGAGGTATCTCAACACATGCTTGCCTGCCTTCCAAAAGATCTTGGTAGGTTTAACCATAACTTGATTAAGCTGGTTATCTGCATATCATATGTTTGGTCGTATGTTCACCAAATACATGAGTGAAACAAAAAGCTGCCTGTAGATGGTAGCATCTACTACTTCGCCTAAAGTAACATCCTCATTCCTCCAGTTTCCTGCTAGAGGAGTATCCATGGGTTTTCTGCCCTCCATGTCGAACTTCTTCAGAATCTCGTTGGCATACTTTCCATGAGATACAAATATCTCCCCATCTCTTTGCCAAATTTCCAATTCCAAGAAATAATGCAAGAGCCCCATATTCTTCATCTCAAATTCTCTTGCAAGATCTGCTTTTCAAGACTTGATGAAATTCTCATCACCTGTCAGTAATAAATCATCGACATAAAGTACAATGATAAAAATTTTACCTTCTACCATAATATGGTAAAGGTTTTCTTCTTCTTCACTCTTGGTGAAGCCAAACTCGGTGAACTAGTTGTCGATCCTAGTGTACCAAGAACAAGGTGCTTGTTTAAGCTCATATAGTGCTCTCTTGAGTCTGAACACATGCAACTCTCTGTCGAATGTCTCAAAACCTTCCGGCTGCTCAATGTACACCTCTTCCTTAATCACCCCATTGAGGAAGGTTGTGTTTACATCCATATGCTGTATCTGTCATCCCATCTACACTGAATGTGCAAGGATGGATTTGATTGATGAGTACCTTGTGACTAGTGCAAAGATATCATCATAATCAATCCCCTCCACCTGAGAGAACCCCCTGGACACAATTATGGCCTTGTGCTTCTTCACACTCCCATCTGCTTCCTGATACACCTTGTAGATCCACATGGATCCTACAACTGACTTCCCCTCCGGTCTTGGGAAAAAATCCCATGAACTGTTTATGATACTAGATTCATACTCCTCAACAATGGCATCAACCCAAAATGGGTGCTATACTGGTTCCTCGAAAGAGGATGGCTCTATCTCTACACTCTTTCTCATAAGAGCCATGTATCCAGTGTACCGCTCTGGGGACCTTCTCTGCCTGCGCTGTGATGTGGGTGCTCCCACATTCTCTTTAGCATCAAGCACCAACCTGTCAGCTTCTCTGGTGTGCTTCCTTTCGTCTTAGGATGTATCTGCATGAGTGGGTGCTTTCAATTTCTATTCCTCTGCTTGTGGCTATTTCACATCTTGAGGTTCTTCTTTTGGAGCCAAGAGCTCCTCAACTGCATGCAACAAAAGCTCCCTCTCAAGGGAAATTCACATGGCCTTCTCTTCATCAAATTTCACATCTCTTCTAACCATTGTTATCCCGTGTGCTGGAAAGTACACTCGATAGTTGTGAGGTGTATCAGTGTACCCCACAAATATTCCCAATTTAGCTGTTGGCTTTAGCTTCTTCCTCGCATAAACTGATGATTTTTTTTTTTTAAATGTGCCACTTCTGGTCTCTTACCTAAAAAATATTCCTCTGGTGTACTCATCCCAAGTATACAATGAGGACTTTTGTTTTGCACAATACTGTTGTGTTGCATGCATCTGCCCACAGATGCAACGTTAGGCCCTGATCATGTAATATCGCTCATGATGCTCCAACAATAGTTCTATTCTTCCTTTCTACAACCCCATTCTACTGTGGGTTATGAGGTGCTATCAATTTCTTTTGAGTTCCTTCTGAAGCACAAAATTTATTGAATTCATTTGAGACATATTCACCACCATTGTCACTTTTGAAAGCCTTCACCTTCTTCCCTGTATATTTATCAACATGTGCTTTGAACTCACAAAACTTTGAGAAAGTTTGATCTTTCTTTTGCATGAAGAAAATCCAACACTTGTGTGAAAAATCATCTACAAAATTCACATAATACCTGTGTTTTGCTGTGGAGGCTGTCGAGAATGCTCCACACACATCTAAGTGAACTCTCTCAAGGATCGCCTTTGCTCGTCTTTCCTTATCGTTAAAGGTGGCTTTGGTGTACTTCCCTAATGTACACCCTTTGCATGTATCTCGCTGCTCAAGTGCACCCTTAGGAAGTCCTGTAGAAATATACTGCATGATCTTCAAAGTTCCATGGTGTAGATGGCACAATATTCTGTACATAACTCATTTTTGTCTCAACTCTCCACCTTCTATGCTTTCGTGTTCAAGGCAACATAGTTTTCTACATCCAATTTGTAGAGGTTCTTTACTTTAACCCCAATCTTCTTCACCTGTCTCGTGGATTTGTGACGAAGGAACACCTTTCCTTTGCAAAATATCACATCATATCCACGGCCTTCCAACATAGCCAAAATAACCAAATTCTTCTTTAAACCAGGAACATACATGGCATATTTTAATGTGAGAGGAGTACCAGAATCCCTCTGAAAGGTAACTGTACCTATGCCAGTAGCGCTATACCTCCCGTCATCTCCCATATCACATGTTGTTAGAGTTCAATAGCGGAAATATAAAATCAAATAAGACACACACACAACATTCAACCATGAAAAACACAAATTTTAACGTGGTTCACCCAACCAATCTGGGCTACGTCCACCTAACAGTCAAGATAATCTCATCAATTGTTTTGAGAATAGAATGCAGATATGTTCATCCGTCAAATGCCTTCCTCACTACACATTCCTCATCATGCTCACTTGCCTCTACGGGCTTACATTTTATAGCTGTGAATGAAAACAAACTCATAAATTCTCTCACAACAAATATAGGATGCATTAACTCCTCATCAGAAATTGATGGAGTCAATGTAGCAACAAATCCTATTGTTGTCACCTACATGAGATTTTCTCCAAATTTAATTAAAAAATAAGAAATAAAATCTCAACAATCTCCACCTTGACAACAATTAGCCTGATACCCTGTTTCATTATTATTTTTATCTTTTCTGCAAGCCAAGAGAAGCCAGACACCATCGTAGCTTCTCTAACAAAACTGGTTTCGTGAACATGTCTGCACAGTTTTCCTTTGTATGCACCTTTTCAAGAGAGACTCCCTTTTCAGTGATAACCTGTCTTACAAAATGGTACTTGATAGGTATATGCTTTGATTTACTATGATAGGCCGGATTCTTAGCCAAATGAATTGCACTTTGACTATCACAAAATAACTTAATGTTGTCCTGTAACCTACCAAACTCACCAAACAAACCTTTCAACCAAACTGCTTCTTTGCAAGCATGTGAAGCAGCTATGTATTCTGCTTCAGTAGTGGATAAAGCAACAATGTTCTGTAGCTTTGACATCCAGCTAATAGCTCCACCTGCAAGAGTAAAGACATACCCTGAAGTTGACCTTCTCTTATCCAAATCACCTGCAAAATCGGAATCAACATATCCACAAAAAAATTCACTACTCCTGTTATAAGTGATAAAATAATCACTTGTGCCTCTCAGATACCGAAGCACCCATTTCATTGCTGACCAATGTTCTTTTCCCGGATTTTCCATATACCTGCTAACAACCCCAACTGCATGTGAAATATCTGGTCGAGTACAAACCATCACATAGATCAAACAACCTACTACATTGGCATATGGAATTCGAGACATATATTCCTTTTCTTCACTAGTGTTAGGACATAAACTTGAAGAAAGCTTAAAATGGGAAGCAAAAGGGACTGAAACAGGCTTCACATTGTTCATACCAAACCTCAAGAGTATCTTCTCAATATACTTCTGTTGTGATAGCCACAGCTTACCATTGCTCCTGTCTCTGAAAATCTCCATGCCCAAAATCTATCTTGCTACTCCTAGATCTTTCATATCAAACGTCCTAGCCATCTGAGCCTTTAACCTGTTGATCTCTGTTATGCTTTTTCTTGCTAAAAGCATATCGTCAACATACAACACTAAGATAATGAACATGCCAATACTTAATTTCTTAAATTAAACACAATGATCATATTCACTTCTTATATAATTTTGACTCATCATGAAAGAATCAAATTTTTTGTACCATTGTCGAGGCGACTGCTTCAGACCATACAATGATTTCTTGAGCCTGCAGACAAATTTCTTGTTACGATTTTGAAAAAACCCTTCTGGTTGTTCCATGTAAATCTCCTCATCTAAATCTCCATGTAGAAATGCAGTTTTAACATCTAGTTGCTGTAATTCTAAATCAAGTAAAGCAACTAATGCTAACACAATCCGAATTGAAACAATTTTTACAACTGGTGAAAATATCTCATGAAAGTCAATGCCGGCTTTCTGAGAAAAACCTTTCGTGACCAGCCTCGCTTTGTACCTGTCTTCTGTATCATCAACACCCTTCTTCAATTTTTAAACCCACTTACATCCCACATTTTTCCTGTCTTTAGGAAGTTCCACCAGATCCCATGTGGCATTCTTGTCTAATGCCTTCATCTCGTCCTTCATAGCCTCTTTCCACTTACCACTGTTTGAACCTTCTATAGCTTCCTGATAGCACAAAGGTTCATCATCGTTAGCAGTTAAAGCAAATGAAGTAACATAATCATCATACCTTTTAGGAAGTCGTCTGATTCTCGTAGACCTCCTTAAAGATGTTTCTGGTACTTCCACAATTTGCTGATTATTATCTGTAGGAACTTCTTCATGATCAGCATATGAAACACATTCATGATCTACATCCGAAACTTGTTCATGATCTGAATCTGAAACTTGTTCATCTAGACTATCATCAGTATTTGAACTGGTTTCAAACTGAATGTGTTGAAGCTGAGGTACATTATCCTGTTTCAATTTATCATCTACATCTGGATTTTCAAGTGAGGATTCATTAAATTTAACATCTCTGTTAATGATGATCTTGTGAGTAGTAGGATCCCACAACTTGTATCCCTTAGTCCCATCACCATATCCAACAAAGATATATCTTTTTGATTTAGGATCTAACTTAGAACGCTGATGTTTCGGAACTAGAGCATATGCATCACAACCAAAAACTTTTAGTTTAGAATAATCACATGGATAACCTTTCCATACCTCTTGAGGAATTTTTCATCCTATTGCAGTTGATGGTGATCGATTTACCAAGTAACAAGCTGTAGAAACCGCTTCTGTCCACAATTCCTTCTGCAAGTTGGCGTTACTAAGCATACTTCTTGCTCTCTCTAAAAGAGTCATGTTCATGCGTTCAGCAACTCCGTTTTGCTGAGGAGTATATACAATGGTTTTATGTCTTTCGATCCCAGCATCCTTGCAATAATTATCAAATTCCTTTGAAGTAAACTCACCACCATTATCAGTTCTTAAACATTTAATGGTTCTTCCAGTGATGTTTTCAACTAATGCTCTAAACTGTTTGAAAACTGTGAATACATCAGACTTCTTATTTAACATATAGACCCACACTTTTCTAGAGAAATCATCAATAAAAGATACAAAATATGATGATCCTCCATATGAGGTTGTAGGAGATGGACCCCAAACATCAGAATGGATATAATCAAGGATTCCCTTACTAGTATGTTTTCCAGTTTTAAACTTCTGCTTGCTTTGTTTCCCAAATAGAAAATGTTTGCAGAAATCTAACTTAGAAGATTTTAAACTAGGAAGTAACTTACGATCAGATAAAATTTTTAATCCTCTTTCGCTCATATGGCCCAACCTTTGATGCCATAAACGAATAGAATTACTGTCGTTTTCAGACACTGTAGAAGCATGATCTGACTCTGTTCTTCCTTCTAACTGAAAAAGATTTCCAACCTTCTTTGCTTTCATTACTAGTAAAATTCCTTTATAAACTTTCATTACTCCACCTTGAATAAAGGTTTTATATCCATTAGTGTCTAGTACTCCTAGTGAAATGAGGTTTTTTCTTAGTTCAGGTACGTGTCTTACATCAGCTAGAATTTTATTTGTCCCATCAAACATTTTAATCTGGATGCTTCCAATTCCAACAATATTACACGAGACATCATTTCCCATGTAAACAACTCCATCATTGATTGATTTATAAGTTTTAAACCACTCTCTATGAATGCACATGTGATTTGACGCACCAGAATCTAACAGCCAATGTTGATCATGATTAGACAAACTAACTGATAACACTTCATCACTCATACCTGAAATAGATGCCGAACCTGTATCTGTCGTGTTTGCTTCTTTCTTCTCTATCGAAGAATCCCCTTTGGATGTTTGTTGTCTCTTCCAACAGTCCTTCTTCAAGTGTCCTGATTTGCCACAAAACCAACACTTTACCTTACTCTTCTTCCCTTTCGATTTTGAACGCGAGTTGTTGTGCTTACTGAAGCGTATTTCTTTAGAACGACCTCTGACCATCATTGCTTCTGATGTAGAGGTTTCTGAATTTGACCTCTTCCTTGTTTCTTCGAACAACAAAGCTCCAACAACATCATCAAATTCAAGGGTTTATGATGAACTAAGACTTATAGAAGTAACAAAATGATCCCATGACTCGGGCAACGAGCATAATAAAGTTACAGCTTTATCTTCTGATTCAAATTTTACTTCTATACTTTCTAACTGCACCAAGAGAGTATTAAAGGTATTCAGATGATCAGTTATCGTCGTACCTTCCTTCATGCGCAAGCTGTACAACTGTCGCTTCAGAAGAATCCTATTGGTTAAGGATTTTGTCATGTACAACTTTTCAAGCTTTGTCCACAAACCAGCAACATTTTTCTCTGACACAATGTTAAACAAAATATCATCCGCCAAACACAGTCGAATGCCGCTCAGTGCTCTTTCATCCAAGTCACTTCATTCATCATCTGTCATGGTGTAAGACTGTTTGGCTTTTCCCAACAGTGCCTTCGCCATGCCTTGTTGCACGAGTAGATCATACATCTTCACTTTCCAGATCTTGAAGTTGTTTTTGCCATTGAACTTCTCAATCTCAAACCGGGCACTTTGTGTTTTTGCCAGGTTTTGTCACAAAAAACAATCTCCAATTGCAACTTTTAATAAATGAAGTTTTATTTAAAAAATAATGCCCTTCACCTTATAAAATGCCTTTCCTCTTAATACCATGTGCAAATGGCAATTTAATAAACATTATAAAAGGCTTTTACTAAATAGTAATTAATACAAATTACCAATCAATTTGTTTTTAAAACACATACCATATGCAAATGGCATTGGCTTTTTAAATGTCAAATTGAATTTAAAAGGCTCTACAATCCAAATCGATTTTTAAGAAAAAAGGTCAAAACAATTGTAAACCTTCACAATACAAATCGATATGCAATATTGATATGTCACAAATTGATATACATATATATGACCTTTTTATAAAACTCCAAATCGACTTTTTAATCAAAACCTTAAATAGCAGTGTTTGACTAATTCATATGGCAGCGTTTCAGCATTTAAATAAATCGACTTTGCATAAACCGATTTTAATTTTCTTGCACTTATTTAATGGCATTCGACTCTCCTTTTATGAACGTGTCGACGCCTCTAAAAAAAAAACGTTGAAATATCGACTTACCAAGTCTCAGCTTTTCGGTCAACGGCCGTGAATGCTGCAGTGCGTTGACTTGATGCTGTCCATCGACAGCCTCCACGCAAGCTGCCTCTCAGCTACACAACAATGCAAAAAAATAGCACTTCTCTCGGCAACTTCGCAACAACTCACAACGCTCAACAGCAATTCACAATCTCCCGGTCTCACAGTCCACGTGCACCAGATTCAACGCTGCAATCGACCACCAGTTCAACGCACAGTAGACTCGGCCTCACGGCCTCGCTGTGGCTCCTCCACACGGACAACAAATTTTAACGCAGGTCAATACAACGCCATTTACTCTGTTCTGCAACAGATTTTAACGTAGCTCATGGCCTCATAATTTACTCTGTTCTGCTAACACTGCCACGTTCAGCCACGGTCCACGATCTCAGCATTCAGAACTTCAATCGGCTGTCAATGCTTGCTCTCAAACGGCGGTCAATTCTTGTTGTAATACATTAACACACGCTCTGATACCAAGTGTTAGAGTTCAATAGCGGAAATATAAAATCAAATAAGACACACACACAACATTCAACCATGAAAAACACAAATTTTAACGTGGTTCACCCAACCAATCATACGTCCACCTACTGTACTACACCCCATTCATCAACTCGGAGAAAATACAATTGCAGAAGCCATCTTCTCAAATTTCTTCCTACTAAACATTCCTCATCATGCTCACTTGCTTCTACGGGCCTTAAATTTTATAGTCTTGGAATGGCAAATTGCAATTTATAAATTCCTCTCACAAATAATATAGGATGACAACTCTCCATGTGAAATTGATGGAGCCAATGTAGCAACAAATCCTATTGTTGTCACCTACATGAGATTTTCTCCAAATTAATTAAAATAAGAAATAAAATCTCAAATGTATGCATCTAGAGACCCTTCTCCTCCAAGTTATTGAAGAGTTCTTTGTTGTCGGTCATATAGAATGAAGCTCCACTATTCAAGTACCACATAGAACCCATCATCGATGACACCATGCATGTGATGAGAGTGAAATCCAAATCGAACTATGAAGCAAGTGCTTCACCTTCCACTTCTCCTGAGGGATTTTGTAGTATACCTAGGGGGATAATATGGGGTATTCCGAGGTGGGATCATATGGGGTACAAAGGAAAGTACCCAAGGAAATAATGTAATGTAAGGATAATAAACACATGGGCTATAATTACTAAATAATGTGTTTAAGCCACATTATGCAAGGGACCACAGATAGTTAAGAAATAATGTGATAAGTCCACTATATTAGATGTATGACCCATGGTAATTACCCATGGTATTGTATGTATGAAGCCTATATAGATTCTATAGAATCTATATAGGCTTCATACATACAATACCATGGGTAATTACCATGGGTTATACGTCTAATACCATGGGCTTATCACATTATTTCCTAAAAACTTGTGGTCCCTTGCATAATGTGGGTTAACCACTTTATTTATTAATTATGGCCCATGCATTTATTATCCTTATATTACATTATTTCCTTGGGTACCTTCCTCTGTACCCCATATGATCCCCCCTAGGAATACCCCATATTATCCCCCCTAGGTATACTACATTCCACCCCCCTTAAACATGTTTTGTCCTCGAAACATGAGAAGAACACAAATAATAGGATCTACTCAAAAGAGTAGTCCATTGGTACCATGCATGTGCATCGAGCCATCCTAGCAAAATGTGAGCACTCGATCTAGCCGGTGCCTCACTTGCTTGAGATGGACGCTAGTTCTGGTGGTTCCTCTGCATTGATGTCTTGTGGGCGGGTCGTCGGTTGTTATCCTTGTTGATAACTCTTTTCCATGCTGCAGGTTGTTGTCTTGCTCAATGGTGCGGGTGCTGATATGATGAAGATTGAACTAGTGGAGGATATTTCATTAATTCCTCTACTATTGGTGCTTAAGTGGCGTCTGGTGATTTTTCTGGTACCTCGACTATTGGTGTCTGATTGATGTCTGATACTTGTTCTATTATCTGGTTTGATGTTTGTGTTTAATTTTCAATCATTAAAGGCTCATCATCTGATGTGTCAATGTCATTAGATATTTGTGCTTCTGCCTCTGCTTGGTTTCTAATGGAAATATATCGCAATGTAATTTTCTTCTTTTTATACCAGAGCTTCAGGAATTTATTCTGTACATTAATATTGATAGTACCAACAGATTCCTTCCAAGGGTAGCCCAAAAAAACATCCACATTATCCATGTCTGAGGTATAAAAATTAGAATGCAACACATACTTATCCATAGAAATCTTCAAATCTTTATAAATTTGCACCTCCTCATTATCAGCTTGTGTTTTTGCAATATGTTTTGCTGAAACTTGTAATTGTCTTGCCACATTAACATTGATAAAACTATGCTTACAACTTGGGTTGATAGACACAATGATCTTTTTCTGCTGAATACCTCCATGAACCTATAATAAGGAGTTATCTGTAGAAAATAACCCTTTATTTCTCTGATCTTCCTGCTTTCTAGTATGAGACCATTTTTCCAAAAGGATTTTTCCAAATTCTTCATCAGGAAGGTTTTCTAATTGTTTTGTGTCAAGTGAGTACCACCATCTGGTAGCCTCAGCTTTAAAAGTGAAGGGTAAGAAAGATCTCCACAATTGCTTTAATTTTAGCTTTTTCTCTTTGAGGAATTTTTCAATAGTCGGGCCATCATCTTTTCCTATAAAATATATCGTGCTAGAACCCATAAAAATAGAGTGAAGGTTTTTAGAAATTACTTATGGTTGGAAGAAAATTTAAACTACCCACAACTCTGTCAATATGACTCAAAATCCTTATTATAACTTATTTTTGGAAATGGAAAAATCATTCTGCATCTGTCCATGTGACTGAAATCCCGATCTGGGCACCCTGCAAACTCATATATGCGCTGCAATTGTCCCGCCATCACAAAATTTCTGAAAAAAAACAATGGCTGATTTTAAATCAGTGATAACTCCCTCATTCAGACTCTGATTGGACCGATTTATTTTTTGAAATAGGGTGATTTTTCAAGGGGAGCTCAAACCTATAATTTTTTGTCTGAAATTCTGCACCAAAAACTGAAAAAATGTTAGGAGAGCCGCCGCCCACGAATTTCCGTCAAAAAATTTCTTCAACACTATTGCTTCGACTGATTTTTTTTTTTTTTTTTGAAATTGACTATTTTTTTGCAAAGAATCGAGATCTGCTATTAGCTTTTAAAATTTGCACCAAAATTGTCATATATGTTTTGCAAACTCGCTGCCCAAAAATTTCCTGCAAAAATGAAAAAAAATATCACTAGCTCTGCCTAAGAAAGAGCTCTGATACCACTTGTAATGAAATGTAGTATACCTAGGGGGGATAAATGGGGTATTCCTTGGGGGGACCATATGGGGTACAAAGGAAGGTACCCAAGGAAATAATGTAATGTAAGGATAATAAATACATGGGCCATAATTAATAAATAAAGTAATTAATCCAAATTATGCAAGGGGCCACAAGTAGTTAGGAAATAATGTGATAATCCCATGGTATTAGATGTATGACCCATGGTATTGTATGTATGAAGCCTATATAGAGGCTAGAGACTCCCCATTGAGGATGTCAAGGATTATTTGTAGAAATTTCCTGTTTCCCACCCCGGTTTTCAGTTTCACCTTATTTCTCCAAATAGTTAAATGCCTTTTCCCATATCCTTACATTCAACAAACTGGAAAATAAATTTTTGCTGAAAACACAAATTCTGGAAAATTTACAGAATGCTGAAAAATGCAGAAATAAAAATCAGCAAGCTTAAAACAGTCATTCACACATTTTAACATAGATATTTTTGGTCAACATGACCCTGGAAAAACCCCCTACAACTCTTGGGGAAAACCAGTTTGAGAGCTTCTCTTTTATTTTTCTGAATATTGTTTTTTACAGTGAAACAGGAAAAACTCAGAAAAAATTCCAGCAACCAATTTACAGACTTATCTCGATTTCCGTGCTTGCACACCGCCTCGGAAATTGTGCCAAATCAGCAACAATAGAAAACAGAAAATTTACAGCACCTTAGGACAGCATTAAACACTGTATGAACACCTCGGGAAGCGTGCCAGAACAGCCGTACTTTGTTGTACGGACTGTACATATTTTGTATAGCAACCTCTCTCGAAATCTGTGCCAAAAAACAGAGTTGTAGCTGTTGTCCTCTTCCTCGATTTTTTGTGTCGGAAATGACAGCCACCCTCTTCCTTGAAAAACATGCCTGATTTTTGTGCCTTGGAGTGCGTGCTTGTTGTTGTACCCTCTTCCTCGATTTCTATGCCTCCTCACTTGGAAACACTGCCTCTCCTTTGCTGTACGGATTTTCTGCCTCGGTATGTGTGCCAATAAATGCTGCTGTACCTTTGCTAAAATATTTTCACTGCTGCCCTCCTTCTTCTCACTGCTCAGAAAAATCTCCAACTCTCCTTCTCTCCTTCTCCCAATCTGCTCATGAAAGAATGAATGACCTTTTCCTCTTTTCCCTCCTTTAATCTAACCCTAAGTGACTTTTGGGGAATCCCTAAATCCAATGGCTGAAATAGATTGAGATCTAGGGCTGAGATTAAATGCTCATTTAAATCTCACTTTCTATTTTTTAATTCACCCCACTTTAATAAAGACCCACTTAGTCATTTATTTACAAAGTCACTTTTCCTTTCTAATTTTACATTGACTTTATTAAAGTCACTTTAAAATTAGACTTTAGTAACTTTATCACTTAAAGTCACTTTAAAATTATACTTTAGTAACTTTATCACTTAAAGTCACTTTTAAATTAGATTTGACTTTATAACTTTATAAAGTCACTTTAGGAGAAAAATTAAATTCTTTTGGACACTTTTCCCTAGGCCAAAGATCAAAGCCTTAGGGAACCACCTGTCCTCCGGTACCAAATTTCAACACTCCCTCTTACCGAGGAAGGTGTTCCTCACCACACCCATCTTGTCTCTGAAGTAGACATGCTTGCCCCGTGGTAAGGCTTTGGTAAGAATATCTGCAACCTGCTCATCAGTGGGAATATACTCAAGCTTCACAGCTCCCTATTGAACATAGTCTCTGATGAAATGATATTTGATCCCGATATGCTTTGACCTGTCATGAAATACTGGATTCTCCGTGAGTCTAATGCAACTCTGATTATCACAGTAAATCACTGAAGGTCTCAACGGTTGACCAAATAAGCCAAATAACATCTTGCGAAGCCAGATGGCCTCACAACTAGCTAGACTGGCTGCCATATACTCTGCTTCCGCTGAACTCAATGCTACTGATCATTGCTGGGTCAGAACCATGACACCACCAAACCAACCCAAAATAGCACTAAGGTTCTTTCCTGGTCAAGCACAACCGCCCATCAGAATCCGTGTAACCTTCCAATCTCTACCTCCATCCCCCTCCGCCCGTAGTCCACTCAGCATCCATCGTCCTCTGCAAGTCTAAGTACCGCAAAATGTTTTTGCAATGACTCAAAGAACCTTCCTCAGGCTCAGATATCTGATTTTAAATTGTTGATCGGTAAAACAAATATCCTGCCTAGTGTTGACCAAATACATCAAGGAACCAATCAAATATCTATACAATGTGGGATCCACAAACTCGAAATCTGAAGCATGAAGCTTCTTTTAGTTAGTGATCATAGCTGTCGACATGGGTCTACAATCTCCATGTGAAATATACTAAGGACGTCCATAATATACTTCCCCTGTCCCAAGAAGAAATGCCCCTCCTCCCGCCACACCTCCAAACCCAAAAAGTAATGCATCAAGCCAATGTCCTTCATCTCGAACTTCGAGGCAAGATCTCTCTTGGCAAAGGTTTCCTATGAGTTGTTGGTATGTTATATTCTTTCCACGACTAGGCCCCACATCGTCAGCGCCTCTAAATTTTTTTTTGGCATACAAATTTACCCATGCGGACCTGACTTCATGTTTTGTGCATGAGTTTGCACATGGTTTTGGGGTACGATGGTTTTCGACCCCTGGTATTTTGTAGATCCGGTCAAGGGAACTACGGTTATGTTCTAATCCAGGGTTAATGGATTGGGGTTTATGTATGCTTCGGCATGTATATATATGTGTTGCAACACTAAAAGGAATATAATGAAAAATCAAGTTGGTAGTCCCAATTTTGGATCCAGGGGAAAATATCTTTGTATATCTGTTTTATGTTTTATGCTCTCACTATTGTTTATTTTCTATTTTTAATATTCATTTTCAAATAATTTCTTTACAGGGTTAAACATACATTTGGTATCAGAGTTTTTTCAGCTTCAAGGGGATGCCTTTGCTGCTAAGGGGTTTTTTGCTCGGGCATGTGATAGACCCTGTTCAGTGGGAGGTTTGCGGGATCGATTATTGCAGTGAAAGAAGATGGTGAGTAGTGGAAAGATAGATATCGAGAAATTTAATGGTCATATTTTTTAGTTGTGGAAGCTTAAGATGGAGATTCACAGATAACGAACAAGTGGATCGCGGTAGATCCAGGTACTAAACCAATGGAAATGTCAAATGAAGACTGGAAGAAACTGGATCGGAAGGCTAAGAGCACAATACGGTTGTGTGTCTCAGATTCAGTATTGTTGAATGTATCTGGGGAAGCTACGACGAAGAATTTGTGGGAAAAACTTGGGAATTTGTACCAATCTAAGTCTCTGGTGAATAAGTTGTTCCTGCGGAAAAAGCTGTATAACCTGAGGATGAAGGATGGAGACTCGGTGACAGAGCATCTGAACGCCTTCAATATTGTGGTAAGTCAGCTGTCGTCTGTTGATATTAAAATCTCAGATGAAGATAAGTGCATCAGTTTGTTGTGCTCTCTACCAGACTCGTGGGACAGTCTGGTTATTGCAATAGGTAGCAACACAACTACCTTGAATTTTGATGACATTGTCTCAGCCTTGCTGTCAGAGGAAATGAGACGGAGAAATATGGAGGGTCAAAATGGAGATGTCTTATCTATACGAGGAAGGTCCCAAAATAGAAACAGGAATAAGGTTTCGAGTGGGAGATCTAAATCTAGAGGGAGATCTAAATCTCCTGGAAAGTTTGTAAAGGTGTGCTGGAAATGCGGAAAGGAAGGGCACTACAAAAAGGAATGCAGATCTAAAGCTCCTGAGAAAGGAAAGGGATCTGATGAAACTCCTTCTGCAGAGGCAAAAACCACCTCGGATGAAGGTGGGGATGTGTATTTGGCTTCTTCTTCAAATACACATGTAGATCATGAGTCATGGTTGATTGACTCAGGTGAATCCTTTCACTTCACTCCCCATAGGGAGTGGTTCTGCGAGTATGAGAAATATGATGGTGGTGATGTCTTCCTAGGGGATGATAGGAGGGCCAGAATCATCGGACGTGGAAAGGTCAAGCTGAAGCTGCAAGGTGGAAGGATTAGAACACTTCCTGGTGTTCTGCATATTCCTGCATTGGCCAGAAATCTGATTTCTGTAAGCAAGATGGATGACGCAGGTGTAAAAACAGTGTTCGAGAAAGATGCCTGCAAGATGGTTCGGGGAGCACTGGTATTAATGCGGGGAGTTCGGACTGGAACTCTGTACAAGCTACAAGGTAGCACTGTTATTGATGGGTGTAATAGTTCTATGGTTCCTGAAAGTGGAGCGGAAAGCCTAGCTGTCTCTGGAGAAAAGACCATGTTATGGCATCAAAGGCTTGGACATATTGGAGAGAAGGGCCTTCAGATACTGCACAGAAATGGTATGGTAGAAGGTATGTCAAATTGTTCTCTGGATTTCGATTTCTATGAACATTGTGTATATGGGAAGCAGAATCGGGTGAGTTTTCCTTCTGGTGCTAAGAGGGCAAACAAGATATTAGAACTTGTGCACAGTGATGTGTTTGGGCCTGTGTCAGTTCCATCACTGGGAAAGTCTGCGTACTATGTTTCATTCATAGATGACTTCTCAAGGAATACATGGATATATTTCTTGAGGAAGAAATCTGAAGTCTTTGACAAATTTAAAGAATATAAGGCTCTGGTGGAAAACCAGACAGAGAAGAAGATAAAGGCGCTGAGGACAGATAATGGTGGGGAGTTCTGCAAGAAGGAATTTGAAGAGTTCTGTAAGAAGTGTGGTATAGCACGGCAGAAAACTACTCCATACACACCTCAGCAAAATGGAGTTGCAGAAATAATGAACAGAACGTTGATGGAAAAGGCAAGAAGCATGCTCAGTGGTACCGGGTTAGGACAAGAATTCTGGGCAGAGGCAGTGGAGACTGCATGTTACTTAGTTAACAGATCACCTTCATCAGCGTTGGAGGATAAGACTCCACATGAGGTATGGACTGGTAAGAAACCCTCTCTTTCACATCTAAGGGTATTTGGATGTGATGCATATGTACATGTTCCAAAGGAGAAAAAGACCAAGTTGGATAATAAATCTGAAAGGTGCATCTTTATTGGGTATAAGGATGGTTTAAAGGGTTACAAGCTTTGGAACCCAGAAACAAGGAAGGTTGTGTACAACAGAGATGTGGTGTTTAGAGAGGTGAAAGATGTTGTTACACATGAAGTCCTACCAAAGGAACCTGAGAAGATAGAGTTTGAGCTAAAGGAGGATGAATCAAACTCTACAATAGAAGAAGATTCAGAAGAGGAAGAGCCACAAACCCCAGCTTTGAGAAGATCAGTTCGGGAAAGAAGGCAACCAGAAAGGTATAGTCCATCTGCTTTCTGTTCAGGTTTTGCCTTAACTATAACTGATGATGAACCCAGAACTGTCAGGGAGGCAGTAGATTCAGAGGATGGAAAACTCTAAAAGGAGGCCATGGTTGATGAAATGGCATCCTTGCACAAAAACGATGCATGGGATCTGGTGGAGTTGCCGGCTGGAAGGAAGCCCATTGGGAGCAAATGGGTGTTTAAGAAGAAGATGAATGTAGAAGGCAAGGTGGAGAAATACAAAGTTCGGTTGGTAGCGAAAGGTTATTCCCAGGTGCCGGGAATTGATTTTGGTGATATTTTTTCTCCTGTTGCCAAAGTTACTTCTATTAGATTACTTTTATCTGTTGCTGCTGCATTTGATTTTGAAATAGAACAGATGGATGTGAAGACAACATTTCTTCACTGGGATCTAGAAGATGAGATCTACATGAAGCAACCTGAAGGCTTTATGGTGAAGGGTAAGAAAGAACTGGTATGCAGGTTGAAGAAGTCTCTGTATGGGTTAAAACAGTCACCAAGGATGTGGTATCATAAATTTGATACCTATATACGGGGACTTGGCTTCACAAGAAGCAAGGAAGATCACTGTGTTTATTTTAAATTAACTGGTGACCGTGTTATTTATTTGGTCTTGTATGTGGATGATATGTTGTTGATTGGAAATGACAAAGAAATTATCCAAGATTTGAAGACCCAACTGTTCTCCAAATTCGACATGAAGGATCTTGGTGTTGCAAACTATATTTTGGGCATGAAAATTAAGAGAGATCGGGCAAAGAGGAAGCTCGGGTTAAGCTAGAGGAAGTATGTCGAGACTATATTGCAGAGGTTCAATATGAAGGATAGTAAAGCAGTGAATGTTCCGATTCCTATAGGTGTAAATATGTCTTTTCAACAGTGTCCCAAGACACAAGAAGAAGAGGAGGATATGTCTCATGTTCCATATGCAAGTGCAGTGGGTAGCCTGATGTATGCAATGGTCTCAGATTATGATCAGAGCATTGCACATGCAAGGGGGAGTATTGAAAGCAGGCTGGTCGTCCAGGGAAGGAAGCATTGGACAACAAAGAAGCGGCCAAGTATTTACGTAAATTAGGGACAGGGTTGTGCGCCAGAAGACCAGGATTCTAAAGAATGTTGGAAATTGTGGTTTTGTTGACGCAGACCGGGCTGGAGATTCGACCAAAGAAGATCTACAAGGGTGTGTTTAGCCTATTTGGAGGTGCAATATTTATGAGTGTGATACTATAGTGGTCAAACACAGGCATTTACATAGCACCCACTCATGCAAGCAAGGAAGCAGTTTGGTTGCAAATATTGTGTTCAAGTATGGGGTTGGTACAGCAAGCTATAAGGATAGACTGTGATAGCCAAAGTGCAATTTTCTTGGCTAAGAACCCTGCTTATCATTCAAAGACAAAGCACATTGATGTTCAATATCACTTTGTTATAGATATGGTTGAGGCTAAAAGGGTGTTGCTGGTAAAGGTGGACACTTTGAAGAATGTTGCAGATGCATTGACGAAATCTGTGAGCACTCAGAAGTTCTCTTGGTGTAGAGAAACAATGGGTGTTGAAGAATTGGCCCAATGACTAAGCTCTCCTGTGGCCCCCTGTGGAAAGAAAACAACAAGTGGGAGAATGTTGGGTTTGTGTTATATTCTTTCCACGACTAGCCCCACGCGCTGTACGTTGCGCCGGGCGCAGGGGGCGGTGCACTTCGTCGGTGTCCGGCAAGTGCGACATGCGATTTGTATGCGGTCCCACTCATATATGCGGACCCACTCCATGGTTTTCTGCATGGGTTTGCACATGGTTTTGGGGCATGATGGTTTTCGGCCCCCGGTATTTTGTAGATCCGGTCAAGGGAACTACGGTTATGTTCTAATCCAGGGTTTATGGATTGGGGTTTATGTATGCTTCGGCATGTATATACATGTGTTGTAACACTAAAAGGAATATAATGAAAAATCAAGTTGGTCGTCCCGATTTGGGATCCAGGGGAAAATCTCTGTGTTTATCTGTTTTATGTTTTATGCTCTCGCTATTGTTTATTTTCTGTTATAATATTCGTGTATAGATAATTTCTGTTCAAGGCAACTAATGCATAGAGTCTCTCTGCACTGCATCTTTTTTAAGTCATCCACATATTAAAGCACTGTGAATGAGAGGCTCCTCACCTATCACAATATAGTAAAGGTTCAGATCTGCCTCACTCTTTGTGAAACCCATCCCCTGCAAGTATGTATCTATCCCGGAGTACCAAGCTCTGGGAGCTTGCTTCAGGCCATAAAGGGCCTTCTTCAGTCTGCACACATGGGACTCCTTCCCATGCACCTCAAAGCCCCGTGGCTGCTCAATGTACACCTCCTCCTGTATGAAGCCATTGAGAAATGCGGTCTTCACATCCATCTGGTGGATCTTCCAACCCATCTCTGCTGCTATCGATATAATGGAGCGGATCGAAGTATATCGAGCCACGGGAGCGAAGGTCTCCTCATAATCAACTCCCTCTACCTGGGAGAACCCTCTAGCCACAAACCTCGATTTGAATTTCTCAATGCTGCCATCTGCAGCATGCTTTACCTTGTAAAGCCATCTGGAAGTAACCACGGATTTGCCCTCAGGCCTCGGCACCACCTCCCAAACATCATTCTTCATGATAGAAGAATACTCCTCCTGCATGGCCTCTCTCCAGACCTGCTGGCTAGCCGCCTCCTCATAGCTAGAAGGCTCAGAGTCAAGGATGCTGGTAGCCATTGCCATATAGCTACAAAACCTCTCAGGTGGTCTGCTCTCTCTGACCGGCCTCTTAGGCTCAGCAACAGATGTGGCATCTCTCAAGGTGTCCTGAAGCCACTTGGGCTTCCTCTTCCCTGAGCACACTTCTCCCGCCGGAGAATAAAACTCCTCCTCCTCAACATCGGGAGCCTGAACTCCTGACTGTCTGTCTGCTGTCCTCCTGCCTGCACCTGAACCTGTAGATGCTGAGGTACCGTGTGAACTGTCCATCAGTGGACTCCCCAGTGAACTGCTCTGTGGACTGCTCTGCGTGCTGCCCATAGCACCACCCCTCTGACTCTGCGAGCCACTCCCCACTGACGGACCTGACATCGTCATAGATGTACCTCCGGATCCTCATGATCCCTGCCCACTGGATCCCTGCGACTGACTCAATCAGTCGCCGAGGGTCCGGTGAATCCGTATACTCTAACTCCCGTGACCTCTCCTAAAGGCCCTGGTCCTCCTCGGTCTCATCTCGCCCGAACAAAAATTTCCTCCGTGTGAAAATCCGAGTGCGTTTCGAGGTCTCACTGTAGCCCACAAAGATACCCTTCTCTGCGGTGGGCTCTAGTTTGGTCCTCTTCTCCTTGGGTATGTAGGAGTATGTGATGCACCCAAAGATACAAAGATGACCAATATCAGGCTTCTTCCCAGAAAAAGCCTCCTCCGGAGTCATATGCCCCAAGGCACGATGCAGACTCCTGTTCTGCAAATAAACAGCTGTGTTGCAGGCCTCTGCCCACAAAAACAATGGCAACCCCTGATCATGTAACATGGCTTTGGCAGCCCCTCCGATGGATCTGCTCTTCCTCTCCGCAACCCCGTTCTGCTGGGGGTTGTAAGGAACAGTGAGCTCCCTCCTAATGCCTGCCTCCGCACAATAGTCAACAAACTCTCCAAGGGTGTACTCTCCTCCATTGTCCGACCTCAGGGACTTGATCTTCCGACCTGTCCGTGTCTCCACAAGAGCTCTGAACTCCTGAAACCGCTTGAAGACCTCACTCTTGGTCTTCAAGAAATAAATCCAGGTCCTCCTGGAGTGATCATCAATGAATAAAACATAGTATTCATATCCACTCAAGGAAACATGAGACATCCGACCGCTCACATTTGAATGAATCAAATCAAGTATCCCAGTCGCTCTGCTGTCACTGCTGGGAAAAGGGGATTTGGCAAACTTGCCCATCGCACATCCTCTGCAAGTATCAAAGTGATCAGTATTGAAATCTGGCACACCTATAGTGATCTCCCGCAAAGTCCTCAAGGCTCCATGATACATGTGCCCCATCCTGCGGTGCCAAATCTCACACAGCTCAGAACTGCTAGCTCTGCTGTCGGTACTACTGCTCAATGCCAAAAGGGGTTGAAATGCAAACTTGTACACCTTTGCATGGCGTACACCTATCACTCTAGCTGAATCAGCTGGAGCGCCCCTGGGATACATCAGCACCTGTCCACCCCTGAACAGTATCTCATATCCTCTGTCCTCCAAAGCTGAGATGGATATGAGGTTCTTCCTCATCCCTGGCACATAAAGAACATCTGACACCTTCAAGGGAGGTTTAGACTCCCTCTGAAATGTTAGTGTTCCCACACCGAATACTCTAACAACTCTGTCATCACTGAGTACTACCTCTATATCAGTGCCACGAAAGCTCAGTACTTCACGGACTCTCGTTGAGACTAAAGTTTCACCGTCCACATACCTGAGAGATGAAGATGCTCCGCTAGTTTCAGGAAATGCATGCTCTCTAAACCTCTATGGCAGTAATCCCGCATTAGAGGACTCACACTAATGAAACCCAAACTCCCGGTCAAAGCGATCTGGTGTTCAACTATGAAGGGTTGCTCATACAGCTTCCTGTTCTTCTGTCCTCTTCTTCTTCTTCTTCTCCCGGATACACAACTGCATGTCCCATCTTCTGATTCTCATTGGCTCCAACACTACTCCTTGAACACTCCTTCTTCCTGTACTCTCACTTTAATTTTACCTTTCTTGCCTCCGCCAATGCTGCTAAGCATCCTCATCCTCGTAATACCTCCGTTTGGCCACTCTGCACCGACAACTCCTGATCTCTGTCTGAATGCAATCATCCCAAAACCCCTCCCATGTGGGAAGGGTCTCACGTGCACAAACCCCATCAGCAAAGTTCATCCATGAACTGAGGAGGCCATTCACTGCTATCCGCACCAACTCAGTGGGTTGAATGACCTCTCCAATTGCTGCCAACTCATCTCTCACATTAGTAATCTTTGTGAGATATCCAGCTGCACTATCAGTCTTACCCATCTTAATGGTTTTCAGCTTCTCCTTAAGGACCATTTTCCGGTTCTCATTGGTACTTTGGTAGAGATTGGACAATGCTGTCCACATCTCATTAGCATTTATCTTTCCTCTCACGTGAGGAATGCAATGGTCTTTGATTCCGTCTAGGATCAGTCTCTTACCCTTGTTGTTCTTTCTATTATATGCTACCAACTGAACAACATCAGTAAGCACTTTAACAGGCTGCTGTGTGGTATGAACCATGATATCCCAGACTTCTGCCTCCTCAAAGATACTCTGCATTCTCTCCTTCCAAACGCTGTAATTGGTATGCCCATCCAACCTATCCTCCATCCTCAATCCCAATGACATCCTGCTGTCCTAAAAATTAAAAATAGCACTGTTGTAGTAAAGATAAAAATTCTGTTTGTGAAAAATCAGCTTGATGGAATTTTCTGAGTGAAAAATCAGCAGGCTGTATTTTTCTCCTTGCTGTCCCAAACTGCACTTTCAACACTCAACCTTTGATACCATGTAGAAATTTTCTTTTTCCCACCCCGGTTTTCAGTTTCACCTTATTTATCCAAATAGTTAAATGCCCTTTCCCATATCCTTACATTCAAAAAACTGGAAAATAACTTTTTTGCTGAAAACACAAATTCTGGAAAATTTACAGAATGCTGGAAAATGCAGAAATAAAAATCAGCAAGCATAAAACAACCATTCAACACATTTAACACTGATATTTTTGGTCAACATGACCCTGGAAAAACCCCCTGCAACTCTTGGGGAAAACCAATTCAAAAGCTTCTATTTTATTTTTCTGAATATTGCTTTTTACAGTGAAACAGGAAAAACTCAGAAAAATTCCAGCAACCAATTTACAAACTTATCTCGATTTCCGTGCTTGCACACTGCCTCAGAAATTGTGCCAAATCAGCAACAACAGAAAACAGAAAATTTACAGCACCTTAGGACAGGATTAAATGCTGTACGGCCACCTCGGGAAGTGTGCCGGAACATCCGTACTTTGCTGTACGGACTGTATAGATTTTGTACAGCAACCTCTCTCGAAATCCGTGCCAAAAAACAAAGCTGTAGCTGCTGTCCTCTTCCTCAATTTTTGTGCCGAAAATGACAGCCACCCTCTTCCTTGAAAAACGTGCCTGATTTTTGTGCCTTGGAGTGCGTGCTTGCTGCTGTACCCTCTTCCTCGATTTCAGTGCCTCCTCACTTGGAAACACTGCCTCTCCTCTGCTGTACGAATTTTCTACCTCGGTATGTGTTCCAATAAATGCTACTGTACCTTTGCTGAAATCTCTTCACTGCTGCCCTCCTTCTTCTCACTGCTCAGAAAAATCTCCAGCTCTCCTTCTCTCCTTCTCCCAATATGCTCATGAAGGAATGAATGACCTTTTCCCTCATTTTCCTCCTTTAACCTAACCCTAAGTGACTTTTGGGGAATCCCTAAATCCAATGGCTGAAATAGATTGAGATCTAGGGCTGAGATTAAATGCTCATTTAAATCTCACTTTCTGTTTTTTAATTCACCCCAATTTAATAAAGACCCACTTAGTCATTTATTTCCAAAGTCACTTTTCCTTTCTAATTTTACATTGACTTTATTAAAGTCACTTTAAAATTAGACTTTAGTAACTTTATCACTTAAAGTCACTTTTAAATTAGACTTTAGTAACTTTATCACTTAAAGTCATTTTTAAATTAGACTTTAGTAACTTTATCACTTAAAGTCACTTTTAAATTAGATTTGACTTTATAAAAATTATAAAGTCACTTTACGAGAAAAATTAAATTCTTTTGGACACTTTTCCCTAGGCCAGAGATCAGAGCCTTAGGGAACCACCTGTCCTCCGGTAACCAAATTTCAACAACAATCGCAATATCGCAAAGCCAGAGGGGTAACGTAAGTGTTGTTCGGGAGCGGGAGTGAATTGAAAAATGTGATGGGATAACGTGGTGGTGGGATCAGTGGTGGAGCACGACAACGATATCGCAAGTGAGCTGCCTCCATCGAGGTTTTTAACCCACAAGCTTGCCTTGGGTGCCTCGGAGAGGTTTTCACCCATGGATCTTTATTTTTTTCCTCTCTTTCTTTCAGGAGGTGTGGGAAAATATGGAGTTTCCAATCACATACACCTCTCTGCTTATTGAATTTATGAACTCTACCCTTGATAAAGGCTTCTTGTAAATTTTAAGTCTGTGACCATTGACAAGCAAGGGGATTCCTTCCTCATATATGGTTCTGATTTGAACTGTGCCATTATCAAAACATTTTTCAACTGTGTAAGGTCCCAACCATCTTGTCATCAACTTTCCTTTGAAATATTTAAACCTTTAATCATACAACAACGCCCAATATCCTTCTTGGAAGGTCTTTTATTTGATGTTCTTGTCATGCCAGACCTTCCTTTGCAGCTAAACTACCTCCGTGTGAAGAAGTGCTTTAATTTTGAGCTCATCCAATCCATTTAGTTGCAGTAATCTCTCTTTTTGGGCATTTGATAGATCTAGATTTAATTCAGTTTCCATTATTAAAGTACCACACACACTAGGCCTAAGCTTACCCCCTCTGAAACGAGTCTGGTAACGCTCGGGTATTTTTTCTGTGGGCAGATAGACAGATTTTAAGCTCCCTAAAAAGTAAACATCTATGTTTCAAAATGTAGAATGACCACGTCGGCTTATTGGATTCCTAACCCCGATGGTCCTAACCTCAACTATAATTTCTTTTGTGGCCCCTGTGGGGAGAATTTAGTGAGTTCGATTAGTGGTTATTTTTAGAGAGTCTTAATTTTCTTAGGGTGTGCCTTGGTGAATTAACTATAAGAAAAGGACAAAGGTCCCAATACACTGGGTGCCTTTTGGTCCAATTATTTCGATGCTTCATGTGTGCTTTGGAGTGTACAATCACAAGTGTTATGAGATGTGGATATGCGGTGATCCTTTACAGTCCTTCTCTAGTTACGCTATGTGTGATTGTTCCTTGAAAAAATAAACGATGTGTGAATTATGGGCCGCTTACACCTTGCCTAGTTAGACTAAGTTTTTGTAAAATAGGGAGAACACAAAGTATCATAAGAAAATTTTCATATGCATACCCAGGCTCACCGTCAGGTGCAAGGGTGGTAGTGATTACTTGCCTTCTTTTCGATAGTTTGGTCCTGGTCCTGAATCCTAATGAAAAAATTGAAAAAAAAATAATTAGCTAAAGATGTGTGGATGTATGGGCCACTTAATTTTTTGCTAATTATTCTATGTGTTTGGTATATTTTACCAGCAAATCATTTATTCAGATAAAATATGTGGATTGATGGCCACTTACTTTCCCCTACTTAAACCATGTGTGATTTGCAATGATAAAAATATAAAATTAAAACAAGCTATTTGCTAAGCTAAACTTCAGCAAAAAGTGTCCTAAACAGTCATGAAATACCAGAGCACAATGATGAAAAATTTCTTATGGGTTTCCAACACCTTACAACTGCAAAAAATTGAGAAAAAACAGTGAAAAATGAGCTCACTGCCTACCGCGTGGCTTATCTTCACACAGAAGAGAAAGATCGCGCGTCTGCCTGGACGAAATTCGCATGAATTGCAGGGACTAAAAAACTCCACCTTCTTTGAGCCAAATTTCTAACTAAGGGTGACTAAAAAGTGATGAGAGGAAGCATGAGTGATTTTGCAAAAAGTATGAGTAGGAGAGAGGACCTGCATCAACAACCATTAGCTGAAAATAAAGAATCTAGTGGATTCACCATTCCTGTTGTAGTGGATTTGATGCATGGGCGGACGAAATACACTGTGCTTAATAGGGAGGATGCTTTCCTACAAGAAAGTGATATGTCAATTGGTTTGTCAAACGTTAGTGGAACAAATTCAACATGTAATAAGATAAGTTAAATGGAAACATAACATGCTACATAAAAAAAGAAATAAAAACAAAATAACATGTACAAGAACATGCTCAATCAAGTAAACACACTAATAAATCAACAATGGAGAGATCTCTCCCTTTATTAGGTGCTTGTAGTAGAAGAAGATAAAATGCTAAATATCTAGTAGTGTATCTTGAGAGCTAGGGAGCTCCAATATCCAAGGCAAGGGGGTCTCTTCCCCTCAATATTTTAGCAAGCCTCTCTTCCCTCCCGAAGGATGGTAGATCGATGTACACGTGGTGAACTCTTCTCTCTTGGATTGCGGCGTTGGATGGCCAACAACTGAATCCTTCCAATCCTCTTGCTGTTGGACAACACAAGCTGGTTTGCTTCTGAGAAATTTGGCCAACATAACAATGTGTTCTCATATTTCTCTTCCCATGGATGGCTTTTATAGGAAAATTTCAAAATTTCCCTCCCTTTCTTGGTACAAGATGGATGTTGATACAAGAGTGGGGGGATGATTCCCTTGTGTGCTGCACTAAAGCCTCAAGGTGGCTCCAAGGCGGTTGTACTTGGCTAGATTGAGTGAGAATCTTTTTCTCTAAGTGTGCCAAATGGTCCTGGATGGTGACTTTTCGCATCCTCTAGACTGTGCGGCTATTCGAGGGATAGTCACGATGATCTTCACGGCTATCGAAGAAAAATATGCAATGATCACCTGGGGTCAGTGCTTCATGTGCGCAATTTAATAAATCTGCTTACTTGACCTTAGGAAAAGTTAAAATTTTCAACTCCTGTAATGTATTTCTTCCCTGTAAATCTTTATTTGTACCTTTTGCTTGACATTTTATAATGTCTTTTGCTTGTAGGATTTTCTAGTGTTAACATTCGGGTTAAAAGTTAATGTAATAAAAGTTAATAAAGGAAAAATAAGACCAAGGTCAGGGACACTTATTCCAAGAAGAATATTGGGAAAAATATCCTAGTGGGCGTCACTTGTTGTGTTTATGGCTAAGGGGAAATTTACAAAGGAAATGGCAAAGGATTTGAAAAGAAAAAAAAGGTAATTTTGGCATTTTATTTATGAAAATAAAGTTGGATCAAGCAAATTCAACGAGAATACTTGCAGGTAATAGGTTGCATGTATGATTTCCTAGTTGGTTTTGGAATGCAAGACATATGCATGTGTATATTTGGTTTATTTGCTTTCGGTGGCATGGATTTTGCCAGGTTTTGACAATGGTTTCAGCCTTTCCTTGCCATTTCTAAATAGTTATGGTGTGATGGGATTCTTTCTTGGTTGAGATTTGGATTTCCGAAAGGTATTGGATCTGGGTGAGCTGGTCTAAGGAAAATACCAAGGGTTGGGGGTGGATATGGTTTTCTCCTGGAAGCCCTCAACAAGTGGGTGGAGACAAGAAAATTCCTTAAGGGATGGTGAAGGAATTATGAGGTATCCAAGCTCGGTTTGGTTTTGTGATATCATGACTTGTTTAGGTGAGATCACGATATGGTGAGGGTGGAGGTGGTTTAACCTATGGATTCCCTTGTTTTTTTTTTGGATTGATTTATCCCATGAGATCCCACATTTAAGCTTGGAATATGGCCCGAGGGTGATTGGATAAAAGAAAGATCTGGTTCAACCAAATCTATGGTCGAGTGGTATGTGGAATTCCTGGACCTGGTTGGATTTTTCATATGTTTAATAAGAGATAAGTTTCTATTTCTTTTGATGTAAATGTATTTGTTATTATGTGGATTTAATGGTTTTTCTACCATTGTTATTTATCTGGTTATATGTTGGTTATAAGCATGGTTATTTGACAGATCTTAGTCATGGCTCTATTCATGTTTTTACTTGTAACTGAATGAATAATGAATGCATGACCTAATTGGTGTTATGAAAGCTATTGTGCGAAGGCATTTTTCCTTCTTGTCAAAACTTCAGATAAGTTTCCAGATCCTTATGTTCAGATATGCATTCATGACCTGTAGGTTGCATGTTTACCAAGTGTTTAACGAAATGTTAGTCCTGGTTGTGAGAGGTTAGGTCAATTACTAGTTCAATTTTTGGTTTATTAGCTTTGTTTCTATGTCATTCATAATTTATGGAAGTTTCACTGAGTTATGGGTAGAGGCCTGAGTCCTAGCCCTAAAAAAGTGGCTTAGAATTCAGGATCGTTGGCATAGAACTGACTGGAAAAGTCCATAGTCATTGGCAGGAAGACCTATGAGAGAGATTGGATGCTTACAATCACTTGCATGCCTTGGAAAGGGAGAAGTTGAGGCTCTAGGTCAGTGAATAAGAGAGTTATCTTAGGGGTTGGACACCTGGAGAGGTTGGGTTGCTCCTAGAAGTCCTGTAACAACCGAGGGAATTCAACAAGGTCTTAAGTTGTCGAATCCATTTCTTTATGGTAATATAGGAGGTTGGGTCTTATCATAGTGACCCTCAGCTCATGTTTATGCCGAGAAAGCCGATGAAAGTGGGTAAATGTGGGAGGAGTGAATTATAGGGTGGTATCAGAGTGAGTTGCACTCTCTTTGGGTAAAATATGATGTTTTCAGGGTTATGGTTCTCATGCATGGGTCATGATATACAATTGATATGGTCATTCATGATATTGTTATATTTATGTGGATATGGTGATGTGATTGTGATTATACATGTACATGATAATGTGGAATGATCTTATAGATAAGATAAGCCTCCCCTGAACATCAATGAGGTATTGATTTGATTTTGGTATCTAATTGGTTTATCTGACATGATATACTTGTAGGAAGAAGAGAATCAAATATGATGAGAAAAATGGTAGACTTCAGTTCCTGTGACTCTCCCTACAAATCAATTGGATAACAAGGATATGAGTATTCTCCTGGTATAATAGATACATTGAGGAGCTCGAGGGCATAGATCAGAAGTTGGAAAGCAGACAATAATAGGTTGGTTGAGGCCCAGGAAATACTTGCAAGGGCTTAGGAGAAGTAGGTAGAGGTGAATGTAGTGATTCTTCAGAGATTGTTAGAGTTGCAGAAACAAGGACAATTGAGGATCAGTCAGGAGCAGGAAGATAAAACTAATGGAGCCTATGGTAGCAGGTCTCGATTCAGATACAAGTTGGATAGAGGGGACATAATTAGAGGTGGAATATCATTGGATACACTTGATAGGAGGAATGGTATGTATGGTCATCATTCTAGTTCCACATCCAAGAGACATCATCACATTCATCACTGTCATCATCCTTATATGAGAAGGGATTATTTGCCCAAGGAGTTCAAGAAAGTGAAGCCTCCTACATTTGATAGAGAGATGAAGAAATCAAAATATGTAGAGGCATGACTGCTTGGGATGAAGAAATTATTTAGATTGCATATCTATTTAGAGAATATGAAATCCAAGATAACCACCTTCAGTCTTAAAGGGAAAGAAAATATTTGGTGAGAAGATGTGAATAATGTCAAGGGAATTCAGGAAGAAGACTTGACTTTGGATGAGGTCGAAAGACTCTTCAAGAATAAGTACTTATTAGAGAGGTACTATTATGATAGAGCTAAGGAGTTTTATGAGTTGTAGATGGGTTCTATGACATATGATGAGTATACTAGCATGTTCTTGGAGCTGTTGAGGTACGTTCCTTATCTCAGTGATGAGAAGGCTAAGGTTTATAGATTCGTCAATGGATTACTAGCAACATGTAGAGGCTGGATTGGGTTTGATTAAAATTGCGCTCAGTAATCAAAGCCAAAGAGCTTAATTGAAAAGAGGATAAAAAGCTTCGTAGCACTACTTAAGCAGCTGCTCGAAACCCTAGAGGCAGCGTAGTCCCTTTGGCCAAGAGGGTCAATTTTTGAGGAAAATTATATTTCTCTGAGAGAGTCGATAAAGAAATTAGATTTTCCAGATCGAAGATTGGCAGAGGCAGAGGGAGCAACATTATTTTCCTTAGAGAGTAGATCTCGAGTTGGGACACAATTATTTTGAAGCATTTTGATAGAGAAAAATAACATCATATGGAAGGAAGAGCACATACTGAGGGAATTATTTCCTCAGGGAACTTCTAGCCCAGAAGTTCAATTTCTCATTGTAAAGTAACAATAGTTGTGAGCATATTTTCCCACTCTAGCAAGGAGTGCATAGAGACTAGCAACAAATGCGTAGAGGAGAAGAGGAGGAGTTTGATATTTTAGTAGATATGGCATCAACAAGGAGAGATTAGGATCGATTGGATGAAGCCTCCAACTACATGATCTGGAAGGAAATTGTCTTCTAGATGAATATGATCTCAAGGCCTATATTGATGATGTGGTAGATGTACCCACAGATCCATATCAACTTAAGGCCTACAAGAATGATATGGTGAAAGCGAAGAGACTAATTCTCGATGGGTTTGATATCATGTGGTGTTTCACATAACTGACAAAGATACTACCAAGCAGCAGTGGGATGCTCTCACTGCGTTATACCGAGGATCTTGCCAGCAACAAAAGATTTATCTTGAGGAGAAGCTGATATGTACCGGGATGCAGAAAGGGGAGCGCATAGACTCCTTCCTCACTATGCTTTAGGATGTCCGAGACCAATTTTCAGTTATAGGGTCAACGCCCCGACCTACAGAATTGGTGTGGTTAGGTTTGAACAATGTTTCTAAAGACTGGTAGGTATTTGTCTAGAGTATCATGGGTAGAGACAAGTTGCTAGAGTGGGACCAGATGTGAGATGACTTGCAACATGAGGAGATGAGGTGAGATTTGGTGAAGAGCACCATCAGTGGCAACAACAACAACTGTGGGACAAATCAAGTGAAGGAAGAGGAGAATGTGGCCCTCACATCAAATGGGCAACATGAGCAACGTAGGAGAAAGAAGGACCTTTCAAGGTTCAAATGCTTCATATGTGCTGAACTTAGTCACTACAACGCTCAATGTACTCTGAGGAAGAAGGAAAAAGAGGAGAAGCATGATCAACATGCTACATCCATGGAGATCAACAGGCTGTCCTCCAGAATGGAGGAAGAGTTTGCCGTGATCATTGATATACCTCCAGGAGTGAGGCAGGGTGATTTTTCTTTGTAGCCCCAAAGAGCTATAGATGGGAAGGATCCTTGAGGAGTCAACCTCTTGGATCAATACCTTGGTATGGGAGCCCATATCATGCAGTAGCAGGATGGATCAGTGGCAGTTGATGCAGTCAAATTCCAGAGTGACAAAAGCAGTAGCTAGTAGCGGTCAGAGACTGAGCAACGCAATGCAGAGTTGGCAGTAGTGCAGTTTGCACAATGCAGAGTCAACTACATCATAGAGGTTTTAGTGTTTGTGCAAAGACTAGCAATAGTCAGGACTTAGGTGACAGATGCATCAGATTGAACACAGTTGGTTTAATATGATGGTTAGTTCTTAGCAGCAGATGTTGCAGTTGCAGTAGAAATATATGAGAGGGAGTTGCAGATGTTGCAGTAGCAGTAACAACAACAGAGTTCGGTGCAGATGCAGTATTTGGAAGCAATTCAATAGGGTCAGCAGCAACACAGATGCATCACATATCATAGTTGTGCAATAGTTGGTGGGAAGAGCAGCCATACATCAACAACGTGACAGGCTATGGTGCAGAGGGAGTGTATTGTAGCAGTAGTTGCAGTTGTAGTACTATAACACTTTCCTTGCTAAGAGGGAGTGTTAGTTTTTTGTAGCATCGGATGTGTTCTAGCCTTGAAATTTTTTGGAGAGGCTAGAATACATGTATTCTCCAAAACCCAGAAATCGTTTATGGAAATTCCACATAGAGATGACTTAATTAAATTAATTAGTCAGTTTTTAGTATTTCCTAAGTCTAAACTTAGGAAATATGATTAATTAAAGGTATTAATTAAGTCATGGTGAGAAACTTCTAGAAAATGACTTTGATCGAGTTCTAGTTAATCTTATCCATCGATTAAGTTTTAATCGTGGTCATTGATGTCTCAACGAGATATTATAAGAAGAAAATCGATGGGGATTGGAAAATACACTTGCTGAGTTCGATTTCATTGGCAGATTGATTTCACGAGTAGCAACACTAAGTTGCTAGGAAAAGAATTCATGAGATCAAAGCAGTGATAGAGGGGAAAAGATAGTAAGGCTAGAGGAGTATTTTCCAGATCGGTGAGTTCATTACAGAGAGGCAGTGCAATGCTTCAAAGGAAATTCTATATTTTTATGGGGGAGAAGGGTTGATTAAGTGGTAGAAGCCGAAGAGACTGTCTGGAGGCTAGGAGTATCTGTTTCCCAGACAACAATTGATTAGATAGAGAGAGAAGGAGCAGTTCCAAGTTGTGGGGAAGCAGTATTGTGTATGCTCATGCAGTGACTGTGCAGAGGCAACAAAGAGAAACTCAACTTGAGCTAAGGTCAGTGTCAGATCGCTAGTGGGAGTGGGATTTTCTCACTAGATTTACTGTCAGTTATTTCTCTGTATGGATTTCTAGATTTAAGAATCCATAGTTTTGTACTCATATTTACTACTACATAGTAATCAAACCCTCAACTGCTGCACCAATTTTATCGAGTTGGGTTTTTCCGGGGACTTAGCCAAAAAATAACTGTGTATTTGTGTGCGTGTGCATAGATCTTACCAATGTTATATTTATTCCGTAATATTTTATTTGTGAAGGCTGCAGTGTATTAGTTTAGATATTTACCATAGCACACAATAATTAATTTGTTCAATTTATTTAACAAATAGAAGAAACTACATTAGTTGTTGTAGTAGGATTCAGGGTATCCAAATTTTCACACTCAAAGGTTGATTTGAGATTAGGATACCATCAGGTACGCATCAAAGAAGAGGACATCTACAAGACTTCTTTTAGGACTAGGTATGGGAATTATGAGTTTGTTGTAGTTCCTTTTGGTTTGACTAATGCCCCAAATTTTTATGTGCTTGATGTATAGTGTATTGCGTCCTTGTATGGACAAGTTTGTTATTGTATTCATTGATGACATTCTAATATATTCTAAGAATGAGGAAGAGCATGCCGATCATTTAGAAGCAATGTTGAGATTGCTAAGTGAGAATCAATTGTATTCCAAGCTTAGAAAATATAGTTTCTTTAAGACTAAGGTACATTACTTGGGACATATTGTTTCCAAGGAAGACATAATAATAGATCTAGAAAAGATAAAAGCTATCATGGAATGGGAAGCTCCTAGAAATGTGGATGAAGTAAGATCATTCAAGGGGTTATTAGGTTATTACAGGAGGTTAATTAGGAACTTATCACACATTACATATCCTATTACATCATTGTAAAGAAAAAGGTAAGAAATTTGAATCGACGGAGGAATGTGCAACTAGTTTTGAACAGTTGAAGCAATTGATGACAAATGATCCAGTGTTAAAGATTGCAGATCTGGATAAAGAGTTCGTAGTGTGTACAAATGCTTTCAAGAGAGGGCTTGGTGGAGTAATTATGCAGGAGGGATAGGTATCATGATATGAGTCCAGGAAACTGAATGAGCAAGAGCTGAACTATGTGACTCGTGAACTTAAGTTGGAAACTATTATTCATGCCTTGAATATGTGGAGGTATTATCTTCTTGGCAGGAGGTTTGTATTGATGAGTGATCATAGTGGGTTGAGATATTTGTTTGACTAACAAAATATGAATGTCTGGAAAGCTAGATGGTTGGCTACCCTTAGTGATTTTGACTTCGAGATTAGATACATTAAAGGAAAGGAGAACATGGTCGCAGATGATCTCAACAGGAAAGTACAGGTGAACCATGTTGCAACTATGAGCTCATATGGGACATATTTACAATATCAGATCTTACATGAAGGACAATGAGATGAAAATTACAAGGAGCTTATGCACAAGTTACAATAGGGTACATGTGATCAGGATGTGGAATATTGTCTTACAACATATGGTTTGGTGAGATTCAAGGACAAGATCTAAGTTCCAGATAACAGTGAGATCAAGAAGCTTTTCTTGAGAAAGTTTCATGTCCGACCATATTTAGGTCACCCAGTATATTAGAAGACGTTGAAAACAATGAATAAGTCCTTGTTAGGTCCCTATATCACTAGTATAGCCCCTTATTATTGTTAGTGTAAACCCCTTATTGTTATTATTGTACCCTTGTAACCCCCATTTTGTTATTATTGTGCCCTTAAATTATTATTGTTAGGTCGGCTAGGATTACATTGTGGCCCACTAGGATTACATTATGGCCCCGTGGACTCCTATATATAGAAAGGAGGTTTTGTGAATTGTATCATCCAAGAATTGTTCATTTATGTAATGTATTGGAGGTTGCCCCCTCGAAGTGGCTTATTTCTAAGGCGTTGATATCTTTTTTCTTCTATTTCTGGAGTTGGTTACACAACAGTCCTACTATTAGCTGAATCTGAAGAAGGAAGTGGCAGATTTTGTGGCTAGATGTTTGGATTGTCTACAAGTGAAGGCAGAGTGTAAGCATCTAGGTGGGCCACTTTAGCCTATTCTGATTACAGAATGGAAATGGGAGTTAATTTCCATGGATTTCATTATAGGCATCCTGAGGAAATCGAGGCAACATGATTCTATCATGATTGTGGTCGACAGGTTGAGCAAGGTAGCTCACTCCATTCCAGTAAGGACTGCTTATTCAACTAGTGAGGTAGCACATGTCTTCATCAGGGGGATCATGAGATTGCATGGTGTTCCGAAGAAAATTGTGTCAAACAAGGATGCTAATTTCACTTCCAAGTTTTGGAAGGAGTTGTTTTCAGGTTTGGGTATAGAGGTTGCCTTCAGTAAGACTTATCTCAACAAACAAATGGACTAACATAGAGGGTAAATAGGATTCTAGATGATATGTTGAGAATGTATGTCATGAATCAGTAGAGGAGATGGGGGGAGTACCTTCCATTGGTCAAGTTTTATTACAACAATGGTTATCAGGAGTCACCGAGGATGAGTCCATTTGAGGTGTTGTATGGGAAGATTTTTCCAGTGGACAAGGTACTTATTGGACCAAATATGTTGGCACAAATGGAATAGGTAATTCATGTTATAAATAAGAATATAAAGGCAACATAGGACATGAAAAAGAATTATGAAGACCAGCACAGGGAATTTAATGAGTTTTAGGTTGGGGAGCATGTGTACTTTCTCATTAATCTCAAGACAACTCCTTGAGGATCAGATCATGTGCCAAGCTGGCACCACGATATTACAGGCCTTTTGAGATCCTTGAGAGGATTGGACCAGTGGCCTACAAACTTGCATTGCCTCCAACAATGAAAGTCCATGATGTTTCCATGTTTCATTGCTTAAAAGATATCTAAAGGATGTTGATCATGTTATTGATTGGTATATTGTAGGTGGAACCAAAAGGAGAATTCCAGCTGGAACCTTAGCGCATATTGCAGTAGAAATAACATATGCTCCAGAACCAAGAAATCAAGCAGGTTAAAGTGAAAAGGAAGCACTTCAGGCCTGATGACGCCACATGGGATATGGATGATCAGACGTGGGCTATGTATCCTTCATTGTTTTCTAGTGGAGGAAAATGAGTTTTGGTATTTGTACATATTTATGTATGGTTGCTATTGTAATACCACAATGAGTTGTGTTATAAAGATCCAATAAGCAGTATGGTTGTCATGTTGTCATGCTTGTCGTGATGGTTTTGATTTTGAGCAGGTTGTTATTTTAAATACTGCAACGAGCTAGATTATAAAGCTCCATAGGAAGTATGTTTTTGGTTTTCAACTTTTTTTCTGGTTGTAGGTGTCATAGAACACCGAGGATGGTATTCCCCAAAGGGGGAGGGATTTATACCAACCCTAGGTTAAAAGTTCATGTAATAAAAGTTAATAAAGGAAAAATAAGACCAAGGTCACGAGACACTTATTCCAAGCTAAATGTTGGAAAAAATATCATAGTGGGAATCACTTGTTGTTGATTTTTGGGTAGCATCGGATGAGTTGTAGCTTCAAAACTTTGTGGAGGGGCTAGGACACATGAGATCTCCAAGATTTAGAATTATCTGGATAAATTCCACCTGGAACTTAAGTTATTCCAATAATTAATTATTTTAATAGAGACCCTAAGTCTAACTTAGAGAAATTAAATAATTAAAGAGAATTAATTTAGACATGTGGGTGAGAATGTTCTAAGTAACGAGGATCAAGTATTTTATAATATTAGCCATTAATTAGAGATTAGATCACGCTCGTTGATTTTTCAACGAGAAAAGTATTAACGGAAGGCATGGGTTCAGTTGGAGAACACACACTTAGCGGTGGAACTTGAGCTAGGTCGAAATTCTGGGGCGCAGTTTGCTAAGAATTTTCACGTGAGCTTCTAGTGCAGCGAGGGGCATATCGGCAGAGAGATTTCAGATCTGAGGACAAGAATACAATTTTAGAGAGGCAGATATGTACCAGAGAGGCAACGAAGTCTAGAAGGGGTGACACAGAGGCAGTGTAGGCCCAATACGGTTGATGCAGTCCTAGCCAAGCTCACGCAGAGCCAGCGTAGAGGCTGACACATTCACAAAAGGGTGATGTAGGCTAGGAGGGGTTGACCCAGAGCCAGAGGCTGCATCAATGGGGTTTCAATGGGCCAGAAAGGGCTTATAGTCAGTAGATACAGAAGGGGTGACACAACCACACTTAAGGGTGACGAAGTGGCTGCGTAGGCACCTGTGGGGTTTCTGATCCTCAGTTGAATCAACCATGTTTTATGTCTCTGAAGATAGAGGTACATATGCCGGAATTTTTCTCTGTTGGGTAAACCACTACTGGTGCCCTTTTTTGTATTCATAATTATGCATAATAATAAAACCCTCAAGAGTTGTTGCACCAGTTTTCCCACATTGGGTTTTTGCGAGGACATTTGTCCGAAAAATATTGTGTGTACTTTGTCATGTGTGATTAATTATTCAATAATTGATCTGTATGTATGTGTAGATATGCAGTGTGTTTACTTCATTGTTTCTGGATATATTTGAAAATAACTTGCAAATGTAAAAACACAAGTAGGAGAAGTAAACTAGATTTCTGTAGTAGAAATTTATGTTCAGTAGATTGAGGAATTTTCACATGGTATCAGAGCTATTGTAGGTCAAGGGGAGTTGAAGCCATCAATGAAGTGACGAATTTATTTGTTGCAGGAAGGTGGTTGAGACAAAGAGGTAGCACAACACCAGAGGGACAACACAAATCTAGTAGGGGTGATGTAAAGCCTGTCTAGCTCACGCGGAGCTGACATAGAGGTTGACGCAGGCTCAGAGGGGTGACGCAGAGCCTGTTTAGCTCACGCAGAGGCTGACGCAGGCCCAAGAGGGTGACATAGTCCGAGAGGGGGTGACATTGTGCCAGTTGCCATGGCTAGAGGTGCAGTTTGGTTCTTCGAAGTTGATGGTGGGGAATTGTTTTTTCCAGTGAAGAACAATGTCTAGCACGACTGACAAAGTAAGGGGAAAAAATCCCTCAACATATTTCATGCTAATAAATCTAAGATCTAATCAATAGAGTGATTGGAGAGGGCTAATTCGAGAGCAATTGGCGGAGGATTTTCGGGAGGGAAAGCATTTGTTAGAGGGGGAATATTCTCTATAGGGTTTTTAGCGCCAAGAAACCCAGATCCGAGTCTTTTGCAGAAAGAAGTAGAAAAATAAGGGAGAAGAGAATTGTTTTGACATTTTTTGAGTAGATATGGCCTCTAATTGACCGAGGGATCAGGACAGGTTAGATGGAGCATCTAACTTCGTCATATGGAAGGAAAAAATCTTGTCAGTCCTTGACGAATATCGGATAAAATATCATGCCGAGAAGGTTGTAGTTGTTCTTGTTGACGCTGATCCATTAAAGAAGTATGAGGAAAATCAAGCTAGAGCCAATCGCTTGATTATGGATGGGGTAAAGGATCACGTGGTCCCAAAAATTTCCAAGAAGAATATGACAAATGAGATGTGGAAGACCTTGACCACATTGTATCAAGGTACTTCTGTCCAAAGGAAGATGCTTCTGGAGAATAAGCTGCGACTATTTCAGATGCATAAGGGAAAGGAAATCGACCCCTTCCTCATTAGATTGAAGGCAATTCGAGATCATCCAGTTGCTATGGGGGCCACTCCTGATGATGGTCTTATGGTGAGGGATGCCCTAAATACAGTGTCTAAAGAGTGGGAGACCTTTGTCCAAGGCCTCTTGGGCAGAGTGACACTTCCAAATTGGGAAGACATGTGGGAAACTATTCGTCAAGAAGATATCAGGAGATTGACCAAGTTGGGCAGCAACAACAGAGGAGCCAAGATCAAAAAGGAGGAGGAGGAAGATGCATCTTTCACATATAAGGGACATCAATATCAACGATGGAAGAAGAAGAAAGTCATTTCTAAGGTTCAGTGCTTCAGATGTGGTGAATTGGGACTACTTGCACTCAGAAGAAGAAGGGAAAGGAAGATTAAGATTCCAAGGCTGCAACAACCAAGGGGGATGATGGCAGTGATGATGATGTGGCTATGAGTGCTCATGTGCCTTGGGAGGGGAGGTGGGGAGACATAGATCTGTAGTTCTCTTGAACTTCAGATGACGGATAGGATACTTGAGGTGCCCAAACTCTTGGATCACATATGAGCTATGGGATCCCTTAATGACAGTAGCAGGATGATTGGAGTCATCTAGTGGAGAGGATTATGGAGGCACAATGGCAGTGAGGATGCTGAAGACTGGAGCAACGCAGTATAGAGGCAACAACATCGTAGAGACTGATGGTACTTCATCAGTGCAGGGGGGTAGTGATTACACAATGCAGAGAAACAACGACGCAGATCTTCAGAGGGTTAGTGTAGTTCAACAACAGAGGGTTCTTTAGTATCGATATGCAACCAAACTGACTTGTCTGTCAGGAATTTTGGGTGATTTCCTTTAGTTGATTACTTCTCAGCAAATGAGTTGTAGTGCAATAGTTAGCCGTGGTAGTGCTATGGGAAACATGATGCAGCATTTGAGAGGGAGCTACAGTATAGATGAGGCAGTGACTGTGGCAGAGACATGGGAAAAAATATAGAAGGAAAAAACGTAGTGGATGAGGGGAAGTAGGACGAGCACCAACAATGCAGTGGAACAATGCCATGGATCAGGGTGATGCTTCAGGCTAAAGTGTTGCTAGAGCACATTCCTCGCTAAGAGGGAGTGTTGATGTTTGGGTAGCATCAGATATGCTCTAGATCCGAAACTTTGTGGATGGGCTACGACACATGAGATCTCCTAGACCAGATTAGTAGAGAGATTTCAGATCCGAGGCCAAGAATACAATTGCAGAGAGGCAGATCTGTACCAGAGAGGCAAAACAGTTCATAAGGGGTGACGCAGAGGCAGTGTAGGCCCAGCAGGGGTGACACAAACCCAGCGAAGCTCACGCAGAACCAACGCATAGGTTGACATAGTCACATAAGGGTGGCACGGGCTAGGAGGGGTTGACACAGAGCCGAAGGCTGCAGTGATAGGGTTTCAGTGGGCCAGAAAGGGCTCGTATTCAGAAGATACAGAAGGGGTGATGCACCCACATTGAAGGGTGACACAGTGACTACGTAGGCACCTGTGGGGTTCCTCATCCTTAGCTAAATCAACCATATTTTTTGTCTCCAGAGATAGAGGTGCATATGTCGAGATTTTTCTTTGTTGGGAAAACCACTATTGGTTCCCTTGTTTGTATTCATAATTCTGAGTTGCTGCATAAGGTTTCCCACATTGGGTTTTTCCAAGGAAATTTGTCTGAAAAATATTGTGTGTCATTTGTGACGCGTGCTTAATTCTTCAGCACTTGATATGTATGTCTGTGTAGATCTGTAGTGTGTTTACTTTGCTATTTTATGAATATATCTAAAAATAACTTGTAAATGTAAAAACACAAGTAGGAGAAGTAAACCATATTTATGCAGTAGAAATTTATGTTAAGTAGATTCAGGAATTTTCACATGGTATCAGATCTATCGCAGATCAGGGGGAGCTGAAGGCATGTTGTGATGGGATTCTTTTCTGGTTGAGCTTTGGATTGCTGGAAGGTTTTGGATCCAGGTGAGGTGGTCTCAGGAAAGTCCCAAGGGTTGGGGTGGAGATGGTTTTCTCCAGGAAGCCCTCAAAAGGTGGGTGGAGACAAGAAAATTCCTTAAGGGATGGTGAAGGAATTTTGAGGTATCCAAGCTTGTTTTGGTTTTGTGATCTCGGGACCGATTTAGGTGAGATCAATGTGTGGTGAGGGTGGAGGTGGTTTAACCTCTGGATTCCCTTGTTTTTTTTTGGATTGGTTTATCCCATGAGATCCCACATTCATGCTTGGAATATGGCATAGGGGTGTGTTTTCGCTGCTAAAACACCCTCCAAAATTTTGTCTTGCACCAACATTTCAGAGCCCACTTTGGTCTTGTACATTTTCGTTGCAAACATTGAAATCCATTTCATGTGTTTTGTTTTAATGTTTTGGTCCCTTTTGCGAGAAAAACAAAATGTCATATTTTCACATGTTAAGTTTTGAACGATGTGTATAAGCCTGTTTTGATGGTTTCAAGGGGTCATCTTCGTGAAAATGAGTTGAGCCTACCATATAGACATCTTCCACACTGTTGGGTCAATTTAATAAGTAAACTAACACAAGTGTTTTACTTTTCAATCTGGGTTTGTAGACTTAGACACAAACCAAATTATATGGAATCTTAGATTAAACTATTGTAGGAAGTAGTTGTTTAGATGAAAATAATGGAAATTCATATCACAAATATAAGTTCTAAGTTTAAAGAAACTAAAAAGTCTTTGTTTCAAGATGAAACAAGTGAAGGAAGAGGCTCCTAACTTAGGAGGTTCTGTTTGTCCTTCCCCACAGTATTGTCCTCAAGAAGAGAGACTAAAGAGCAACAGTTTTTGATGTGTAGATAGCAAGATAAGAGGCTCCTAACTTAGGAGGTCCTGGTTGTCCTTCCTCCCAGTTCTACTCCAACAACAATACCATTGCACCAAAGCATAAACTGAAATTCAAAGAGCAGCAATTTGTGATGTGTAGAAAGAAAGAGAAGAGGCTCCTAACTTAGGAGGTCCTAGTTGTCCTTCCTCACAGTTCTATTCCAAGAACATTACCATTGCATCAAATCATAAACTGGAATTCAAGAAACAATTCAAAAAATACAAAATGATGATTTTTAGTTGTGATTCATAACTTGATAGAAATATAATTTAATTTAAATCCTTGGTTTTCCTTTTGTACGCAAATTATGTTTAAACCAAAATCATCTAGCAATCATAAATAAATCATAACACATCTAAATAACTGAATCATAAATCTGAAACAAGAACTAATGAATCAAAACTATGCTAATTTAACCAAAGTGTACTTAGCTTGGTATGGGGGCCCTCCACCCTTGCCTTGCACACTTGAAGAAATATTCAGCTACAACAAACTTAATAAAACATCCATAGCATGAAAAAAAAGTAGAACAGTAGAACTGGTTCTTCAAATTATCTCAAAGTCTTCAATAGTCTCAATACAAAATTACATATATTCTACATGCTTGAATGGTCCATAAACTTTGTTTAAATAGGTAAATCATAAACAAACTTAGTGATAATGTCTATAACAGTCCTATCAATCCTAATCCCATCAATATAGGTCGAACTCATCCATTCTAGTTCAAAAAATCAGGAAACATCCCACAAAATTATAATTCTGCCCCTTTTTACTAGGGATTCCTGAATGATAGGTCAAGAACTTTGACCAGTGTTGACCGGGCCTAGTTTTGCTCAGTTTGACTGAACCAATTGGTGTTTCTCCATTGGTGGTTCCCAATCTTTCCAAATATATGCTCATATCTCATGCATGTTTCCTGCACATATGATTTCAATGAGCTATTACGAGAATTTTTAGTGCAATCCAGAAATTACTCTTGAAACCTAATTTTTACAAAAAATTCTAAAAATTGAAAAACTTAATTTAATTACCTGAATATGCATAATAAGGCTAAAATGAGGCATATATGAGTGAAATGATATGGAATATGGTGGTAAATATATGGATTTAGGATTGGAAAAAATGATCGAAATTGAGGGCCAACATCTCCCCCTTGCTGATGTTCAAGCATGTCCTCATGCTTGCCTCCTCCGTTTGGATCTCCTGAGTGATGATGCCCCTAATGTTCCTGACCCTATAGCCTCTTCCTGTGCAACCTGAATAAGAAATTCAAGACCCTCATATTTCCCTGTGTTCTATTGCAAATGATATAAAAAAAGAATCCTTTGTTTGTAAAACCGAGTAAAAAAAACTTTTACTGTGTGAAAGATCACTAAAATATATCCTTTGCAAAAGAAAATTTCTCATTGATTTGCAAATCATGCTTCAATATCTTCTTCATTTTCAAAATTTTCTCATAAAAATTAATGAAAATGCCTCTCTGTTTCAAGAATTACGTACTGTGTATAAAATGAGACTCACTGCATTTTTTATGTGCAAATTTTTTGGCAAAGATGGCATGAAGAAATCATTTAAGATACCTAAAATTCAATTGAATTGCAAAAAACTTGTACAAATTTCTTGTTAATGGTTTGTTTTCCTATTTTAAACATACAATTTCAATTAAAACTCCTCTCTGAGCATCTCGAAAATTCGTGGGTTCTACAAGTGGCAGACTATGTTTACGATGACAAAGCATTGAAAATCTACAACCGGAGTCATGTTTTTCTCACATTGTGATACATATAAATGAAATCTTGAGTTAAACCATTTTCGAAATCGTTCAACTTTTGATGAAATTTTGGATTTGACTCTTACCTACCACTTGCGTAATGCTTGGGATTTGTTGGAGAAGAAGGTCAACTCGGCACAGAGAAAATCTTGGTCTCTATCTCCTTCTTTAAACAAAATGCTTCTCCTTATTTCACCACGCAGTTCCTTAAATTTCCTCATCCAATTCCACGCTATTTCTCCATTGCTTAGGGTTCTTCTCTTATACGCATTTCTTTCTTATTCTCTGTGTTCTTCTCTGCATATTTTTCTTTCAATGAGGGTTCTTATGCTGTGGGTGAATGCACACTGTTTCCCTCCAATTCTGAGCTAGGTTTAGCTGTGATGATGAAGGAGAACACACAGAGAGCAAGCTTTTGAAACGTTTTGACAATTTTTTGTTGCGTTTCCCAATTCATTTTGACTGTTTCTAACCTTTGTACTCGTGGCTTCCACTTGTGCTTCTAATGTGTCGTGGTTGACTGCCTTCTCCTCTACATGATTGTCCTTACTGCTGCGGATTTTTATGCTCAGTTTATCACCATTATGTTTGTTTTATCCTCGCTATGTATTTTGTACAATCTAGATGCTATATCATGGCTTTGCAATTATTTAAGGTCTTCGTTCTTATTGCTTGTATGTTTATTCATGTTTTCTCAATCATGCTTTGTTATGCATTCATAAATCCATTATTATTGCATGCTGCATATCCATATCATTGCATATTTGTCTTTTTTATTTTCTTTTGTGTGTCATTATTTCCATATGCTTATATATTAATTTGATTTTAAATAACCATAACCTAAGGTCATTTCAAATCAAATTCTCTTTGTAATGGCACTAACACTATTGTTCCTCTTTTGTTCTGGTCTTGTAGGCAAACTAATCCTTCATGTTTTTGCATGCAATTTCTATGAGGAAAAAAAAATAAAAAAATAAAATAAAAAATAAATAAAATGGCCCCAAAAAGGAGATGTGGCCAGAAGTTTGATAAAAAATGCTCATGAATGATGAATGTGGGGTTATGATGAGGTTAAATTTGGTAAAAAATGCTCATGAATGATGAATGTAGGGTTATGTATTGGATATAGGGTAATGTAGGATAATGTAGGATGATGAATTCATGAATAAATGAGTATTTCATATTCAAGTTTAAACTAGTTTATCAATCTTAGAAAATTTTTCAAAATCGAAGGCATTAAGAACACTTTAAACTTACAATACTTTCCTTTCACTTAATAGCTCATTTTCGATGCTTTTCTTCTGTTGATGATGACCTTAGCTCTTTTGTCAACACTTGACCTTTTTCTAATGATGACGATACCTTGACCTCAAAATGAATTATGCTGAATGATTTTGCTGGATTGTAGATGCTTGTAGCTGCTTCTCAGGTCCCTTTGATGTTGATTTAAAGATGAATAATCAGGTCCCTTCTACAATAACATATGACATTGATCTTGTTTAGGTACCTTATTGATAGATATTGATTATGATGTCTCGGGTCCCTTCTGCAATACAACTGCTTGACATTAAACTAGTTGCATAGTTTGTTGGTTTATTATGAATCTTCCCCATTGCTTATTTTGAGACTCCACCTCAAGCCTTTGAATTTTGGAGGATGCTTTCTTCAAAATGAAATTGAAAAACATAAAATATAATTCATATTGGCCAAACAATTTGGTTTTCCGATATGAACTCGAGTTTGATCTTTATTATTTTTTATCTTTTTCTATATTTTTTTCTTTTCTTTTCTGGATGGAGGCGGGGTATAATGGAGTCAGGAAGTACAGAATGCTTATGAAAGTAAGATAGGTTGAAGTCATCATCTAAGAGTAGATGGATAGATAGCATGATTGCGGAACTTAACATACAATATGGTAGAGGAATGACATCATGAACAATGTGGGTTATGAAAGGCTTCTTTGGAAATTGATGTGACTTGACATGGTACAAAAATTAAATTCTTCTGATTATTAGCTTCATGTCTTTTTCCTCGATCTCGATCATCTTTTAGGGTTGTTGGTGTTGTTGGCCAGTTACTGGAAGCAATATTTATGAGTTTGAGTTTCATTGGATGAGCTCAACATCAAGTGAATTTTCACTTTGATTTGAATTGAACATTTGTATTCATATTCTGAAATATGATTTTAAAAAAAAATTGACTTTGAAAAGTCCTTTGTCCATGGAGTTCTCCTCTTCAATCTTCTTATGACCTGCAAAAAAATAGCATTTGCCTGCAATAAAATATTAGATGATGTAGGAAGATAGGTGTGCAATCTCTCTTCTTCCAAGAAATATGTAAAATAATTATAAGCAATACTTGAAAACAAGTCCAAAGATGATATACAAAGAAAATGCATTTATTTACCCCTTGAGGAATGGTGGCTAACCTAGACCTCCTAGGGGTATTTTGTTCACAAAATATTCGTTTTATGTCAAATTAGAGTGATTCAAAAGCCAAGTTGAAGTTAATTCATATGGATACCTCCAGTATAAACATGTTTTCAAAGTGGTTTAAAATGATATGCTAAAAATGATGGGAAGTACCATGTTTGATAGAGCTTCTTGTGAATTTTTGACTAGACCAACAATCACTATTTGGAGTATAAATTTTTCGTTAAAGATCGGATCGATGTGATTCCACTTGGATAATAAAGTGGATTCAGTTTTTTATATCTAGTAGAAACATGTTTTTAAAATCCTTAGTTTTGATATCACAAAATTGCTGATACACAGACCTAGGAGACATAGTTTCACTATGTCGATTTTAAGACATGCAACCACTAAATGTGGAATAAAATTTTCACCCAGCCTTCAAATGAGATGATTCAAATTGTGGATTAAAATAGACTTCAATATATATATCCCTTAGAAACAGGTTTTGAAAAGAAGATTATTTGATATGTGAAATATTCCAATGAACAGTGAAGACCTAGAATTGTCACCATGCATATTTTTCGACAAGTAGTTAGTATTTTGAGCATATATTTTTCATATGATATCGAATTGAGGTGATTCAAATTGATTTGGAAACTAGATTCCAAGGGCTATGTTCCCTATTAATAGCATGTAAAATTTTTTCCATTAGAACCCTCAAATCAATGTTGTACTAACTCTGTCCTCAAAATATTTCTTGAAATCTTGTGTTTATTTTGATCATTTTTTTATTTGTGATCCAAATTTAAAAATTCAAAATGGATTTAAAAAATAAATTTCAAGAGATAAATTATTTAAAATCATGTTGTTTTTTAAAATGATCGCATATGGTTTCCCAAAAGTGTTGGGTGTGGAGCCTGATTTTCATCTCAATTCAGAGGTCTTTGTTTCAGTCGGATGTATACACGAGGAAAACTGTACACCCCTCTACGTGGGGGGGACTTGTCCCCCATGGCTGGGGGGTCTGAGGGCCAGCGGTCCCTCAGCAGGGGTTTCGAGGGCAGCACTCTCGAAGCTAAAAACAAATGTAAAATTTCCTTTTAAAATATTGTAATTTTGTAATCAAACTGGGTTGTTCATTAGGAAAATGATCTGATGGTATAGGTTATGTTTAATGTAGGTATTTTTTCCTTAAAAGGAAATGCCCTCATTTTGTATGAGGGTATTATATTGCAGCTGTGTATTGTATGTGTATTATGAGCGAGAAACAAAAAGGGGGACTATGAGAGAGAGTAGAGGATATTACAACGGATCTGTTGTAGGTTGTGTATCTTCATCTTGCTGGATAATATAAAGGAAGGACTGGCTGTTCAGGGTGGATGTAGCCCAAATTGGGTGAACCACATGTATCTGTGTCTCTCTTGTTTTATATGTTTTATGTGTTTGAGTTTCCGCATATTTTATGTGCTCCATTGCTCTGTAATATATAATTTTTCTAACAACTACTATTAGAGCCAAAGGTCTATTTGGCTGATAAACTCACAGGAAAGAAGGGTTCCTAGTTCGTGTTGGAAATACCGTGGGGGGTGAGTCAATATTTCTTTTCAATTTTTAATTTTACCAATTAGATCACAAAAAATGAACAATGATGGAATATATACTTTTATTAATTTCTTCTTTACAATAAGTAAAGTACAATAATGATATAGGGCTCCAACCCTAGATGAAGACTCCAATCTTCTAGGCTCCAACCTGTATTGTGCCAAGCACCGACTTGGTCTTTCCAAGGCTCCAACCTTGTCAATTTGAGGCACCAACCTCTAGGGCTCCAACCCTATCTCTGGTACAGGCTTTGACCTGGTTTCTTGAGGACAATCCTCTAGGGCTCCAACCCTATCTTCTAAGGCACCGACCTTGTCTCTATGAGGCTCCAACCTCTAGGGCTCCAACCCTCAACTTCACTTTGTCAAGATATGTTTGGTTATTCTTCATGGCTCCCAAAGTCTTCTTCAACAAGCCTTGTCACACTTATTCTCCACGTCACATCATCAATGACAACATTTTCTTCTTAGAAGGTATCACCACTGCTCTTCATTGTACCCAAACAAAGAACTCCAAGGTTACTTCATGATGACATCAACGATGTATCATGATATCCAGGGGTGCCTTCAAGATGTCTTCAATAGATAGCCCAAGTTCTGCACCTGCTCTAAACTTCTTCAAGGACTTCTCAAGGGAGTCTTCATTTTACTTTCCCAACTAGGTATTTCTTCACAAGTTCTTCAATAGGTGCTTCATAATGTCTTCAAGAATATCTCAAGACAAATCCAAATCTGCTTCAAGATGTATATCAATTCTACCAAGAAGTTTGCACCAAACTATGCCCAATACTATGCTCTCAATGTCAAAATATTCTTCAAGATGTGATGTTAATGTTGCATCAAAAATATTTCTAAAGATGCTCCAAAGTGTCACAAAGGAAAGTCACAACAAATTGTCTAAAAGCATGTCATTGTCCTTTGGCAATGCCCACAAATCCAATCCAATTGGTGAAGCCACAAGACTTTCCACAAAAAAGGTAAGCTACAAGTCTGAGGTATCTTAGGCAGTTGTCCTCAAGGTTTCCAAATTGTGATGTATGTCCAAGAATGACACAGAATCGAGCTTTTAATGAGCTTCCCCAAACAATTATGTGACCACAGGTGACTGTAATTGTTATTCCTCCACTAGCTGCTACAGGACCAAGAATAAAGTCAAATGTTGGACCAAGAGATAAGCTACAAGTCCGAGTTTCTTCCAAAAATGAGACTGTTCTTCGTCACTGGTGGTTGTCCTTCCTAAAGAGACTTGTCATAGTTTGTCATTTTCAAGGTCTGCACACCCACAAACCGAGTTTAACAAGTGCCAATTTTACTAGAGGTCCGAGCTTCCATAGATGATACTTGTCCACAGATTTTAGTATGGTCCAAACCACAAAGAATTTGAGTTAAATTCTTCAGACGTCCACCAGAAACTCCTTTTCTCTTTTGCTGTTCTATTTTGGATCTGCAATTATCTCAGATGAATTATTGACTGAATTAGTGGCTAGAAACCTGTGTTCAAGACCCAAAAAACATAACAAAAAATTTCCCAAACAATCTTCTTTTATGACATCTCGACCTCCTTGCTGTTCTGTAGCTTTTCTCCCTGAATTTCTATGATTTTCACCGAATTCCATGACAAAAATGAGAAGACACGTCATGTATTTATACTGGTTTTGTGCGAGGAGACATGTCACTAAGGCAGGCTGACATTGGGAGCTAGGACAGGTCAGCTAAAAAAAATTTAATTATTGCACAACTTCAAAAATCAATATCTTTCTAACCATGGGGAGTTTTGGGGCATATGAGGGCTCGTTGGAAATAGGAAGGAGTCCTCTTTAAGATGGTGAAGGAGCAATTTTGAAATGATGTAAAAAATGATTTTCTTTATGACTATTTGGAATTTTTAGTGCAGAAGGTGATTAGGACAGCAAGAGGTCATTAATGGCTTCTCCATTGTCATGTATCCAACAATGTCGCTATATGTCATCAAGTAGGGTGAGGTCATTCATGTCATATCTCCCATCATTGTCCATGTATCATTATGTGTGTCCTTATGTGTGATAGTGTAGCATCAATCATGTTATCACTTAGTCTTCCGATCTCCATCAAACACCATCATTAAGTGTGGTTATATAAGAGTATAACATCATCACAAGTATGGCTTAATTAAGTATAGTTCTTCACATCATGGGCTTGTACTTACAGACTAGATCACCAATCAGACACATGGCAACTTCTTAGGGAAAGACATCATCATCTGGAACGAAACATCTCAAGAATATTGACATCTCAGCCAAAGCCATATTGACATCAATGACAACCTTGATTAGCAATCTCCCCCTTTGTCATTGATGGCAATATTCTTGCCCTTCCAACATTTTCTCCCCCTTTGACATCAATGGCAAACAGGGTGCCCAATTTCTCCCCCTCTCACACTGCTTCATGTTTCTCCCCCTGTCATGGTACTCTTTCTTCTGGAAATGTGGTCCATGAACGATGTGTTTGCATCTCTTCATGTTATGAACCATCTCCCCCTTCCTCTACAAGCTCTTCTAGCTCATGAAGGATTTCTCGCCCCCCCTAACAATATGCGTGGTCTCCTTTTTGGAAGAGTCTCATCATAAAACCCTTGGAATATAAATGATGACTTCATCAAGTCGACAACATGAGTTGTTGGCTGGAGTGTTCAAGAGACTTCCAGATTCAACTTGCTTTCCTTTCCATACTTGTGTAACTTTCTTCTCTGGATTGGTTGTCCTGGTTTTAGCTTGTTTAGGAATCTAAGTCAAGTTACAATCACGTGTCATATGTCCAATGTTATGGCAATTGAAACACTCTATCTTGTTCATGAATAAGAAATCATGACTTCTTGCAAAATTGCTTCTAGGAGATTGTCGGGGACCATTATATTGGTCTTTGTGATATGCCCTACAATATTTTTCCATGTGCCCAAAGTTTGTACAAGAATAGAAATAACCAATAAATATACTTTGGTACCTGGGAGATGAAGAGTTCCTTGAAGTACTTCTAAAGTCTTTTTGCCTTGGAATTCTTTGATGATATTCATTTCCTTTTGTATTCTTGACATCATGTGTAAATCTCCTTGGAGTAGAATTTCTTCCGTTGTTGTCTTGATTCTTCTCCTTGCCTTTGTGGAACTGGGAGCATCAACATTTCTTTCTAGGTTCCTCACATCTTTGTTGTTTGAAGAATTGTCATTCTTGCTTGAGGATTCACCTGCATAACCAAGACCTGATTTATCAAGGGGAGACCTTTGATGACTTAGGATGTCATTTACGTTTGAGAGATTTTCAAGTTCTTATTCAGCAAGTCAACTTCCTTTTTAAGAAAGACAATTTCTCATTTCAACTTTTCACAATCTTCATCTTTCATAACTAGTTGCTTCTTCATTTCTTCCATCATTCTTGTTGCTTCATGTGCTTCGATTTTAAGGGAGATGACATTTTATTTCATTATGAAGACTTTTTCATTCTCCTTTGCTTGACTGCTCTCCATTTCTTCTTTTATTCTTGTAGCTTCACATGTTTCGGCCTTAAGAAGATTGATGTCTGATCTTAGTTTCAAGATTTCTTCATCCTTTTCTTCTAGTTGGCATATCATGGTGTTTGTATCCTTTTCTGCTTCATTAACTTGTCCTTCTATGAATGCCAAAGTTTCCATCACCTTCTCGGCTTCTTGCGCTTGTTTCCTTGATTCTTCTCGTTGAGATATAAGAGAAGATACCTCTTCCTTGTATTGACCAATCTCTGCTTCTAGATTGTTTAAACTCTTAAGTCTTTGTTCAAGGTGGCTTGACAAAGTTTCTTCCCTTTTCTTTGCCTTATCCAATTGATTTGTCATAGATATGACTTCTCCATTATGCTTTCTTTTGTTTTGATGAAATTCCTCTTTAATTTTTGCGAGCTCCTCATCTATTTCTTGTACTTGAAGCTTGACAAAGTAAAATTCCTTCCTTGTCTTGTCTTGGTTACCATCTTGTGCTTTCTTCTTAAGTTCCTCATTTTACTTTTTCAAACCATTAATCTCTTCCATGGAAGCCATAAGTTTATTCAGGAGATCTTCTTCAAAGTCTTCTTTGTTCTCTTCATCTTCTAGGTCTTCTTTAGCCTTGTTTCCATCTCTCTTATCTTCAGCTTCCTTGATGGGTTTTGGATTTCCTTCTTGATTTCCATAATCTTCTTGACTAGAGGTCATGATCAATGCTCCTTTTGAGTGAAGATCATGAAGTTTGTCCCATATGCCTTTTGCTGATGAACATTTTTCCAAATTGGCCTTCATAGAATCAGGTATCCCATTCCAGATTGCTTTCATTGCTCTTGTATTATACTCCTTAGATTCTCCTTCCAACATGCTATCAGTAATCACTAATTTCCAAACTTCAATTCCTTGATTCTTCAAGAAATTACTCATTCTTGCCACCCATATATCAAAGTTTCCATTGAACAGTGGAGCCTTCACAAATTGATTTACTTCAATTTCAATGGTTGAGGAAGACATGTCTTTAGGAGGATTGGAGACTCTCTTTCTTGGCTTTGCCATTTGTGTTCTAATGATCAAACTTCAAGCTGTTAGGCTTTGAGTGAAGGCACTGGCTTTGATTCCAATTGTTGGAAATACTGAGGGGGGTGAATCAGTATTTCTTTTCAATTGTTAATTTTACCAGTTAGATAAAAAAAATGAACAATAATGGAATATATACTTTTATTAATTTCTTCTTTACAATAATTAAAGTACAATAATGATATAGGGCTCCAACCCTATATGAAGACTCCAATATTCTAGGCTCCAACCTGTATTTCTCCAAGCACTGACTTGGTCTTTCCAGGGCTCCAACCTTGTTAATTTGAGACACCAACCTCTAGGGCTCCAACCCTATCTCTGGTACAGGCTTTGACATGGTTTCTTGAGGACTCCAATCCTCTAGGGCTCCAACCCTATCTTCCAAGGCACCGACCTTGTCTCTATGAGGCTCCAACCTCTAGGGCTCCAACCCTCAACTTCACTTTGTCAAGATATGTTTGGTTATTCGTCACGACTCCCAAAGTCTTCTTCAACAAGCCTTTGCACACTTAGTCTCCACGTCACATCATAAATGACAACCTTTTATTCTTAGAAGGTATCACCACTGCTCTTCATCGTACCCAAACAAAGAAATCCAAGGTTACTTCATGATGACATCAACGATATATCATGATCTCCAGGGGTGCCTTCAAGATGTCTTCAATAGATAGCCCAAGTTCTGCACCTGCTCTAAAATTCTTCAAGGACTTCTTCAAGAACTTCTCAAGGGAGTATTCATTTTACTTTCCCAACAAGGTATTTCTTCACAAGTTCTTCAATAGGTGCTTCATATGTCTTCAAGAATATCTGAAGACAAATCCAAATTTTCTTCAAGATGTATATCAATTCTACCAAGAAGTCTGCACCAAACTATGCCCAATACTATGTTCTCAATGTCAAAATATTCTTCAAGATGTGATGTTAATGTTGCATCAACAATATTTCTAAAGATGCTCCAAAGTGTCACAAAGGCAACTCAAAACAAATTGTCTAAAAGCCTGTCATTGTCCTTTGGCAATGCCCACAAATCCAATCCAATTGGTGAAGCCACAAGACTGTCCACAAAAAAGGTAAGCTACAAGTTTGAGGTATCTTAGGCAGTTGTCCTCAAGGTTTCAAAATTGTGATGTATGTCCAAGAATGACACAGAATCGAGCTTTTAATGAGCTTCCCCAACAATTCTGTGACCACAGGTGACTGTAATTTTTATTCCTCCACTACCTGCTACAGGACCAAGACTAAAGTCAAACGCTAGTCCAAGAGATAAGCTACAAGTATGAGTTTCTTCCAAAAATGAGATTGTTATTCGTCACTGGTGGTTGTCCTTCCTGAAGAGACTTGTCACAGTTTGTCATTTTCAAGGTCTGCACACCCACAAACTGAGTTTAACAAGTGCCAAGATTACTAGAGGTCCGAGCTTCCATAGATGATACCTGTCCACAGATTTTAGTATGGTCCAAACCACAAAGAATTTGAGTTAAATTCTTCAGACGTCCACCAGAAACTCCTTTTCTCTTTTGCTGTTCTATTTTGGATTTGCAATTATCTCAGATGAATTATTGACTGAATTAGTGGCTAGAAACCTGTGTTCAAGACCCCAAAACCATAACAAAAAATTTCCCAAACAATATTATTTTATGACATCTCGGCCTCCTTGCTGTTCTGTAGCTTTTCTCCCTGAATTTATATGATTTTCAGTGAATTACTTTACAAAAATGAGAAGATACGTCATGTATTTATACTGGTTTTGTGTGAGGAGACACGTCACTAAGGCAGGCAGACATTGGGAGCTAGGACAGGTGGGCTCCAAAAAAATTAATTATTGCACAACTTCAAAAATCAATATATTTCTAACCATGGGGAGTTTTGGGGCATATGAGGGCTCTTTTGAAAGAGGAAGGAGTCCTCTTTAAGATGGTGAAGGAGAAATTTTGAAATGATGTTTTCAAGATGTCAAAAAATGATTTTCTTTATGACTATTTGGAATTTTTAGTGCAGAAGGTGATTAGGACAGCAAGAGGTCATTAATGGCTTCTCCATTGTCATGTATCCAACAATGTCGCTATATGTCATCAAGTAGGGTGAGGTCATTCATGTCATATCTCCCATCATTTTCCATGTCATCATCATGTGTGTCCTTATGTGTGATAGTGTAGCATCAATCATGTTATCACTTAGTCTTCCGATCTCCATCAAACACCATAATTAAGTGTGGTCATATAAGAGTATAAAATCATCACAAGTATGTATTAATTAAGTATAGTTCTTCACATCATGGGCTTGTACTTAGGGACTAGATCACCAATCAGACATGGAAAATTATTAGGGAAAGACATCATCATCTGGAACCAAAATATCTCAAGAATATTGACATCTCAGCCAAAGCCATATTGACATCAATGACAACCTTGATTAACAATCTCCCCCTTTATCATTGATGGCAATATTATTTCCCTTCCAACATTTTCTCCCCCTTTGACATCAATGGCAAACAGGGTGCCCAATTGCTCCCCCTCTCACACTGCTTCATGTTGCTCCCCCTATCATGGTACTCTTTCTTCTGGCAATGTGGTCCATGACCGATGTGTTTGCATCTCTTCATGTTATGAACCATCTCCCCCTTCCTCTACGAGCTCCTCTAGCTCATGAAGGATTTCTCGCCTTTTGTGATCAAGTAGAAGACATCCTCATAATATAATGATTTTTTCAATGGAGTTACTTTCGAGGGATGATCTATCAAGATTTTCCATGTGTAACTCATCAAGGATTTCATAGGACTCTTCACAGATTGTTTCTGCAAGAATAGTCCAGAGTCACCATCCCCCCCTAACAGTATGCGTGGTCTCCTTTTTGGCAGAGTTTCATCATAAAACCCTTGGAATATAAATGATGACTTCATCAAGTCGACAACATGAGTTGTTGGCTGGAGTGTTCAAGAGACTTCCAGATTCAACTTGCTTTCTTTTCCATACTTGTGTAACTTTCTTCTATGGATTGGTTGTCCTAGTTTTAACTTGTTTAGGAATCCAAGTCAAGTTACAATCACGTGCCATATGTCCAATGTTATGGCAATTGAAACACTCTATCTTGTTCATGAATAAGAAATCATGACTTCTTGCAAAATTGCTTCTAGGAGATTGTCGGGGACCATTATATTGGTCTTTGTGATATGCCCTACAATATTTTTCCATGTTCCCAAAATTTGTACAAGAATAGCAATAACCAAGAAATATACTTTGGTACCTGGGAGATGAAGAGTTCCTTGAAGTACTTCTAAAGTCTTTTTGCCTTGGAATTCTTTGATGATATTCATTTCCTTTTGTATTCTTGACATCATGTGTAAATCTCCTTGGAGTAGAATTTCTTCCGTTGTTGTCTTGATTCTTCTCCTTGCCTTTGTGGAAATGGGAGCATCAACATTTCTTTCTAGGTTCCTCACATCTTTGTTGTTTGAAGCATTGTCATTCTTGCTTGAGGATTCACCTGCATAGCCAAGACCTAATTTATCAAGGGGAGACCTTTGATGACTTAGGATGTCATCTAGGGTTTGAGAGCTTTTCAAGTTCTTATTCATCAAGTCAACTTCCTCTTTAAGAAAGACAATTTCTCCTTTCAAATTTTCACAATCTTCATCTTTCATAACTAGTTGCTTCTTCATTTCTTCCATCATTCTTGTTGCCTCATGTGCTTCGATTTTAAGGGAGATGACATTTGATTTCATTATGAAGACTTCTTCATTCTCCTTTGCTAGAATTCTCTCCATTTCTTCTTTTATTCTTGTAGCTTCACATGTTTCGGCCTTAAGAAGATTGATGTCTGATCTTAGTTTCAAGATTTCTTCATCCTTTTCTTATAGTTGGCATATCACGATGTTTCTTTCCTTTTCTGCTTCATTAACTTGTCCTTCTATGAATGCCAAAGTTTCCATCACCTTCTCGGCTTCTTGCTCTTGTTTCCTTGATTCTTCTAGTTGAGATATAAGAGAAGAGACCTCTTCCTTGTATTGACCAATATCTGCTTCTAGATTGTTTAAACTCTTAAGTCTGTGTTCAAGGTGGCTTGACAAAATTTCTTCCCTTTTCTTTGCCTTATCCAATTGATTTTTCATAGATATGAATTCTTCATGATGCTTTCTTTTGTTTTGATGAAATTCCTATTTAAGTTTGGCGAGCTCCTCATCTCTTTCTTGTACTTGAAGCTTGACAAAGTTAACTTCCTTCCTTGTCTTGTCTTGGTTACCATATTTCTCTTTCTTCTTAAGTTCCTCATTTTCCTTTTTCAAACCATTAATCTCTTCCATGGAAGCCATAAGTTTATTCAAGAGATCTTCTTCAAAATCTTCTTTGTTCTCTTCATCTTCTAGGTCTTCTTTAGCCTTGTTGCCATCTTTAGCCTTGTTGCCATCTCTCTTATCTTCAGCTTCCTTGATGGGTTTTGGATTTCATTCTTGATTTCCATAATATTCTTGACTAGAGGTCATGGTCAATGGTCCTTTTGAGTGAAGATCATGAAGTTTGTCCCATATGCCTTTTGCTAACGAGCATTTTTCCAAATTGGCCTTCATAGAATCAGGTAGCCCATTCAAGATTGCTTTCATTGCTCTTGTATTATACTCCTTGGATTCTCCTTCCAGCATGCTATCAGTAATCACTGATTTCCAAACTTCAATTCCTTGAGTCTTCAAGAAATTCCTCATTCTTGCCACCCATATATCAAAGTTTCCATTGAACAGTGGAGCCTTCACAAATTGATTTACTTCAATTTCAATGGTTGAGGAAGACATGTCTTTAGGAGGATTGGATACTTTCTTTCTTTGCTTTGCCATTTGTGTTCTAATGATCAACCTTCAAGCTGTTAGGCTTTGAGTGAAGGTACTGGCTCTGATTCCAATATTTGGAAATACTGAGGGGGGTGAATCAATATTTCTTTTCAATTGTTAATTTTACCAGTTAGATCACAAAAAATGAACAATAAGGGAATAGATACTTTTATTAATTTCTTCTTTACAATAAGTAAAGTAAAATAATGATATAGGGCTCCAACCCTAGATGAAGACTCCAATATTCTAGGCTCCAACCTATATTGCTCCAAGCACCGACTTGGTCTTTCCAAGGCTCCAACCTTGTCAATTTGAGGCACCAACCTCTAGGGCTCCAACCCTATCTTCCAAGGCACCGACCTTGTCTCTATGAGGCTCCAACCCTCAACTTCACTTTGTCAAGATATGTTTGGTTATTCGTCACGGCTCCCAAAGTCTTCTTCAACAAGCCTTGTCACACTTAGTCTCCACGTCACATCATCAATGACAACCTTTTCTTCTTAGAAGGTATCACCACTTCTCTTCATCGTACCCAAACAAAGAACTCCAAGGTTACTTCATGATGACATCAATGATGTATCATGATCTCCAGGGGTGCCTTCAAGATGTCTTCAATAGATAGCCCAAGTTCTGCACCTGCTCTAAACTTCTTCAAGGAATTCTTCAAGAACTTCTCAAGGGAGTCTTCATTTTACTTTCCCAACAAGGTATTTCTTCACAAGTTCTTCAATAGGTGCTTCATATGTCTTCAAGAATATCTCAAGAAAACTCCAAATCTTCTTCAAGATGTATATCAATTCTACCAAGAAGTCTGCACCAAACTATGCCCAATACTATGCTCTCAATGTCAAAATATTATTCAAGATGTGATGTTAATGTTGCATCAACAATATTTCTAAAGATGCTCCAAACAGTCACAAAGGAAACTTAAAACAAATTGTCTAAAAGCCTGTCATTGTCCTTTGGCAATGCCCACAAATCCAATCCAATTGGTGAAGCCACAAGACTGTCCACAACAAAGGTAAGCTACAAGTATGAGGTATCTTAGGAAGTTGTCCTCAAGGTTTCCAAATTGTGATGTATGTCCAAGAATGACACAGAATCGAGCTTTTAATGGGCTTCCCCAACAATTCTGTGACCACGTGTGACTGTAATTGTTATTCCTCCACTAGCTGCTATAGGACCAAGACTAAAGTCAAATGTTGGTCCAAGAGATAAGCTACAGGTCCGAGTTTCTTCCAAAAATGAGACTGTTCTTCGTCACTGGTGGCTGTCCTTCCTGAAGAAACTTGTGAAAGTTTGTCGTTTTCAAGGTCTACACACCCACAAACCGAGTTTAATAAGTGCCATGTTTACTAGAGGCCCGAGCTTCCATAGATTATACCTGTCCATATATTTTAGTATGGTCCAAACCACAGGAAATTTGAGTTAAATTATTCAGACGTCCACCAGAAACTCCTTTTCTCTTTTGCTGTTCTATTTTGAATCTGCAATTATCTCAGATGGATTCTTGACTGAATTAGTGGCTAGAAACCTGTGTTCAAGACCCAAAAACCATAACAAAAAATTGCCCAAACAACCTTCTTTTATGACATCTTGGCCTCCTTGCTGTTCTGTAGATTTTCTCCCTGAATTTCTGTGATTTTCACCGAATTCCATGAAAAAATGAGAAGATACGTCATGTGTTTATACTGGTTTTGTGTGAGGAGACACGTCACTAAGGAAGGCCAACATTGGGAGCTAGGACAGGTCGGCTCAAAAAAAATTAATTATTGCACAACTTCAAAAATATATATCTTTCTAACCATGGGGAGTTTTGGGGAATATGAGGGCTCGTTGGAAAGAGGAAGGAGTCCTCTTTAAGATGGTGAAGGAACCATTTTGAAATGATGTCCTCAAGATGTCAAAAAATGATTTTCTTTATGACTGTTTGGAATTTTTAGTGCAGAAGGTGATTAGGACAACAAGAGGTCATTAATGGCTTCTCCATTGTCATGTATCCAACAATGTCGTTATATGTCATCAAGTAGGGTGAGTTCATTCATGTCATATCTCCCATCATTGTCCATGTCATCATTATGTATGTCCTTATGTGTGATAGTGTAGCATCAATCATGTTAGCACTTAGTCTTCCGGTCTTCATCAAACACCATCATTAAGTGTGGTCATATAAGAGTATAACATCATCAAAAGTATGGCTTAATTAAGTATAGTTCTCCACATCATGGGCTTGTACTTAGGGACTAGATCGCCAATCAGACACATGGAAACTTCTTAGGGAAAGACATCATCATATGGAACCAAACATCTCAAGAATATTGACATCTCAGTCAAAGCCATATTGACATCAATGACAACCTTGATTAGTAGTTCGAGTGGGAGAAATGGTGAAAGATGGTAGGTCGAGGGTAAAAAATTTTAACAGCCAAAGCTACTCGCCGTGGAAGATGCAGATGGAAAATTATCTATATCAGAAATATCTGTACCTACCAATGAGCGGAAAAACAAAGAATCCGTTGAGTATGACAGACGCAGAATGGGAGATTGTCGATAGAAAGGCACTTGGAACAATACGGCTGTGCCTCGCGGTGTCGGTAGCCTTCAATATTTCAAAGGAAACTACAACATAAGGTTTAATTAAGGCATTAGCGAAACTATATGAAAAACCCTAGGCCTCAAATAAGGTATTTCTTATGAAACATTTATTTAATATGAAGATGTCAGATGGTGGATCTGTTGCTAACCATTTAAATGAATTTAATATAGTTACCAGCCAGTTAAGTTATGTAGGGGTAAAATTTGATGATGAAGTTAGGGCTCTGTTATTTCTGTGCTCATTGCCAGAAAGTTGGAATGGTTTAGTTATGGCCATTAGTAACTCTGTCTCCGGATCTAGTACTTTAAAGTTTGATGATGTGGTCAGTGCTATCCTTAGCGAGGAAATGCGACACAGAAGCTCCGGTGTGACATCGGGTAATGCTTTGAGTGAAAATACTAGGGGAATAAAAATGGAAAGAGGAAAGAGCTCAGGATATCGAAGTAAATCAAGGAAAGGCATATCCAAGTCCAGATCGGGGAGAGTGTGATGGAAATGCAGAAAGAAGGACACCTAAATAAATATTGTAAATCTCGGAAGGAGAAAGAAGGAGATGCACAACAAGAAAACAATCATGAAGAAAATGTGACAGGTGATGTATTAAAGGATGTTTTGATTATTTATTTAGAAAACATTACTGATTCCTGGGTGGTAGATTCAGGGGCCTCATTCCATGCCACACCTATGACTATGTTCAAGGAGATTTTGTACAGGTTCGTCTGGGTGATGATAAACCTTGTAAAATTTTTGGAATGGGTAAAGTTCTTGTAAAACAATAGAATGGAAACCAATGTTTATTAAAGGAGGTAAGGCATGTTCCAAATCTGAAGAAAAATCGGATTTCAATAGGGAAGTTAGGTAGTGAAGGTTGTGTGACAGCTTTCACAGATAAAACCTGGAAGGTCACCAAAGGAGCCCTGGTAATAGAAAAATGAGAAAAGGTTGGTACATTGTATTTATGCACTGGTATTTATAACTTCGTTAATGATTTAACTTTCAAAGGAGTGGATACAAAAATTAGCATCATAAGAAGGTCGGACACACATGAGTGAAGGGGATGAATATTCTTCACTCAAAATTTGTTCTTAGGGTTTGAAGAATATTGGTTGGGATTTATGACGAAATTGCATTTATTGAAAAAAGAAGAGAGTCAGATTTCTCAAAGTTGGGAAAGAAAAGAAGAGTGAAAAATTAGAGCTTGTGCATACGGATGTATGGGGACTTGCTCAGGTATCATCTCTTGGTGGCTCTCGTTATTATGTTACTTTTATTGATGATGCAACTAGAAAGACTTGGATTTATTGTATTCAGAATAAATCTTATGTATTTGATACTTTCAAGAAATGGAAAGCTTTGGTTGAGATTGAGACGGGAAGAAGTTGAAGTGTCTCAGATCAGACAATGGAGGTGAATATTTCAACAAAGAGTTTGATAGGTACTGTTCAGAGCATGGAATTCGCAGAAAGAAGACAGTTCCAAGAATGCCACAAGAAAAATGGTGTGTCGGAAAGGATGAACAAAACAATCATGGATCATTAAGGTGAATGAGATTGCATGCATGATTGCCTTTACAATTAGGCGAATGTTTATTTGTTGTTTATCTAATAAACAGAGGGCCTTCAAGTTCCTTGGATGGTGGTATTCCAGAGGAGGAATGGATAGGTAAAAAGGTAAACTATTCCTTTTTAAAGCTTTTTGGTTGTGAGGCCTTTGTCCATATTAATAAATAAAATAGAAAAAAGCTTGAGGAAAAATCAAAGAAATGTACCTTTATTGGATATGGTGTTAATGATTTGGGTTATCGCTTATATGATTATGAAAATCACAAAATCATTAGGAGCATAGATGTAATATTCAATGAAAAGGTCTTGCATAAGAATCAGTTGTAGGAAAAGAAACAGGAAAAAGAAAACAAAGAATACACAGTTCTTAATGAGATCACATAAAAAGTAAAGGTGCCTGAAAATAATAATAATAAACAACCACAAAAAAAACAAACACCTCAAACACCTGAAAGTGGTGTCATAAGATCTACTAGGATAAGTAGACCCCCTGAACGATACTCTCCTTCATTATATTATTTATTTTTGACTGATTTTGGAGAACCCGAATGTTATGAAGAAGCAATGCAGGTCGAAACTAGGAAGAAGTGGGAGCTAGCCATGAGAGAAGAGATGGACTCCTTAATACATAACTGGACTTGGGAATTATTCAGGTTGCCTACAGGTAAAACAACATTGCAGAATAAATGGGTTTATAGGCTGAAGGAAGAAGATGGAGGAAAACAAAGGTACAAAGCTAGACTTCTGGTGAAGGGGTTTTCACAAAAGAAAGGTATTGAATTTGATGAAATATTTTCTCATGTTGTTAAGATGACTTCAATCAGACCTATTTTAAGTCTTGTAGCAGTGGAAGATTTTCATCTTGAACAGTTAGATGTAAAGACAACATTTCTCCATGGAGATTTGGAGGAATATATCTACATGCAACAACCATAAGTATATGAGGTCAAAGAGAAGGAAAAATTAGTGTGTAGGTTAAAGAAGAGCTTGTATGGCTTAAAACATGATCCAAGACAGTGGTATCTAAAGTTTCACAGGTTTATGCCTGAACAAGGTTATACTATATGTCACTCTGATCATTGTGTTTATCTAAAAAAGCAAAATGATGGAAGCTATATTATATTGTTATTGTATGTAGATGACATGCTTGTTGCAGGGTCTAACATGCAGGAAATAAATGTGCTCAAAAGAAATTGGAAAATTCATTTGCAATGAAGGATTTTGGAGTTGCAAAACAAATCCTTGGTATGAGAATAACTAGAGACAAGAAAAATCGCAAATTAACATTGTCTAAAAATGAGTACATACAAAATGTGTTGAAAAGATTTAATATGCAGAATGCAAAACCGATTAGTACACCTTTGGCTATCCATTTCAACCTTAGTAAGGATATGTGCCCCAAGACCCAAGAAGAAATGGATTATATGTCTAAATTTCCATATGCATCAACAGTTGGAAGCTTAATGTATGCAATAGTCTGCACAAGGCATGATATTGCACATGCAGTGGGAGTTGTAAGCAGGTACATGAAAAATCCATTGAAATGGATTCTCAGATATTTGAGAGGTACCACAAATCAAGCATTATGCTTTGGTGGTTCAAACATTGCTTTACAGGGATATGTTGATGTAGATATGGAAGGTGATAGAGATAACAAGAGGAGCACTACAGGGTGTGTATAAACTGTAGGTGGAAAAACTGTCAGTTGGGTTTCAAAAATGCAAAGTGTTGTTGCACTTTCAACAACAAAATCTATGCTACTATAGAGGCTAGTAAAGAAATGATTTGGTTACAAAGGTTTATGGATGAATTGGGTAAGAAGCAGGAGATGGGAAGGTTATACAGTGACAACCATAGTGCCATTCATCTTGCAAAGAACTCAACATTTCATTCAAGTACTAAACACATACAACTAAAATACCATTTCATACGATGAGTGTTGGAAGATGGACAATTAAAGCTAGAAAAGATACCCACTAGCCAGAATCCTGCATATATGTTAACAAAAGTTGTAACCAGGCCCAAAAACTAAGATTTTGCTCAGTTTCAATTGGTCTTCAAGTATGATGGTGAAGATGAGAAACAACTAGGTCCAAAGTGGAGTAATTGTCCAACAAATGAAGTAGTGGTGGAGTTGCTACAATCAGTCTCCAAGTGGGATATTGTTGGGTGTGGAGCCTGATTTTCATCCTGATTCAGAGGTCTTTGTTTCATCCAGATTTATACCCCAAGAAAACTGTACATCCCTCCACGTGAGGGGGACTTGTCCCCCCCATGGGGGTCCAGGGGCCAGCGGTCCCCCGACGCCCCCTCGTTTTGTATGAGGTTATTGTATTGCGGCTATGTACTGTATGTGTATTATTAGCGAGAAACAGAAAGAGGGACTGTGAGAGAGAGTAGAGGATATTACATCAGATATTCTGTAGGTTGTGTCTCTTCATATTGCTAGGTAATATAAGGGAAGGACTGGTTGTTCGGGGTGGAAGTAGCCCAATTAGGCGAACCACGTATATTTGTGTCTCTCTTGTTTTATATGTTTTCTGTGTTTGTGTTTCCGCATATTTTATGTGTTCCATTGCTCTGTAATATATAAATTTTCTAACAAAAAGAGGATTGTTGGGTCAATTTATGATGCAGGGATTCTGGGTTAAATCAAAATCCTAGCATATAAAAAATACACTCCTTCACACAGCATGAAAACTCCAATAATTTTTCATTAAAATCATAATAATATTCAGCTCAAAACTGCACATGAAGGAAAGAGAGCCGCATAATAAAAAAAATACTGATATTAAAACATAAAACTCTTTGGCCAAATATTACATTGGGCGGCCTCTTGGCTCTCGGCCCTTCAAACCATCTCTCTGATTCTCTGCACTCCTCACTTCACACTCTCCCCTTTCTCACCCTCATAAGCTACATATTTATACATAAAAATAATTTTTTCCACTCCATAATTTTCTCCTCATAAATCTCAACTTAAAATCTAATTTAGATTAATCTTATTTTGGACCCAACTAAGTCCCGTTTATGGAATTTCTCATCCCTAAATTATCTACCTAAATTAGCTCCACTCATATCCTTATTTATTTAAGGGATATTTACAAAAAATCCTCCCATTTATAATTTCTCTCCTAATTTATTAAAATTAAACTATTTAATTAATAAAATAATTAAAATGTCTCACCCCCCTTATTACATAATTGAAAAATGAAAATTTGACTTGGATGCTCCTGCATCAGACTCCCCAAGTAGAGAAGTTTTCATAGACTCCTGTCTATGAGGTTCGTCGCTTTTCTGTAACACTGCAACAGCCACAAGTCCTGATGACTTGTTCCCTCCAGGATTCCATACTCTGTTATGTCGTTGGTCCTTCGAAGTATCAACTCGATGTGAGAACTCATCGTCCACTTTGTCGATCAGATTCCATCGGCTTCTCCAACACTTTCTTTTGCCAATTCTTCGGAGTAATTCCTCTTTTTCGAACTCTTTTGTCTCCAACTGCGCTGAATACTCAACTTCCTGCGATAGAAAATAATCAAGAACTCCTTCTTGATTACAACTATAGTCTTGGATTTCTTTTATAACAATAACCCTCTTGTCTGGTACTGTACCTGCATTCACCAACAAACTGTTAGTTTTAAAAAGGTAAGATCTGTCGGTCTCTTTTGATGTTTCAGGCATCAATCTCCCATCACCAACTTTCTGGACTTCAATAGATTCTGTTTTGAACTGCTGGGTGATTCCATCTTCATCCTGTTGGTTCACTGTTTCCTCTATGTCCCTACATACACAACTTCCTTGCTGCTTCTGTTCTTCCACCTCAATGCCAAATAACTTCTGCTAGATTTCTCTGATTTCGACATCATATCTGTTAACGTCATTTTCTATACCTACAGTTACATCAAAATTTGAAAATTTATAACATTCATTCAACTCCATAAATGTTAAAAATATTTCATCTCTATCATGCATAGTAACTATAATTTTGTCTGGATCAGGTTCTGCAAGTTTTTCTTCGCCATCAGGTTCCTTCGTCACCGTTCCAAAAACTCGATTTCCATATGAAATATTTTCAGCACTTCATCACTACCTTCACTCTTCCTCTGGAAATCTTCCTGAGTTGTCCTGGTTTCAACACCATTACATTGTAAACTTTCATAAGCAATTTCATTAAACAAATACATTTGTTTACCTCCTTGGAATTTTTCTTCGACATTTCCATTTTTCTCCTGCTCCATAACAGCTTCGACTTGCTGTCTTACACCAAACAAGAATTAATTTATGATTTCTTCTTGTTGTATCAATACCTTCCTTCGCTGAAAGGAATTCTCTATCTGACTTTACCTCAAGAGTTTCATTCTCCTTTGTGACAGTTCCATCAGACTGCTCACCATCTTCCGCACATCCTGAAAACATACATAAACTGTGAGAAAAGTTGTAATGCTTCATGGCCTCATCTGTTTTTCTCGCCAACACATCTTTAGATGCTTCTGAACTATCCCAATAGTTCATGAGATATTCCTCACTGATCTCTTCACCCAGAATTGCACCATGTTCTAGGTCACAAATGGAAACATCCATTTTTAACTCAGCCTCTCTGAGTTCTTCACAACTCAACATCTGCTCGAGCTTCCTCAGCTCTTCCATCAACTGTATGTTTACCTGATTTTCCCTCTTTGCGTGTAGCTTTTTCCACTTCACCTTATTTCTCATGGTCCAACCATGTGTCTGGTTTTTCACATTTTCCTGCAACAACTCCATTAACAATTCAAGGTGAATTGTTATCTCAACCTTCTCCCACTCGTACTCTTCATTCGTAAACTATTCACATATGCCACTTACCTTGGCTTTTTCCTTCTACTTCCCTCTGCTGTGGTCTTCATCAGATCTTCAGAAATGACTATCAACAATCATATTCCCCTTCTTTGTGAATTGCATCTGTTCACGTGTGGGCTTCATTTAATCCACTTCTCAGCAACCCTTCACACTTGCCATTCATCAAAATGCAATTTATCCTCCTGCGCTTGGCTTCTCTTAGTTCTCTGTCTTAGAACTAGTCTATAGTAACTCTCTTGCTTCACTTTGCTTCAAACAATACTTTAGCAACGCATGGGTTACAATGACTAATTCTTTGGGTGTCGGGCTCCGCTGATCATGCACCCCATTACATTCAGACTTTTGACTTATCTTACGACTCTTTGACTTCAAACTTACACCAATTTTTCATCTTGGATGGAAATACTCAATCTTAACTCAAAACTATCCAAACTTTCGTTTGACTCTAACACCTGTTTTCACTTCAAGACTCGACCCAAATTATGACAATGGATGTTTCAAGTTATACAATCTTCACTTTCTTTCATATTTCATTCTTTATGAAAATCATCAGTTTGTCCTCATCACTTCACATGATACTCTAGTCTTTAGTCGAAATGCAATTCAAGTTTTTCAAGATTTATTTTAAGGTGAAGATAAATAAACCATTCAATCTTCAATGTTCAAAAATACCTTCCTGAATTATCATACCTCATGTCCTATTAAGGTTATTAATAAAAATTTCTCTCCGCAGTCTCAACTCTCTGATTTCCACTCTTCTGTGCTATCTTTGTCACTGTAAACACTCGCATGCCCATAAGTTTGTCATCTTAATGCAAACATTTCCCTGCACTTTTATACACCATGCAACATCAATTCATATCTCTTCACCTGTGTACAGAGAACAAGCAACCTCTTCGATGTACAACTCGTACATTGTGTTCATCCTGAATATCGCCTTCTTAAATAACGCCACATGATGGTAAAACAAAGCTTTTACAACATCAAGCAATTATGTTTTCAATCACCAATCAAAAGAATTCTTCTTTTCCCAACTACAAGCTTTGGTCCAAAATGACTAAACAAAAAATATGAAGAATCCACATTATGCATAATAAATCATCACACTATGCATAATAAACCTCCTCAAATAAACATGCATATTTCTCTTGATGGCATCCAGGATTAGCACATTTTCATTCACTTTCCATTCAATTTTACATCAGTATCTACAACAGTAGTCTTCCCTACTGCCACTTACCTCACCAATCCTTTCTCTGGACTTGGTCTTTGGCAAGCACCGGTTCTTTGTTCTCTGGAACCTCTTGAGCATCCTCTCTGCTCTCTCTAGGCTTCAACTCACCTGTACACAACTGTCCTTCTTATCCAATCTTCGTTGAAATTCTTCAAGGTTCTGATCCACACTTTACTTTCACTCAGAAATTATTTCTAGTCTCTTTCATCAGTACTGTTAAAACTGTAATCTTTGTTTGCTAAGATTCCCTTTGACTCTCTGCAACCTCTATTTTGCAACTATCATCTTCAAAAAAAAAACTAGAGTTAAAATAAAACATATCACCTCACCTTCAAGATCTCTGTGTGATCTTATTCCATATCTCATTTGTACTATATCTCCATGTGTTATCATCTTTCAGACTCAAAGTCCAATCCCCGTTTAATTCCTTTATCAATCATGCATTTTCTATATAACGCAATCATCAAAACATACCATTGTTTGACAACCATCGCTAACTCCCTTACACAAGCATATTATCACAAATGATGTAAATGTCTCGAGACCACATACCATCTATTCCTTTCCAAATGGTATTTCTTTCCGAACCCCACTTGAACTATATCATTTACAAACTGGAATCCATTAAAGGATTTGAATAACATGAATTTTAAATAAAAAATATAGAACAACTTCAACCTTCATAGTTACATCCACGTAATTCATTTAACTTCGACCACATGCATACAGCGTTGATAAGTATATGTTATTAACGTTACCATGGCTCACACCGTATCTCAACAAAGTTCGAAATCATCGTAAGCCAGATTGTATTTCTGCCTTTGTATATATAATTTGACCTGCACACATATAATATCAATGTTTATTCAATGATAAATTGCGGCATATATATAGTATCAACCCTTTGCAACATAACCAGACTTGCATAGCCTCCATGCACACACTGTGATTTCTATTTTGAACCTTGTATCGATAGCAGAGTCTCATGCAAATCGATTCTGGTATTTTGACATCGTCACTGTCACAGATTTGAGTTTGGAACACCAGTTAATGCATTTGCGTTCCAGAAGGCCGTGGTTCCTTGTGACTTCAGCTACGCCCATCAACACCATCCTTCAACTAGACATCGTGGCATTCATACATATCAAGGCGTTCATTCAAGCTTTTGTTCGATGATCCGGTACTGGATTAAACTCTTTTACTCACGTCTCTTCAACATTCGAGTGCTATATGCACACGACAGTTGGTGATCCACTTCACGCTTGTGACAATGCTCTGGACGAGCATACAAACTCGACCCTGCATCCTTTTGGAATGATTCGGTGTTGGTACATCTGTGTAATATTTTGCGTTATGATTGAATTTGTTTGGCCACATCAAACATCACAACAATCTAATTACCGTGATCAAACACAATTACAAATTGATTGCAACTTTGTTGAATCACTTGTGTCGAAGTCAGACTTTAACCGTTATTCCTTACGCCAGGCATCAGATTGTTAATGTATCAAATTCAACAATATTCAACTGAATCTTAACAAATAGAGACTTTACAGTCAGGCTTTACTTACATCTGCATTGTTGCTCTACCATTCTAGCATGCAATTTGATCTCATGCGTCACTCCAAATAAAATGCTGTTACCTAACTCCGCTTCACAACATTTATCAATCCCGTTCTTTGCTTCATCTCGTCATCACTTGAGCGTTGCGTTCACACAATGACTACCGACTGATATTGCCTCATGACTGGCTTGTGTGAGTCTCCATATTGTTTACATCAGAACAAACAGTAACGTTTTGATACGGCGAGGTTTTCACTTTGTTCACCTGCGTTCAAAATGTATAGATACATACCATATACATAATTGCAAATTCAAAACAAATATCTTTTCCGGCTCTGATACCAAATGATGCAAGGATTCTGGGTTAAATCAGAATCCTAGCATATAAAAAATACACTCCTTCACACAGCATGAAAACTCCAATAATTTTTCATTAAAATCATAATAATATTCAGCTCAAAACTGCACATGAAGGAAAGAGAGCCGCATAATAAAAAAATACTGATATTAAAACATAAAACTCTTTGGCCAAATATTACATTGGGCGGCCTCTTGGCTCTCGGCCCTTCAAACCATCTCTCTGATTCTCTGCACTCCTCACTTCACACTCTCCCCTTTCTCAACCTCATAAGCTACATATTTATACATAAAAATAATTTGTTCCACTCAATAATTTTCTCCTCATAAATCTCAACTTAAAATCTAATTTAGATTAATCTTATTTTGGACCCAACTAAGTCCCGTTTATGGAATTTCTCATCCCCAAATTATCTACCTAAATTAGCTCCACTCATATCCTTATTTATTTAAGGGATATTTACAAAAAAATCCTCACATTTATAATTTCTCTCCTAATTTATTAAAATTAAGCTATTTAATTAATAAAATAATTAAAATGTCTCACCCCCCTTATTACATAATTTAAAAAATGAAAATTTGACTTGGATGCTCCTGCATCAATTTACTAAACTAACGCATGTGTTTTACTTGTCAATCCAGGTTTGTAGACTTAGAAGCAAACCAAAGTATATGAAATCTTAGATTAAAATAGTGTAGGAAGTAGTTGTTTAGATGAAAATAATGGAAATGCATATTAAAAATGTAAGTTCTAAGTTTAAAGAAACTAAAAAGTCTTTGTTTCAAGATGCAGCAAGTGAAGGAAGAGGCTCCTAACTTAGGAGTCACTGGTTATCCTTCCCCACAGTACTGTTCTCAAGAAGAGAGACTAAATAGCAGCATTTTTTGATGTGTAGATAGCAAGAGAAGAGGCTCCTAACTTAGGAGGTCCTGATTGTCCTTCCTCACAGTTCTACTCCAACAACAATACCATTGCACCAAAGCATAAACTGAAATTCAAAGAGCATCAATTTTTGATGTGTATAAATCAAGAGAAGAGGCTCCTAACTTAGGAGATCATGGTTGTCCTTCCTCACAGTTCTATTCCAACAACATTACCATTGCATCAAATCATAAACTGGAATTCAAGAAACAATTCAAGAAATGCAAAATGATGATTTTTATTTGTTATTCATAACTTGATAAAAATAGAATTTAACTTAAATCCTTGGTTGTCCTTTCGAATGAAAATTATATTTAAACCAAAATTTTCCATAAATCATAAAGAAATCATAACACATCTAAATAACTAAATCATAAATCTGAAAAAATAATTAATGAATCAAAACTATGCTAATTTAACCAAAGTGTACTTAGCTTGGTATGGGGGCCCTCCACCCTTGCCTTACATATTTGAAGAACTATTCAACTAAAAAAACTTAATAAATCATCCATAGCATCAACAATAGAATTGGTTCTTCAAATTATCTCAAAGTCTCCAATAGTCTCAATACAAAATTACATATATTCTACATGCTTGAATAGGCCATAAACTTTGTTTAAATAGGAAAATCATAAAAAAGCTTAGCTATAATGTCTCTAATAGTCCTATCAATTCTAATCCCATCCATATAGGTCGAAATCATCCATTTTGGTTCACAAATTTAGGAAAATTCTCACAAAATAATAATTTTTCCCCTTTTTACTAGGGATTCCTGAATGATAGGTCAAGTTTGACCAGCGTTGATCGGGCCTGTTTTTGCTCAGTTTGACTAAACCAATAGGTGTTTCTCCATTGTTGGTTCCCAATATTTCCAAATATATGCTCAGATCTAGTCCAGGTGTCCTTCACATATGACTTCAATGAATCCATTACGGGAATTTTTCGTGCAGTCCAAAAATTACTCTTAAAACCCAATTTTTACAAAAAATTATAAAACTTGAAAAACTTAATTTAATTACCTAAATATGCGTAATAAGGCTAAAATTAGGTATATATGGGCGAAATAATATGGAATATGGTGGTAAATAGATGGATTTAGGATAGGCAAAAATGACCAAATTGAGGGCCAACGCACATTCATTCTCAAAGTTTAAGCATTAGCGCATAAGTGTTGTCACGGTCGTCACAAAGTGTATCTTTAGTGTCGCACTTGTTGTAAGTTGTCACACTGAGGGAAGTTTCTTGTTCATGTGCCTAGAGGGGCTATGTTTTTGTGCCATCACTTATTCTAATATTATGATCACAGTCGAAGTCTTATCACTGTTTACATCATCCTCACCGATCTTGCACTTAGTCGATTTTTGAAAAATTTCCGAACAAGAAACTTAGCCTCATCCGGCCTTCCTAAACTGTGAATTGCGTAGTCTAAACCCTCTAGCTATGAACCTACCTCTTGATTCTACGTAATTCACGGTTCTTTCTCCCTAGTACTGTGCACTACGCAGTTCTAGTGCTCAAGCCCGAAACTTGGCCTCCAAAATTGTACAATCCAGCCCTTCAGCTTGGTGTCAACTGTGCATTACACAATCTCTGACCTCAACCTCAATCCATAATTTACTTATATTCACAATTTCACTATCACCCAACCTCCTCTGCCTTCCAAGACTGCACAATAGACTGAACCAGTGCCCATCCCCTCAATTTGTCACACTGAGCTTCCAGACTGTGCAATTTTCATCCTCATTCCAGCCTGAACGACACAATGTGAAATCTCAAGCCTCTGAATGCCTGAGCTATGCAATTTCATAGTCACTGAGCCTCTCTTTCATCCTGTCACCCAATTCTGTCTCAGTCAATGGATCAACATGCACTATATTAGACTAGGGGTTTATCGGACTGATGTCTTCTTGTCATGAGTGAATTGCAGATGAAAAAATCTTATCATACCGTGAAAGGATGACGAAGAAGGAGATTAAGAGGGGAAAAATGTAGAAATTTATTAACACTGATAGTATTACTGGATTCCCCTTATCTAACAAATTAATCTGATGTTAAATACAAAATCCTTCCACTTAATTCTTTGCAGAAATTAAATTGCCAATTGCAAACACATGAAGAAAATCAATCGCACATAAGCAAGAAGTTTTACCGGGAAACATTAAAGCTAAAAGCCCCAACTATCATATATTATGTATATCAATGGAATCATGTAACAATCTCATACAAAGCTTATTACATCAAGCTCTCAGTACAATATAGAATCGTGTCACACTGTCATGCAGAAATTTGCATATCTATGCACCAATTTCTTGCCTCCTGACAGCCTGCCTCCTATGTGAAATCCCTACTGAAGAAGACCCCTAAATGAATTTGATATTGCCTTGCTTGCACTACACAATCCTCATTGGCAACTCCAATGTCTATGTAGATGCATTAAATGCATCACTATAGTCACAACAGATAGTCCATCTCACCCTTTCACCTATCTCTCCACTGGGTCTCCACTGGAACTGACATGCAAGTATTTAACTGTTGTATTTGTTCAATTGCAAGTGAGTTATTAGTTATGTATTAATTAACTAATTAATCCACTAAAATCTCACTAGTGTATCTTTAGTTAGAACTAGATACAACTAGCACAACTGAGTTTAACTCACTTAACTGAGTTAAACTAAATAACAACTCCCATAACTACTCTTCCAACTCTGTCAAAACTCTGCCACTTCAGTTCTAACTGAGTCCTCCATGCATGAGTCACAAACCACCCTAGGAATTGCGTAATTCCTTCGGCCCACTGATGTGCCACATCTGTTCACTGAAATAAAGTTCTCCAAGAGAATAAGTTACTATTTGGAGTCTGGTTATTATTAAGGACTAATAATAATCGACATGCGATCTATTTTTAGATATGCAGTCTAAAAATAGACTTTGCCCATATGTCTAAAAATAGAATCTCATCTATTTTTTCAACTTGATCACCCATCTACAAATAGCCTCTTGCAACTTATAGAATATGCTCACCATGTCTAAAAATAGATATACACCTAAAAATAGCCTGCGGGCCCCACTTAGTGAAGGTGCTTACTTTTCACTAAGCTCATCATCTTGTTGAATCTCAACACTCCCTCTCAACAATATAGGGATTATCCTTCACCTCGATCCTACCTCTATGGTATTCGGATTTTCTCTTGCTGAGTGCCTTCGTCAAAATATCTGCATCTTGATCTTCCGTAGGAATGTACTGAGGCAGCATGATCTTTCGCTGCACACAATCTCTGATATGATGATACTGGATATCTATATTCTTAGATATATCATGAAACATAGGATTAATCGAGTTTTAATGCAACTCTGATTATCACAATGTATCATTGTAGGATCTAAATGAGAACCGAACAAACCGACCAGGATCTTCCTCATCTAGATAGCCTCACATGCAGCTTGACTTGCTGCCATGTATTTTGCTTCCGTTGAACTGAATGACATGGATATTTGTTTCATTTTGTACCAAGAAACTACTATAGATCCGATACTGAAAACCCCTCCTGATTTTCTCTTTCTTTCCATTGGGCTGCTTGCCCAATCTGCATCTATGAAGCCATGAAACTTCACCTCATCCGTCTGTTTGTATGATAAGCCATACTTAGATGTGCCCCTAAGATACCTCAGGACATGCTTGCCTGCCTTCCAAAAGATCTTGGTAGGCTTAACCATCGCTTGACTAAGCTGGTTCACTGCATAGCATATGTCTGGTCTTGTATTAACTAAATACATGAGCAAACCCACCAACTGTCGATAAACAGTGGCATCCACCACCTTTTCTGATGTAGCATCCTCTTTCCTCCAATTTTCTAGAAGAGGAGTATCCATGGGCTTGCAGTCCTCCATGTGAAACTTACCAAGTATCTCTTGAGCATACTTGCCTTGAGACACAAATAGTTCACCATCTCATTGCCATATTTCTAGTCCAAAGAAATAATGAAGGAGGCCCAAATCCTTCATCTCAAACTCCTTTGCAAGATCTGCCTTGCATGAGTGTATCAACTGCTCATCACCCGTTAGTATTAAATCATCAACATAAAGAACAATGATTAAAATCTTAACTTCCACCACAATTTGGTATAGGTTTGCATCCACCTCACTCTTGGTGAAGCCAGGTCCAGTGAAATAGCTATCGATCTGAGTGTACCAAGCACGTGGTGCTTGATTCAGCCCATACAACTCTCTTTTGATTATGCACACATGTGAATCGCTGCTGAATATCTCCAATCCTTCAGGATATTAAATGTACACCTCTTCCTCAATGATCCAATTAAGGAATGCAGTCTTCAAATCCATATGAAGAATGTGCCAACCCATCTGTGCTGAGAGAGCAAGGATGGTCCTTATGGAAGAATACCATGCGACAGGTGCAAAGGTTTCTTCATCATAAATCCCCTCGATCTGTGAGAAGCCTCGGGTAAAAAATCTTGCCTTATACTTCTCGACGCTCCCATCAACATCTTGCTTTACCTTGTAGATCCATCTCCAATACCACTGGGATGGCATCTAACGACTCTCGCTGGGAACAATCTCCTGCTAATCGTTTTCTGAAAATGAAGTCACTTCTACAGGCGCTATGAGTTCTCTTCGAATTCATTCTTTGCTACAAAATTCTTTTAATTCGTTCGAGATATATTCACCACCATTATCTCTCCACAGAGCCTTCACTTGCTTCCCCGAATGCTTCTCCACCAATGCTTTAAACTCACAGAACTTTGAGAATGTTTGATCCTTCTTTTGCATGAAAAAGATCCAGCATCTACGAGAATAGTCATAAAAAAAATAACATAATACCTGTTTTTTTTTGTTGAAGCAACCGAGAAAGGCCCACACACGTCTGTGTGAATTCTCTCCAGGATCACCAAAGCACAGTTCTCCTTCTCATGAAAGGTGGTCTTCAAAAACTTACCCATAGTACATCCCTTGCAATGATCTGACTGCACAAGAGTACCCTTGGGAAGTCCTGTAGAAATATGCTATAAAATCTTCAAGGCATCATGGTGAAGATGGCCCAATCTCCTGTGCCATTGTTACACAACATTTTGTCACTGTCCCTGCAAACCCCATCCCGCACATTGGAGGCTCATTTCTGTGACCAAAATAAAGTGTCATTCCTTACAAAGACCATCATTGAATCCCTTTCCATAAGGAAAACATTCCTTCTGTTGACAATTTTCTGAACAGACCATCATAAACATATGTTTTTGCCTTGGTGGTAGTAGCCTGTTATGCCCTCGTGCCAATGAGGAATATTAACATCGGGCCTCGCGCCAGCTAGCGCTCTGTCCCAGTTAGCTTCCCGTGCAAACCTGTTTATGTAATGTTTTTTAAAAATAGAGGCGAATTTTCCATCATAACATCTTTGTGGGCGAGTCATCTGGAGTGGTTTGACTAAATAACCATGACCTCCCTCCTTTGGCCTCTTGTTTTTACCTTTTGGGGAAACCTCCCAAGGGAGAAGGCCTCCCTTACACTATTATAGGGATCCCAACCTCCTCCTCTCCCTCTATAAATATAGCCATCTTCCATTGATGAGCTAGCTGAACTAAACATATTATAGCTGAAACACTGAAGAGATTCCTGTACACTTTGCTAGAAAAGATAGAATGGAAGAGACCCTTATTGAGAGAGCTTAGGATTGTGTCTTCATTCCGTCTGAATTCCCCGATGATTCATCAAGATGCGCTTCAAATGAACCCCACTGAAGGAGGTTGTGACGTTAAGGCCCTATGCCAGCTGGCGCTCTGTCCTAGTTAGCTTCCCGTGCCAACCTATTTATGTAATGATTTTTAAAAATAGAGGCGAAGTTTCCATCATAAAAACTTCGTGGGCGAGTCATCTAGAGTGGTTCGACTGAATAACGACAACCTCCCTCCTTTGGCCTCTTGTTTCCACCTTTTGGGGAAACCTCCCAAGGGAGAAGGCCTCCCTTCCACTATTGTAGGGATCCCAACCTCCTCCTCTCCCTCTATAAATATAGCCATATTCCATTGTTGAGCTAGCTGAACTAAACATATTATAGCTGAAACACTGAAGATATTCCAGTACACTTTGCTAGAAAATATAGAATGGAAGAGACCCTTAGAGCTTAGGCTTGTGTCTTCATCTTGTCCGAATTCCCCGAAAATTCATCATTGTTGCGTATGCTGCTATTGTTTGCTGATATTCATGCAGATATCCAAGTATCATTGCGGAAGGATCATTACCCGCCGAGACATAAATCAAGAGGCCACCACCACAACAACCACGACAACAACATTGGAATCCAGGTAGGTCAATCTACCTCATCTTTTTCATTCATTAATTAGGAACCTACACTTTAGCTTGTCCCTTTGTTACTAGAGCCACTCTAGGGCTAGAGGGATTGTCTCTGTCCACAGAGAGGATTTAATTGCATAAAAAATTGGAAAATCCACTGGGGATCAGTGTGAGTTTTTTGTTTCTCCCTTGTCGAGTCGACTTCAGTCGTTTTCTTGCTTGTCTGTCTTTTCTGACTTGCTTGATTGTGAAGAATCCTCTTGTTCAGCTCCAGAGTGTTAAGATTGACCTCTGCTCACTAGTTTCCCCATTCTCCCATAGATATCCAGTTTGGCACGCTTTTTGTTTGAATAGTGGCGCCAATTGGTGCTTATTTCTTTTGTTGCAGTAGCGCCGACCCCTGTTTGGCACGGATTACCGCCTTACAGTCGTGTCGAACCTTGTAGGGTTTGGTTTGACCTCCCTATTGAGTTTTTGGTCGTTTGTGCTTAACTCTGGGTTGTTTTTTGGTTTGAATTTGGTCTTTTTGGAGTTTCTTTGATTGCTTTAGACTTGCTCTTCTCAACCATTCATCCATTTTCCTATCAGTGCAGCCTGTAGCCCTAGGGTTCTAGGTGTCTTTCGCTCACTGAGCCTTCTGATTGAAGGTCCAGTCTTTTGGTTTTGTTAGTTCGATTTCTTTATCAGTTGCCCAAGTCTTTCTTGATCCTTTGAGTTTTGGTGTGTTGAACGATTACTTTGGTGTTTTTTTTACTCTCTGTCTCTTCGTTTTCGAGCACAGATCACATTGCTTGTTTGGTCATTTAGAAGGCTTTCCCTTTGTTTGAAAGTGTACGTCATTGGTTTGAGTGTTTTCTTGTGTTTGTATTGCTTTGATTGGACCATTCAGTTTAGCTCTCTACATCCACAATACTCAGAACTAGTGTTTGCTTTGTTTTTTTCATGTAATTAGTGCATTGTGTGCTTCATTTCATTGAAAAATAAAAAAATTGCATCCTTTCGTTCGCATCGGAAATGAAAAAGTATTTCGCATAACTAGTGCTTGCATCTAGGAAAGAGTTTTTTCTTCTTTTTTTTATTGTATTAGATGCATTAGGAGACTTATTCATATGTTTTCCTTGTTTGCTACTGGCTGAAATATATTTATCCTTCTCTTAATTAGCATTCATCAAATGGAAAATGGTGTTCTTTTGTATATAGCTTTCATTTAGGAAATTAGAGATTACAATTCGGTAGGGTCTTGAAACTGAAACATTAACTCAAGATCAACTATAAAATAAATTTAATTAACCTAAGGAAGCATTGAAACCTAACTCAAACATTTTAGTGGTCTAGCCTAGAGACGTGTTCCGACGTCTTTAAACCTAGTACCTGTCATTCGCCATCTGGCTCTAGATAGCGCTAGTATGGACTTGTGCTCCCCGTACCATCGAGTATATAAAGGGAGACCCCTATAGGTTCAAATAATTTATTCATAGCAAGCCAAGTCTGCCACCCTGTAACCATGATACATCGAACATAACATTCGGGGAGACTACCTACACGTACGTTAAGTCCTTGGTCATTTCTCTTTCATTTGGTTACCAAGGTGTATATGGCAGTTCACGGAAACTTGGTACACCCTCTTGCTTAGATTACTTGAGTAGTCATTTCGATATTTTCGTGACTCCTTAAAAATATAAGAGATCATCAAGAACTTGTCCTTTCACGCTCGTTTAAAATTGAAAGTGACTAGAGTCATCTTTTGTCTATTTCTGGACTCTTAAAACATGAAACAACAAAGTCCGGTTTCAATGTCGTAAAACTAATTACCCACGATCACATGCCCGTTAAAAGTTTGTTACTTGGCTTGTTTTTGTTTTTTCTTAGACTTTGATCTTGAAGCCTTCGATTAGCTATCTCATTTTCCTTCCTGTGTTGAAATACTGTCACAATGGCAGAACCACCAGTTTTGTCATCTTCTTCACTGCCTCCTAGTGGTAGTCCTTTTCCTGATGTTTCTTTCGAAACCCCTCAGTCCACTAGGTCTTCCGAGTTTTCACAGCCTATCCTCCCGACTATCCTGTCCCTTACGACCCGATCTCCTCCTGAAGAGTTAGTTGAGTTCAACTGGCCTCCTCCGGGTGCTTGGTCTGGTTTTGGGGACAAGGGAGAATTCCCTCCTCTTACTTTGGGATCACCATTTTTAGCCGCTACTTTACCCCCTAGCCCTCATAGTCTTTTCAAAGATATTACGACTTCATCATAAATGGATTCTTCGAGTCCTAATGGAAGTGAAGGAATTCCTGTTTCTACAGGAGAATATCAACTTTTCCCTGAAGATCTCCTATGTATTTCTATTCAGACTTCCCCTCAATTGATGTCACTTCCACCCGGTTATCAAACCTTCAGTCAGATTATTTCTGGTGTTGTGTCCATAGCACAATCCAGTACATCTACTCCTTAAACGAGTTCAGTCCATCCTTCATTAGGGTTGTCACCTTCGATACCTCACTCATCGGTCACTGTTACCTACTGTTTGTGTGGCTTTGTCTGCACCTGCTTCTAGTGTGGCTTCGAATTCCCCTATGATTCCTGGTGGTCTCACTTTTGAAGAGTATATGTTGGCTATTCAGCAGTAGAAGTCTTAGGGTTCTCAGCAGCCCCAAGCTCCTATCAATCCTCCACATCACTATGTTGTCTATGGTAATCCTGTTTACATGCCCCCTATTGATCCTCATTAGGTTGTTTATGATCCTTATAAGATCATTTCTCACCTTGGACCGAATTTGTGGTACAACCCTCGGGCTTGCAAGGACAACCCTTACACGAACAACCTTTGGCTCAGCAGGGATATACCTTTGGTCCATAGGGACAACCTTATGTTCCGCAAGGCCAGCCTTTAAAAGGTCAACCTTTGGTCAAACAAGGACAACCCTACAGTCCTTGTGATTAGCCTCCATATCAGTATCAACCAGGAGAGTCTTTCGTTCCTGGGGGGAAAATGTATCCACCACAGGGACAACCTCTTGTACAACAGTAGCAGTCGTTCGTTCAGTATGGCCAAAAATTTGTGCAACAAGGACAACCCTATGGTCCTGCTTTGGGTCAAACTGGTTATCAGGGGCAACTTGGTCCATCGCAACCATCGGGCCAACCTCTTCCACAAGGGCAGCCCAGTGGCCCTCAGTATCTAGGACAACTTGCTCCGTAGGGGTAACCTGCTCAACCGCAATAGCCAATTCAACCTACTCAACCAACTCAGCAGTCGGTTCAACCTGATTAACATCCAGTTCAATCTGTTCAGAAACCAGTTCAACCCACTCAGAATCCGGCTCAACCTATTTATCCTACTCAGCAAGGTCCTCCTGCTCAGCAGGGTCCTCCTGCTCAGCAGGGTCCGCCTGCCCAACCTCAAGGCGCTTATTACCCTCCTCAAGGTCAATATCAATCGGTATATAGTGCACCTCAAGGTTTCACTTATTACCCTCAAAATTAATCCCAGTTGGTGTATAATCAACCTCAAGGCAATGCTTATAGTCCGCAACAGAATCCATACGTTGCCCAGGAAGGACCTCAGTGGTATGCTCAAAATCAATATCGTGGTCCTCAACCCTAGTATGGGCCGAATTATCAGGCGTATAATCCCTATGGTCAGAATCCTCTGGGACAAAACATATGGGGGGAAATTTCTCAGACTGGGTGGAATGTTAACACAGGTCCTTATCATAGGCCTCCAATGCCTTTTAATCCTCAATTACTGTTTCTCGCTACGTTGGAACTACCTGATGTGTCCAAGTTAACAAACGATCCGATTCTTCATAACCTGTATTGGCCTTCGGTTCCGACTAAGATTCCTGTTGATTGTCCTAAGTTTGAGGGCAAGTCCGGGGAAGACCCCCAAGCACATGTTATGAATTATCACTTGTGGTGTTCTTCTAACTCTTGGGTTGACGATTCCATCTGACTCTTACTAGTGCCACTGCAAAGTGGTACATTGAATTATCTCGTGGCATTTTCCAAGATTTCAACTCTTTAGCCATGGCATTTCTTACCCATTTTCAGTTACTGGTTTTCTATGAGACCGGGACACACCTCCTCACATCCTTGGAACAGGACCGAGCTACTCATATCTCAGATCATATCCATGAATAGAGGCGTCGTTGTCGCTTGATTAAGTTTGAGATTCTTGATCAGCTTCTGACTAATTGGTTCACTACCTCCTTTGTCAATCAGATCGTGAAATACATAGCTATGGGGGCATGTGTAATCGAGGAACATGCCATTTCTCGTGCCTAGTACCTAGATCTTGTGTACTCCTAGTCTGGCACGTTGTATGATATCTTGCCTGATGCCCCTTGACTTGGAACTTATAAAGCACCAACGACCCCATCCGTCGACAGTATTATTGGTTCTGTGTCTCAGACTTCTCGCAAGTCTTCTCCTTCAAATCCTGGGAAGAAAAAGTCTAATCCTTCCAATGATGCTGCTTCTCAGCCCACCCCGAATCCTGGTAAAACAAAAAAATTCAGTGTTGTTCAGGCTAATCCGGTAGATAAAAATTCCAAGGGGAAAAAGAAGGGTAAAGGTAAGGCCAAAGCTGATACCCCAAAACTAGATTCTCAAAAACCTCGTGCTGATGATGATTCACAGTGCAAGTCGAAGTACCCTTGTTTGATTTGTGACGAAGAGCACTACACCAAGGACTGTTCTCGATGGTCCGAAGTGAGCAGATTTCTCAAAGGCACCCAGGGAACTTCGACTATTCTTAAAGAAACTTTTCCATCTCAACAGACCTAGATGGTAGAGCAACCTCAGTCCTCTGCCCCATTTGGCTCTCGGGTGTTCATGATGAACGGTTATGCATCCTTTTCTATTGCTAATCGATCTAAAGATTATACCAGATTGTGTCAGGCGGCGGGGAAGGAGATCGCTGATGGTCCTCCTCCCCCTGCTGCTGGCCCTCTACAAATTGAAAGGCCCAATACTGAGCCCGTTGTACAACCACCTTCTAAGGGTGTACTCCGCAAGTCTTCTTACAGTCCAAATGCCTATGTTGTTCAACATTACAGTATTGTTGAGGATTTGGCTCAGGCGCCATCTACCATGTCTGCATTAGAATTACTTCAGAGTTGTCTGTCTCAACGGAAGGCTTTGTTATCTGCGATTGGCGGGGTCGATCTTGCTGATACTAGCCTTCTCGATTTCGATTTAGAGAATTTTGTTCCACAACTCCCGCACCAAATTGCGCTCATTCTAAAATTTGTCATTAATGGTCTCGATATCCATCGAGAAGTTGTGGACGAAGGTGCCTCTACGTGCGTCATGTCATCTTCTTGCTGGAAAGCCGTTGGTTATCCGGCCCTGAATTCATCGCCAAATTCCCTTGAGGCATTTGATGGAAGGGAATCAAAACCTTTAGGTGTTCTCGCTAGTTTACCGATTACCTTGAAAGGGAAGATAGTCAATGTCGAGGTTGAGGTAGTTGACGCCAAGCTCAATTACAATCTTCTCCTCGGTTGCAATTGGACTCACACCATGCTATGCATTCCGTCCACTCTCTTTCGTGTCCTGAAATTCTTGCACGAAGGAAAGATTGTTACTGTTGATCAATTGTCATTCTTCAATTCTTCTTCCAAGAACAACATTCTATATAAGGATCAGATTCCTACTCCCTACGAGAGCGTTGGGCTAGGTCTCTTCAAAGATCCTGCCCTCATGGGTATTTTTCCTGTTCCTCCACCCAACACTGTTTAGATAAATATGATCTCTCGGTCTGATGACTCATGGATCATCCCTTCACCTGAACGGATCGATTCTTTTGGAGCTTTGATTCCGTTGATTTTGATCAAGATTTACTATTGTGAACTTATCTCGGCTTCGGAACCTCCGCCTCCTGATCAGGCTCCTTTGAGCATGTCTCTCGACACTTATTCTCAATCTCCTTGGCTCGGCGATTCGGATTCGCCCGATCCCTTGAAAGAGATATTTCCCTCCGATGAAGCCATCGTGGAATCTATGTCTCTCGAGTATTTTCCCTAGGACGATAGTCATCATCGTTCCTCATTCATGCCTAGCCTCGGGGCCATGTCTACCTGTCTTGAGAGGTTTTCATCTTAGGTTCCTTCTCCTCCGCTTCAAATGCCTATTTTGATGCATGAAGTTTTTACGGAGGGTAACTTGAGTAATATCACAAAAACGATGCCTGTCGACATTTCCGTTAAACCGAGAATTATCGAGAACATCCATATCAGGGTCACCTGTTCTCCAGATGAAGTTCAGGATTATACTAGCATTTTCCGTGAGTTCCACGATGTCTTTTCATGGTCCTACGAATATATGCCCAACATCGATCTCGATCACATGTCTGGTTATGCCATTGCACAGAAGATTCTTCGTGCTGGGTATTTCTAGCCCTCTATCTTTAAGGACTGCATTGTCGCTGTCCATAAATTTCATGATTGCCAGATCTATCAGTGCAAGATGCGCGCGCCGCCTGCACATATCCTCCCTGTCATTACCATTGGTCCCTTTGTGAAGTGGGGCATTGATTTTATGACATGTAACCCTCACTCGGCCGAGGGGCATGCTTATATTATCGTAGCCATTGACTACTTCACCAAATGGGCCGTAGAAATGCCTACACTTGCGGCCGACGGTAAGACAACAAATCAATTCATATTCAATCACATTATTTCTAGGTTTGGTGTTCCTCAAGCCATCATTACCGATCATGGTTCCCATTTTTGGCATTATATGGTGGCAGAGCTGACTTCTAGGTTGGGTCTGCATCACGACAGCTCAACGCCATACTATCCTCAGGCCAATGGCCAGGTTGAAGCTATGAATAAAGTTCTTGTCACCATGCTTCAACATACAAATGGGATACAGAAATCCAATTGGCATCTCATGTTATTTTCATCTCTTTGGGCATACCGAACCTCAGTTAAGGATGTGACTGGATTCACTTCTTTTCAACTTGTTTACGGTCTGGAAGCTACCCTTCTGATTGAGTGTGAAATATCTTCACTCAAATTGGTTGTTGAATTACTTCCCAACACTTCACTTGAAGAAGAGCGTCTTTTCTACTTAGAAAGGCTGGATGAAACTCATCGCTTTGCTGCTTTTGTCATCAAGGCATAGAAGAAGTGGGTCAAAGCTCATTTTGACCAGTTGGTTTCCCCTTGCTCCTTTGTAGAAGGAAAAATCATCCTCCTGTATGACCAAGCTCATGATAAGTTAGGGGCATGCAAATTTCAACCCATCTGGCATGAGCCCTACATCATTAAACACATTTTGAAGAATGGGGCCTATGAGCTCATTGATTACGAAGGTCATCCTTTAGATCAACACATAAATGGGTTGTATCTCAAAAAATATTATGCATGAGTCATTCGTGCATGTTTTGTGTACATAGGTGTTCTTTTTCATTTTGTACATTTTTTCGCTTGGTGTGTTTTGCGAGAGTTTTCCTGCTTATTGGGTCATTGCTTATTGTGCAGATGTATATTACCCCTTATGTCGGTTTTGCAGATGGTGCTTCCCGTAGTACCCAAAACTTGTCTTCGGCAGCCTCGGTGATTTATGATCCTGCCTGTGAGTTGATAGATCTGCTAGGTATTTGTCTAGGACGAACTACAAACAATGTCACTGAGTATAGTGTTGTTATTGAACTGTTAACCGAGGCGATTACTCTCGACATTAGTGCATTGGTTGTAAATCTAGACTTGCAGCTTGTTGTTCTTCAACTTAATGGGCATTATTCAGTTAGAAACCCTCACATTTTAAGATTGCATTTACGTGTTCATTTGCTCGAAAGACATTTTGATTATATATCAACATATTCCTAGACAAATGAATGCATTAACTGATATAGTGGCTAACATTGTATTAGATAGACATTTGCGTAATCTGTAAAATCATCATCACATGAGAGACTCATATTAAATAGGCGGATAGATGTATATATATATATATATATATATATATATATATATATATATCAAATGTTTGCATCAGTGTGCACCATAAGTTTCAAAAAATATGTGTGTTTCTGTTACATCCTGAGACAACATGTCTCTCAAAATATGTAGAAATAAAGCCTAGGTGTCTAATCGGCATGATGATCATGATAGCATGTCATTGCCCGTACAAGCCACCTCAGTAAGCGGTGAACGTGATTTGACACCCCTACGGTATGTCTCTAGTATGCACGAGGAACATCGTTGAATCATGCATAGTTCGGGACCCCACAGGTGATTCCCTTTGTGCATGATTTCCTCATCCTCACCATGAGGGGAAATATCAAAGTCGCGAGGGATTCACCTCGCTATCAGAGACATACCTGTAGGTCTCTCTAGGCCTACATCTGCAAACACATAGATTAAATGTCAGAACATACATACCCAAAAAAAATCATAATACTCATGAAAATAAAAAATGAGTCTTACCAAGTGTTTCATCCCAATCCTCTCCTTCTAGAAATGGGAGTTCCGGATCACCAGTGAAATCTGTGCTAGAGTAGGGCCAATCCTCCATGACAATAAACTGTTGACGAAGCCAATCAAATAACTCCGGTCTCCAGGAAATCTGCTGACCGCCCCCTGATCTTGCCATCAGAGTTGCCTGTTGACCACGATCTTCTCCTTATTAAAATTTCCATGAGCCATCTGGTTTAAATCATCAAATTCTCTCGCCCTATCTTGCAAAGTTCATTAGCTGTCTATCGTTGCCCTATCCTAGCTTTAAAATCGCATTTTTAATGCCCAAAGCCCATATTTGAAAATATCTTGGGCCCAGCTCCTTTCGGTCTCAGCCCCCCCTTCACTTTATTCCCCACGTGACCAAGGCGCTAGACCTCGTGCTAAACTAAAAGGTGCTCTCCGTGTAAGATCATCAGGCGCATTCTGTGCCGTTCGATTAAATATAAATCAACGGTCCACCGCCAGCCTGTCTTGGTGGTCCCCAAAACCGGTTGTATTCATCGCACCGCCTTTACGGGGCAGGCGGTATTCCTCAAAACGGAGCGATTCCACTTATCACCTGCTTCGTGTCCTTATGTACGACCCTAATACCACCCTCCATCGTGCATTATATTTCAGTCAAAGCCGTGTAGCGATATTAATGCTTGTCGTCCGATCTAAAGAGCTCCATCCAACGACGGTCGCTTGGAGTAGTTGCACGGGTGTTAATGTAGGTATACAGTGTCCCTGGCCCACCGTCTCATTGTTCTTCGACACATTTTCACCGTCGATCCCCCCCAAAGATCGAACAGTCCGTATTTAAAACCTCGCCAGGTCATCGACCCTGTGGCTCCACGTCATCCGTCCACGTGCTCCCGTCGTAGATGCGTCAGTCTCTCATCTACATTCCTGTTAAAAGGTCAAAGTCCATTGCCTTCGTTAAATTTCACGTATCCTTCCAACCTTCACCCAAAGTATTTCTCCGCTATTTATATGAGTTTTCCGCCACCCTGCATCGTCTCACCACTCCGCCCAGTCTGCATCACCATCTCCATGGTCATCGCCGCATTCACCACCCCCGTGTCTAGTTTTCTTTAATGTGTTTGTGGGTTTTGCAGGTGTCTGGTGCTGAAGAACTATCATAATTTGCGGCCACCATTACAGAAGCCGAGGCCGCTCCAAAGGACAATTTTTCAGGGGCAAAATTCATGAAAAAGATCTGGGAGCTGCTATGATATGACCATCATTAAAGAAAACAAGGATTTAAATCTATTAAACCCTCCAGGGTCATTTAAATGCACAGGTTGAGCAGATGAAGAATTAATGGCACAGATAGAGAATATCAGTGAAGATCAGGGGATTAAAGAAATGCATTTAAGGACTTTGAGGCTGTTACATACCCTTTTGGAGGCAAAGTACCGAATCGAAGACCCTGCAGATCACTAGAAAGATCTTTTCACAGAAAACAATGCCCTCAAGGTTTATTTCAGTCGAATTTTCTTCAGGAAAGGACATAATGTTCATGTGAATTTTTCTCTAAACCGTGTTCCTGAAGAGATTTTCTACTCAGTGCATTTATTTCTGCCAGCAGCAGAGTACACACAGCTCAGCATGGTCACCCAGCAGTGTGGGCGCGAAGGTTTGCCGCCATTTTGTTTAAATTAAGCCAATTAAATGAGCATCACCTACCTCGTTTTCTTGAGTTTTCAGTCTCTCTTATAAAACTCCAGAAGAAAGACATTGTAAGGGTTCCAGACTTTTATCAGAAAATTGTGCTGTGAAAGGCATTTTTGTATACATTTTGTAAAGCTTTTGTATCAAGGCTCAGAGCCCGTAGGGTCTCAGTGAGGAGGAGTTCTATCTGTAATGAGGATTCTGGTCTTTGGCATTTCATAGTATGTAACTTTCTCTTATGTGTTTAATATAACATCTCATTTCATCCACTTTCTTGTATCATGTTTTGGAATGCGAGTGGCTCACTGGTTTGGTAAGGATTCATCCTAGTTGATGCCCATACTTAAATCAGTCAAGCACTTTAAATATGGCTCATGCATGATATATTGTTCCATATTCATCTCAACCATCTTTCTGCTATATTAGTTGCTTTGGGAGGGTGCTTTTAAAACGCCATTGTCATGTATGGATTCTTAGATTGATAAGCCCATATATGGTTCTGTTGTGTATCTGGGTATCAGTCCAAAGTTAACTAATATCTTCTAAATGTTTCTTTCACTACATACACCTTCTGATATTTGATTTCTGTGGCATATTACTTGAATCGGCCCTCTTTACAGTAAATTGTCTCTTAGCTGTCTGATGCTTTTGTGTTAGAGCTTTGCATCTTGTCTCTGCAGCATTACTTTCCCTGTGACAGTTTCTGTAAGTTCTGGTCCCATTTAAATCCATTTCCTTGTTTTACAAGAGATAGCAGGAGAGCCTTTTGGATTGACACCCAAGTTATATTATGTGCTCCTTGCTATGATAAGATGTCCTAGGCACTGGTCTATGGCAACTCTAGGCTGTCTCTAGGAGTGACAATTTATGTCGACAACATCTTTCTGGCGCCGTTGCCGGGGATCGAATTTAAGAAAATCATTATCCCTGGGCCTCGACAAATCATATTCACTCTCTAATCAGGTGAGCACAGAGAGTTGAAGAGTTGCATATCTCTCACCTTGGCGACTCCACTGTTGTTTATTTGATAAATCTATTTGTAGTCCTGGCTCCTCGTAAGCCATACCTGAGGTCAGATAAGTCTAAGCCAAAGACACCTTCTGTGCCTGACCCTGAAAAGACCATACATAGAAGAAGTTGGAAAGAGAGGGGATCAGTCCGTGCTGAAATCCCTGAATGTTCTGTAGAAGATTATCCATCCTCTTCTTCTCAAGAAATCCAAGTAGAAAATCCTGACCCCACTGTTGGAGATACATAATATTTTTCAGATAGCCCACTTAGAGGAGGTGTTAGAATTGAAGATAGTTTTCACCCTACCCCTGAGGCCGAAGAAGTCAAGGAAGTCACCGAGGTAGCTGTTGTTAACCGTGAGCTATTCCCATCCACACCTCAGGCTGCTGTTCAATATATTCCTATTGTTATTCATACTCCACTTCCACCTCCACCTCTTCCTCCATTTGTACATCAAATTGTTGCACAACCTCCTCCTCCTCCAATGGTTAATGTCCCAGCCTTTTTGTTGAATAAATATGCCCCCCTGGCATTAGCCCAAGTGTTGAATGATATGCCACAGGATTATTTGAAGATCTTGCCCAGATTCACTGGGGAAAATGAAATTGATGCTCAGAAACATCTTGAGACTTTCTGCTCTTTTGCAGAAAACTTCAATGTAGAACACTTGGACGTAGTCTTAAGATTATTTGTGCAATCTCTGGACGGTAAAGCCAAGAAATGGTTCAAGACATTGGGAAACCGTTCCATAGCCACATGGGACAATATGGAAAATACTTTTCTCAGAAAATGGGGAGAAAAGAAAGATCATGGACAGTGTCTTACTGAGTTCAATACACTCAAGAAGAAACATAATGAAGGGGTGTCAGAATTCATCAAAAGATTTAATAAGTTATATCTAATCCTCCCTGCAGATATGAAGCCTCATCAGAATGCTGCCAAATTTTTTTTCATAGCAGCCTTTGACTCAGACTTTGGTTTCTCTCTCAGGGAAAGAAAGCCTACCACTCTAGATGATGCTCAGTCAGATGCACTTGAATTGGAAGCAAACTTTGCTTCCACTGGAAAATTAAGAGGGAAAGCTGAACAAGATACTAGGAGAAGAGGCAAAGAGGAGGTATCTACTTCAAATCAGGACAGAGACCCTGACAAGATGGAGGAAATAAGCAAGATGATTAAAAAACTGGTTAAGCTTGAATTGGAGGCCAAGAATGCAGCCCCTAAGAATTTTTAGAATACTCCAAACAGAGGTTACAATCCTCAGTATAGAAGACCACCATTGCAAATATTTCCAAGGGAAGCAAAGGAGCAACCAGATCAAGTACCACATCCCTTGTACTTGGATGGTCTAGAAGATAACCCTGCTGAAGATGCTGCCTATGAGGTAGAATGCCCGTCGCAAGAAGAAGAAGAGTTTGGAGACACAGAAGAAGCAGAAGTTGATCATTGTTATAAACAATTTGAGGACTTCATGCTAGCACAATTCAATAGAAAATATGATCTCAGATATTCAAGGAAGAGGACTTGAACTCAAGATCAAGAAGAAGAGCCTCCCCAGAAGGAAGCACCTGCTCAAATGGAACCACCAACGCAGCGGACAAAGGTAAGAGTCCTTTAAACGAACCCTTGTGGTTTGATGATCAAATTCCTCCTTCCTAAAAAATAGTCAGTCCTCCTAATGCTGAGTCTGTATCAAAAGAAGTTAAACCTTCAGCTGAAAATAAAGAGTCAAAAGAAGTTGTAATAAAAAAGCCCCCTCCTGCTTTCAATTTGAAAAAAGAACTTGAGAAAGTCAAAATCCCATTCCCTTTGACTGAACTGTTGAAACAACCTGCATATCAATCTCAAGTCACTTCTTTATTGTTCCCTCCTGAAGCACCAATAATTCCAGACAGTCTTAATCTTCAAGAAGAAAGACCCATGGTTGTGTTTGGCCCTCATGTCGAGGAGATAGATCCTTCTACTCCTCCCTTCTATGTGTCTCTAGTGATTCATGACCTACTGTTGCACAATTGTATGTTAGATTCTGGGGCTTCCCATAATCTTATGCCTCTATCAGTCATGGAACAACTAGGACTACAGATCACACACCCATATAAAGACCTCTATTCATTTGATTCCAAAAGAGTTAAATGTCTAGGGATGATTAAGGATCTGGTAGTCAATCTGGCCCAAATTCCAGCAAAAAGTGTGGTAATGGACATTGTGGTGGCTGACATCCCAACCCGCTTTGGCATGCTGTTGTCAAGGTCCTGGGGAACAAAGATTGGTGGGTCACTTAAGATGGATTTAACCTATGCCACTATCCCTGTTTTTGGGGGTCAGGAGAGGAAGTTGTACAGAGAGACCAGATTTGTCAAGATGGTAACTAAGGCTGATGGCTCTGTCAATTCCCCAGTCTACAGTAAGGAAGGAGATTTCTCATTTTTGATGTTAGAAGAAGATCAAAATTATGTTCATGAACCTTCCTTCTGTCAAATCAAGACTGAGCGGCCTTTAGAAGACCATGAAGCAGGAATATGGACTCTACATTTTGATGGAGAAAATTCAAGAGAAGGTAATGGGGCTGGAGTATTATTAATCTCTCCTACAGGAAAATGGGTGCCATTGTCTTTTAAATTGGAATACGAAGCTACTAATAATGTGGCCGAATATGAAGCACTGTTGCTAGGATTGCAAATAGCCAGGAGCATGGGCATACAAAGTTTGAAGGTTTTGGGAGATTCTGAGCTGGTGGTCAGACAAGTTAGAAATCAGTGTCAAATCAAGCATCCTCGGTTGAGGGCTTATAGGAAAGAAGTTTGGGACATGGTGGAGAATTTCTTCTCAGCATTCAATATCCATTTCATGCCCAGGAGCATAATAGAATGGCAGATTCTCTTGCTGTAGCTGCCAGTACGTTCCGTCCTCCTCAGAATCCTCTCCTGAGGTATGAAATTGAGGTACATTATAGACCATCTATCCCAGATAATATTAAAAATTGGCAGGTATTTGAAGATGAGGAACAAATGAAGAGATTCCTGGAAACAGTGGGAGAATTTTCTAACATGGAGATTGATGATTGTGAAGAAGAGGAGGCTGAAGATATTTCAGAAAATAAGTGGGAAGAGAAAATGGCAGGAATCAAAGTGTTGCAGCTGAAAGGAAATGTCATCCCTAGAGGGTTGGTGCCTCTAGAAAGATTGTTTGACAAGAACGATGTCTCTTTGCAACCTGGTAAAGTGGTAGAAGAAGATCAGGTGGAAGATCTGAATCTGGGTACCAATATTGAGCCCAAAATTGTCAAATTATCCAAGAAGGTCCCAGGGGAATATAAGGAAAAATACCTGAAATTATTTCAATATTATAAAGATGTATTTGCATGGTCCTACCAGGACCTTAAAACTTTTGATATTAATATAATGCAGCATAAAATTCCTCTGAGGGAAGATGCAAAACCTTATAAGCAAAAGCTTAGACAGATAAATCCTCTCCTGCTTCCCTCCATTGAAAAAGAAATCAAGAAGCTGCTAAAGGCCAAAATAATTGTGCCATTAAGGTACTCAGAATGGGTGGCAAACCTTGTCCCTGTTCGAAAGAAAAATGGAGAAATAAGGCTATGTGTGGATCTCAGGAATTTAAACAGAGCATCTTTAAAAGATAATTATCCACTACCCAAGATGGATCACATCCTGCAGAAAGTGGTTGGAGCCTCTAGAATGTCAATGATGGATGGTTTCTCCAGGTATAACCAGGTGGCTGTACTTCCGGAGGATCAGAAGAAAACTGCTTTCACCACACCATGGGGTACATTCATGTATGCCAGGATGCCTTTTGGACTGATCAATGCAGGGGCCACTTTTCAGAGGGCCATGGACATTGCTTTTGTTGGGGAGCAGGATAAATTTTTGGTGGTGTACCTTGATGATATTACGGTGTTTTCAAAAAATGATGCTGAACACATTGAGCATTTACGAAGAACTTTTGAAAAATGCAGAAGGTATGGCCTTTCTCTCAATCCACAAAAGTATTTATTTGCATTAGAGGAAAGCAAACTTTTGGGGCATATTGTAACTAAAGAGGGAGTAAGAATAGACCCTAAAAGAGTGGAAGTTATAGATGGTATTTCCCTCCCCAGAAATAAGAAAGAAGCACAGTTGTTTCTAGGCCGAATAAATTTTATGAGAAGGTTTATTCCTAACTATGCTGAGATAATTAGGCATATAACTGATATGCTGAAAAAGAATAATGAAGTAAAATGGTCTCAGGAATCTAGAGATGCATTCACCAGGATAAAACAGGCATTTGCTGAAGCTCCTGTACTAGCTGGGCCAAATTATACTAAACCATTTATGATCTTTTCTTTTGCATCACCACATACAGTAGTTGGAGTGTTATTACAGAAGAATGAAGAAGGATATGAGCAGCCTATTGCCTTTTTCATTCAGGTGCTCCATGATGCAGAACTGAAATATAATATATTGGAGAAATAGGCCTATGCCCTGGTGAAATCCCTCAAATATTTTCGCATGTATATTTTGCAGTCTCACATCACTGCATTTGTGCCTACAGCCGCCGTAAAGGATATCCTTGTTCAGGGAGACAGTGAAGGAAAAAGGGGCAGGTGGATTGCTAAAATACAGGAGTATGATCTAGATATCCGTCCTACCAAGTTTATCAAAGGACAGGGGCTTGCTAAAATGTTATCTGAATCGAACTATCAAGCTCTGGGCATAAATTTGTTTATGATTTCAAACGAAGAGTCTATGAGAGAAAAAGAGCAGCAAGGTCTGGAGATAGCTACTCAGAAAGTACACATGAAGTATCTCACCAGTCCATGGCACAAAGAAATAGTTGAATATCTTTTGACACTCAGCTATCCTCCAAGTTGTGATAAATCAAAATACAGGGCTTTAAGACTGAAATCACAAAAATACATAGTTTCTAATGGCCAATTATATTGGAGAGATCCTTCAGGCATACTACTATTATGCCTCACAGAAAATGAAGTGGAAAGTATAATGATAGAATTCCATGAGGGAATTTGTGGAGGACATTACAGCTAGAGGGCTACAGCTCATAAAATCCTGAAGGCCGGTTTCTACTGGCCAAAATTATTTGGAGATGTTTTTACTTGGGTCAGAGCTTGTGATAAGTGTCAGAAATTTGCTGAGAGACAGAAGTCGGCAGCTCTGCCCCTGATTCCAGTTCATGTGAATGAGCCATTTCAACAATGGGGAATAGATTTTATTGGAGAAATACATCCCCCATCAAGTGGACAACATAAATGGATATTAATAGCCACAGATTATTTTACAAAATTGGTGGAAGCCATACCTGCAAGGAATGCTACAGATACTGTGATAATCAAATTCATGGAGGAAAATATTATATCTAGGTTTGGCTGTCCTACTAGAATTGTGACTGATAACGCACAGGCCTTCAAATCTGCAAAATTTGTAAATTTCTGCCAACAGTATAATATTGCACTTAATAATTCCACAGCCTACTATCCACAGGGAAATGGCTTGGTAGAATCCTCTAATAAAACTCTAGTGAGAGCCTTGAAGAAGACTATTAATGAAAATCAGAAGAATTGGGATTCCCAATTGAAATTTTCTCTATGGGCTAATGGAATCACTAGCAAGAGAGCAACTGGGAAATCTCCGTATGAATTGGTGTATGGACGAGCAGAAGTGTTTCCTGTGCAGCTGGCCTTACCAGTGGCACGTTTCATGCAGGAAAGTCAGGAAGAACCAGATGATATGGTTAGAAGAATCAATCAATTGGTGGAATTAGAGGAAACACGGAACCAAGTGAATCAGAGACTAACAGAATATCAAGAGAAAATGAAATATATATTTGATCAGCATGCAAAAGATAGAAAATTGCAGATTGGAGACCTAGTGCTCAAGTGGGATGTCAGGAGGGCCGAAAAGGGAAAACATGGCAAGTTCGATCCACTATGGTTCGGCCCATTCAAAATTGTGGAACAGGGAGGAAATAACACGTTTATATTGGATAATTTGTAGGGTGACTTGCTAGATGCCCCTGTAAACGGCCAATTCCTAAAGCCCTACTTTCAATTCTGATTCAGGCAGGGAGTGCCTGTTGTACCATATTGTATATAAGTTTTGTTTCAGATTTTGTTTCGATAAGGGATGTGTGCTGATGAATTGTGAAGAGAAATGCAGCGAGGCTGAACAACATATTTCACATACAGGATGATCAGTGGTCTACGAAGTTCTCGACACATCCGAGGATGAACGTGCCGTCCCCAGATGGAGCCAATGTTGACCACGATCTTCTCCTTATTAAAATTTCCATGAGCCATCTGGTTTAAATCATCAAATTCTCTCACCCTGTCTTGCAAAGTTCATTAGTTGTCTATCGTTGCCCTCTCCTAGCTTTAAAATCACATTTTTAATGCCCAAAGCCCATATTTGAAAATATCTTGGGCCCAGCTCCTTTCGGTCTCAGCCCCCCCTTCACTTTATTCCCCGCGTGACCAAGGCGCTAGACCTCGTGCTAAACCAAAAGGCGCTCTCCGTGTAAGATCATCGGGCGCGTTCTGTGCCGTCCGATTAAATATAAATCAACGGTCCACTGCCAGCCTGTCCTGGTGATCCCCGCGCCCGCGCACATTGCAAAAACCGGTTGTATTCATCGCACCGCCTTTGCGGGGCAGGCGGTATTCCTCAAAACGGAGCGATTCCACTTATCACCCGCCGCGTGTCCTTCTGTACGACCCTAATACCACCCTCCATCGCGCATTATCTTTCAGTCAAAGCCATGCAGCGATATTAATGCTGGCCATCCGATCTAAAGAGCTCCATCCAACGGCGGTCGCTTGGAGTAGTTGCACGGGTGTTAATGTAAGTCTACAGTGTCCCTGGCCCACCGTCTCATTGTTCTTCGATGCGTTTTCACCGTCGATCCCCGCCAAAGATCGAACGGTCCGTATTTAAAACCTCGCCACGCCATCGACCCTGTGGCTCCACGTCATTCGTCCACGTGCTCCCGTCGTAGATGCGTCAGTCTCTCATCTACATTCCTGTTAAAAGGTCACAGTCCATTGCCTTCATTAAATTTCACGTATCCTTCCAACCTTCACCCAAAGTATTTCTCCGCTATTTATATGCGTTTTCCGCCACCCTGCATCGTATCACCACTCCGCCCAGTCTGCATCACCATCTCCATGGTCATCGCCGCATTCACCACCCCCGTGTCTGGTTTTCTTTAATGTGTTTGTGGGTTTTGCAGGTGTCTGGTGCTGAAGAACTATCATAATTTGCGGCCACCATTACAGAAGCCGAGGCCGCTCCAAAGGACAATTTTTTAGGGGAAAAATTCATGAAAAAGATCCGGGAGCTGCTATGATATGACCACCATTAAACAAAGCAAGGATTTAAATCTATTAAACCCTCCAGGGTAATTCAAATGCACAGGTTGAGCAGATGAAGAATTAATGGTGCAGATAGAGAATATCAGTGAAGAGCAGGGGATTAAAGAAATGCATTTAAGGACTTTGGGGCTTTTACATAACCGTTTGAAGGCAAAGTACCAGATCGAAGGCCATGCAGATCACTAGAAAGATCTTTTCACAGAAAACAATACCCTCAAGGTTTATTTCAGCCGAATTTTCTTCAGGAAAGGACAAAATGTTCATGTGAATTTCCCTCTATACTGTGTTCCTGAAGAGATTTTCTACCCAGTGCATTTATTTCTGCCGACAGCAGAGTACACACAGCTCAGCATGGTCAATCAGCAGTGTGGGCGCGAAGGCTTTCCGCCATTTTGTTTAAATTAAGCCAATTAAATGAGCGTCACCTACCTCATCTTTGAGAGTTTTCTGTTTCTTCTATAAAAAACAGGAAGAAAGACATTGTAAGGGTTCCAGATTTTTATCAGAAAATTGTGCAGTGAAAGGAATTTTTGTATACATTTTGTATAGGCTCTTGTATGAAGGCTCAGAGCCCGTAGGGTCTGAGTGAGGAGGAGTTCTATCTGTATTAGAGGATTCTGGTCTTTGGTGTTCCACAATATGTAACTTCCTTTTATGTGTTTAATACAACATTTCATTTTACCCATCTTCTTGTATCATGTACTGGAATGCGAGTGGCTCACTGATTTTAGGTAAGGATTTATCCTAGTTGATACCCATACTTGTATCATTCAAGCGCTTTAGATATGGCTCAGGCATGATATACTGTTTCATGTTCATTTCATCCATCTTTCTGCTATATTAGTTGCTTTGGGAGGGTGCTTTTAAAACGCCATTGTCATGTATGGATTCTTAGAATAATAAGCCCATATATGGTTCTGTTGTGTATCTGGGTATCAGACCAAAGTTTACTAATATCTTCTCATATTTCTCTCACTGCATACACCTTCTGATATCTAATTTCTGTGGCATATTACTTGAATCGGCCCTCTTTACAGTAAATTGTCTCTTAACTGTCTGATGCTTTTGTGTTGGAGCTTTGCATCTTGTCTCTGCAACATTACTTTCCTTGTGGCAGTTTCTGTAAGTTCTGGTGCCATTAAAATTAATTTCATTGTTCTACGAGAGATAGCAGGAGAGCCTTTGGATTGACACCCAAGTTTATTATACACTCCTTGCTATGATAAGATGTCCTAGGCACTGGTCTATGGCAACTCTAGGCTGTCTCTAGGAGCGACAACAATTTTCGACAACATTGCCCATCGAGCTATCTGTGATTCTAGTGCTGGTGGTGTCGAGACTATCACCTCCTGACACTGAAATATTGGTAGTCGTTCCAGGAAGAATGATACCAGGATAGACCCATAACCAAATTGTTTCAGTTTGTTCTTCTTGCACTTTGTCAATTGACGTTTCATGTTGATTGTCACTGCCTCCGCCCAGTTGAAGATGGTTAGTTTCAGGCAGTCTATAGCAAGAAGTAGCTGTGTTTTTGTTGCCTCGTGCGGTGCTTGTGATCCCACAGCTTATGTGATCGTGTATAGCACTACCTTTATTGCTAGATCCAGGATAGTCTGGATATCCACCTTCCCGCTTCCTGATCCTTTTCGTGCCCCTGGACATACCCTGACAAGTACCATGCTCATGTTCTCCATGTTGGGCCGGGTGTCGGTGATTATTGGTGCTGCCCCCCTATGTGATAGTCATGTTATGAAATAGACATCTGAAACATCAATCTCGAGTTCCTCATCCTAAAGAATGAATTTTTCCTGATCCTCATCCCAGATACTGATCAAGTATTGCAGCACCTCCGATTGAGCTCTGAGGCCCGGTGTCATGTAGAAATTTTTCAGTCCACAGTCTCTGAGGGCTTCCATGCATCTCTCATTATCCATGGTAAGCTCATCTTCTTCACTGTGTTCCCGTTCCTTCCACTTGATCACCATTTTTCCACTTCACACCTGCAAACATGTTCATATGGACATTATTAGCCAAATTTAAAGCTAAGATTCGTGAAATTTGGGCTTATAAACTTGCACTTTGAGTTTAAAAGGGTTTGCGCAGTTGGCGCGATTTTTTTAGAAGCAATTGCGCTAATGGGTACCCCCGAGTTCAGAAAATTGGGTGATTAGCGCGAGTCCGTGCTTGAAACTCGCGCCGACTGTTGTGCCCTAGTTTTCACAATTTCCCCCTCAAAAATCAAAATTGAAGGTTGCAGGTAATGAAAGAGGACTTAAAATGTGGGGAAGGATGTCGGCTCTTACCTGGAACTGATGGATTCGAGATTGCTCTGCCAAATTGCCCGCTATCGTCGCTGCAAAATCACAGAATAAAATGGGTAACTATTGCTCCATAAGAGGTAAAAGTGAAAAGTAATTATTTTTTACCATTTTTAGCATTTTATAACTTTTCAAAGCCCTAATTAGGTTTTAAGACACATTTTTCGATTATTTCATTATTTTATTTCGAGAAATGGGTTTTACGTGCGTCTCTTGTGCAGTGACAAGTTTTTAATGAGATAGTTATGAAGTAACGAGTTGTATTTTATACTTTTTCAGACTCGGTAAAAACACGAAAAAGTCACTACTGGAGTCATCTTTCAGCTCTTTTCTGACTCTCTAAAATTGGAAATATTTTCGAGACTCTTGTCGTTTTGAACTCGTTAAATGGCTGCGAAACAATATCTACCTAGTATACGTTTACCCCCTTTTCAGGCTGAGATAGATTATTTACAAAAAAGGAATACCTTAGCCTATTGTGACTAAGAGGTTCTTTCAGATATTGTTTCTACCTTTTAGGATTTGAGAGACTATTTACGAGAAGGGACATGCTGGAGTTTTCTTTTCTGCTTCTTTTCAAACTCTCTAAACATGAAAAGATGCCGAGTTCTCCCTTTGTCAGACTCGTTAAACCCTGATGACATCAGAAATCGTCATCATGACGTGCTTGAGTTCCTCCTTCCTACGGCTCGTAAAATGTACTAGGTTGGATTTGTCCGAAGGACAAAATTACATTACAAGCATATGCTATCTCCTTCAAGCTTGTTTAAAAAAAATAATTGGGGTACTCGCCAGAAATGGTGGGGGAAAATGGAACCAGTCTTTAGTTGTGTTGGCAGTTTGTCGTTCTTGAAAATGACACTCGTCTGCATTCGTGTCGGATTGGGGACATCTCATTTCGTAATTTTTTCTCCATGGGTTTGGGTAATTTGTTTTGACCTCTCATCTGCTCTTTTCCATGTCATCATGACCTCAAATCCCCTGATGTCAAATATTGCCAAATCCAGAGTCTTGTCGCTGATATGTTCAAGAGAATTTTTGCCTCTGCAGTTTTCAACCTCCCTTCGAATCTCTGTTGGTCCTGATTCATTATCATCATGTTCCTCTCTCTCGTGTCGATGATGTGGGAAAAATTATGGCCCTTCTTTGAATGGGTCACTTCCCGTCGACTTCAGCTCATTATCCAGGAAGTTGGTCTAGAAACTCCCTTCCGGTACCTTGGAGCCTGCATACCTCAATGGCAGGTTCTTCGCATTCGACGATAGGTCCACATCATTGGCCTTCGATCGAGTGATTCTACGGGTGTTCGACACTAGATCACTATTCACATTCCATAGATTGTACCTGTTGTAATTTGAGGTCCATCGTCATTATTGGTGGTTTCTATCGCACCTGTTAACAACTTTCATCATTGGCTGGTAATCGGGTGATTTTCTTGCATGTTCAACTTCAACTCACATATTCGCATGCTTTAATTTGTACTTGTTCTAGTCGATATGGAGCACAAGACCCTGGGTTTTGTTTAATAAGATCCAGGCTGCGGGATATTGTACTTCATCATGACTTATTGCATGACTCTTTTGATTGGATGGCTGCGACCATACCTAAGTCTATTTATTGATCCTTACTGCGGGATGGATGCGTCCATACCTCGAATCTCAGTTTATATATGCTCTATTATGGATGACTGTGCCCATACCACATATTCATGTATCAAAGATATCATTTGTATTTGTAATTTCAGGTCTTCTGACGACAGTTTTGGTTCGAACGTGTTCTTGTAAATCATTTCACCCCTTCCTCTCTCTCGTACCTCATGCTTTAGGGGGAATTTGTTACACAAAATTTTGTCACTGTCCCTGCAATCCCCATATCACACATTGGAGGCTCATTTCTGTGACCAAAATAAAGTGTCATGCCTTGCAAAGACCATCATTGCATCCCTTGCCATAAGGACAACATTCCTTCTGCTGAAAATTTCCGGAACAGACCATCAGAAACATATGTTTTTGCCTTGGTGCTAGTAGCCCGTTATGCCCACGTGCCATTGAGGAAGATTAACACTGGGCCCTGCGCTAGCTGGCGCTTTTTCCTAGTTAGCTGCACGTGCCAAGCTGTTTATGGAATGTTTTTTAAAAATAGAGGTGAAGTTTCCATCATAACAACTTCGGGGGCGAGTCATCTGAAGTGGTTCGATTGAATAACCACGACCTCCCTCCTTTAGCCTCTTGTTTCCACCTTTTGGGGGAACCTCCCAAGGGATAAGGCCTCCCTTCCAATATTTTAGGGATACCAACCTCCTCCTCTCCCTCTATAAATATAGCCATCTTCCACTGATGAGCTAGCTAAACTAAGCATATTATAGCTGAAACACTGAAGAGATTCCTGTATGTTGGTGTCTCATGTTTTGATAGTTTCGCAAATCAAAAGACAAGGCAACATCAGAACCAATATTTAGAGTCCCAGGATCTAGTCCTCCTGTTCTCAGAGAGGGATCTCTCGAATGTTTGTTTGCAAAGGTTTATCTTGTGTGCTTAGAGTATGGATTTTAGACTAGTTATTAAGTGCAGGTGTTTGTTTGTTTGTTTGGTCGGATTGATATAGCAGAACACGAAAGACCTAGGAAACATATATAGAATGGAGGAAAATTTGTTTCATTGGGCAATGGAGTCAAAAAAAGGTCATAACATACTTATCAATGGATATGGGATATCAGAGGGAAAATCTAACTTGGCCACATGAACCTTTGGTTTTTGGAATGAGATGGACATCAAGGATTTGAAAAGAGAAGTTTAATTCTCAACAAAGGGAATTTGAAAACACAATTTGAACAATAAAGAGCTTTTTGATAGACAGGGCTAACCATGAATTCTACAAATCACACCTTTAAGCAAACAATGATTTCAAAACAAATTTTAAAATGAAATCTGATATTCGGGGAACACCCTATTTCCTCAAACATTTTATTTCAAATGACTTAGAAAACATAAAAGATTCACTGATAACTAAAGTCATAGAAGAGGGAACACCTAACACATCTATGATTACAATTGTTTGTGCTCAACCTAGTGTTCCTAAATTGAGTTCATTAATTGTCAACCAGGGCTAGTAAACTGCTGAAGTGTGGCGCACTATATGTGCCTAGGTATTTGTTTCTCACTACGTTGTGTTTAGTGTTTTATGATGTTTTTGGTTTTATGGTTTTATGTTGAAAAATGAAAGAACTAAGTGCTGGTGAAAAGAAGCTATTGGTGGTGTTAAAACATAACAAAGCCTAAACTATGGATGGCAAACAACAAATGCAAATACTAAAACAGAACAAAGCCTAAACTATGGATGGAAAATAACAAATGCAAAGTTTGATAATGACTTCAGTGCAAGAAAATAAATCACAACATGAACTTAAACTTATCCAATTCATTCATTAAAGATGTGTTGGAAGAGCTTGAGAAATGGACAAGTTAAGTATAAATGAAGTTCTCCTAATTAAACAATCAAACAATCAACTTACAATGTTACAACATCTCATCCACGATTAAAGGTTTATTGGAATATATTTGGAAAATAACATTTGTAGCACAATAAGATTTCTATTCTAAACTAGCTTCTTATTCTATTCTGCAACCCAATTTAACACCACTAGGCCTCACTCAAAAGTTATAGATTTCCTTTTTATAATAGTCTTTGAGGTAAGGTTTGTTTGTGAAATGGTAAAAAGGTTGCAAAATACTCCAGGCCTTAGACTGATACTAGCTTCTGTCCAGATGATTATGTATTAATATGAGTTTGGAACAAAAGAAGTTTTGTAAATAATGAAGACCCTGGTATTTAAATTTAACAACTAATACAATTTACAATGCAATGGATAGCAACTAAACTGGAATGTTAATACAGTGGGCTAAGACTAAACTAGAGTGCTACTAGTCTACTTGGAGTATAGTGAACAGTGTTAAACTAAAATGCCATTATCAAACTGAAATGTAGTGACAGAGCTGAACTGAATGCATTCTACCTCCAGAGTGTTGTAACTAAATTAACATGCAACTAGTCTATAGAATTCTACAGCCCATTTCGTTTAATATGAATGATATTTTGGAAGAGTTTGTGAAAACAAGTATGGCTGTATTATTCAATGCAATTGGACATAAACATAAAACTGAAAGCAAATACAACTAGAAACTAAGACACCACAGTTGTTCTTATTCGTTGTTCATGATGTTTTGGAAGAGTTTGTAAGAGTAAGACCAGCTGTGACACTTAGTGTAAACAAACAATTAAAACCTACAATACCACAGTTATGCCTTATTCATCATGATGATATTTTGGAAGAGTTTATTAGAGTAAGTCTAACTGTGATAATTAACAAAAGGAAATGCAACTAAAACCTACAATACCACAGCTATGCCTCATTCATCGTAATGATATTTTGGAAGAGTTTATTAGAGTAAGTCTAGCTGTGATAATTAATGTAAACAAGTATGAACATAAACTTCAGAAACTTGCCTAAACTAGAAATGAAAACGAGACTAAAATACTTATCTAAACAGTATAAACAAGGCTGCTCAGGAGGCAAGGGCCCTCTACCACCAGAGTAGCATGAAATCTACTTCAAGATTGACTTCAACGCTTTCAAGGAAATGATACTTCTTTCATTAAAGAGAAATTACTTCAAAACAGAGTGTTTTCGGACTTCTGAAATCTGGCAATCAACCATCAAAATCTAACCTTGTCCCTCGGTTTCCCGAGCATATTTATAACAAAATTACATAATCGTATCTGAGATAACATAGGAATAATTGTCTTTCCTAATTAGAATCGAACTAGAACTCTGAAGGTGGTCTCATAATATGATTATGGACATCTGGACTGTCCTTATCCTGTTAGGAGTCTACCTCCTAATTTGAGTTCCCACGTACATAACCACCTACAGGATTCTGTTCAAACTTCGTGGAGAGCAACAAATGATAAGGAGATGATGTGGAATACGACCGTATGTGCTTTTCTCTGAGATGAAACCTGGAACCTGTGTAGACAGGAAGACGGTTGCAGAATTGGCAACTAGCTACAAAATGTCTGCATTTTGTAGCTAGATTTAGTTCAAAAAGTACTACAATGACAAAATCATAAAAACATAGCAAGTTAGTCATGATATTCATTCTCAAAGCAATTTTAACTAATTCTTTTGATCATTTGAGCCTGAGATTAACAATGGACAAAAGAAATGGAGTAGAATGTGGTGGAAGAAAGAACATTCTTGAGGCTCAACAACAACTATAAAGACCTTTGAGACAACTGTTTAAGTAAGGACAAAGGGAAAGATCAGAACAGACCTCCTTGACTCACTGTAAACAGAAAAATTCAAAGGGAGACTTCAATAACAGTTTTAAAGTGGCAGCAGACAAGCAGGGAGAACAAGAAATCATGCTGAAACCAACTATTCGAACTATTAAGGAAATAAACAAGCATGAAGACTAAAGAGAGAGATTAAAGACTCTAAAATACTTCAGCAGAAGAAAACATGAAACAGTGAAGGATGAACAGGTCTAAGGTGCTTCCAGGAGTCATTTCTTAGCCTAAAACTTTCAACCTACTGTAGTAAGAAATCATGGAACAGAATGAAAATAGGAGAAAACATTAAACAGTTTAGAATACTTCACCATCAGCCAAGCTCATGGATCCAATGATAGAGCCTTCACAGTAACAAGCATGCAACAACATCATCAGGGTGTCCAAGACTTCAATTTCTTCTTCAACTTCAACAGACTATGTATTATTCAGAGAGTTCCAATATTACAACTAGTGATCAACCAACGATTTCTCATCTTCTATAGCAGTATTTATAGAAGAATGAGGAGGTGAGATCTTATAAAAGATCTCTTAGGATAATTAATACAGATTAATGACTTCTCGGCCTTTGAGGGGCTCGATGAAGAAGTTTACAGGTGTTCTGTCTGTATTAACTGTTTTACACTTAAGATTAAGCTCGGTGGGAGCTTTTGTTGACTTTTGAGGCTCTGTGTCATGTTGGAGTAACTATGCAGATATTTTTTGCATTAAGTTCCTTGTAGAAGTAACTCTATGGCTGCGTGGAGGCGACTATCTTCGTTTGATCAATAACTTCAGGCTTTGTTTTGCATGTTTTGAGGCACAGGTGGCTTTGTGGTAGCTGGGAGGAATCAATTCGCCTCAGATGTGGCGGTGGAGGCCTTTCTGTCTCATAGATCATTATGATTTCCTTTAACTCTGACTTAATTTGGAGGATTAGGCTTTCGATAATCAATCTTAGCTGTAATCCCAAAATTCGTCTTCAATCTTCATTCTGCTGTGTTCTATCTTTAACACTGATACTATTTTAATTTGTGATTTAATAACACAGTGTCTTGTTGATGTGCAGGCCGCGTAGGGCTCGTATGGCATAAATGCCTCATGAAGCATTAACGAGACACGGAGTGTGAGCCCTGCGAATGGTTCCCTTTGATAGTTTAAAGGCATGGGAATCGTCATTCCCAGTCCTTGGCCTTTCTCGTTAATATGACGGAACAAACCATTCAGACCTGCAAAATACGAAAATAATTAAAAAATCCTGCGTTTGTGGGTTTAACTACTGCAGAGGAGGTGGGGAGGAGCGTAGCCATTGGATGGCATCATCCAACAGTGTAGATCAGCCAAAAATAAGGTTAAAAAGAGCCGAGGGAAGAATAAAACGGAACCGTTCGATCGCGCAATGATCAACGGTCGAGATTGGTTTTGAAAACCCTTTGGTGAAAGGCGGAGGGTGATAAAATAACATGGGAATGATCTGGGACCGTCCGATCTGCACACGTGGACGGTCCAGATCCAATCGGAGGATCGCAATCGGGGGCAAAACTTAAATGGTGCCGATGTACAGGGAAACACCAACGCGATTGAGCACTGGCCGTCGATCTGCAGATCAGATCGACGACGAAGAGTGAATTGGAGGGGTTAAAAGGGCGGAGGAAGGGTTAATAATCGGAGCAATTGTGGGCCGTTAGATGAGATCAAACAGACGGTCTGGATGTAATCAGAGACATTCAATCAGCGAGGAAAGAAATGGCACAGCGCTGAAAACTCGCGATGCGATTAAGCGCTGATCGTTGATCTAAGGATTAGATCAACGGTGGAGAAAGAATCGGAGGGTTGGCCGATCGGAGGGAACAAACAAACGCATCCGATGGAAAACTCCGATGCGATTTTGCGCGGGCCGTTCGATTGGCTTAAGATCAACGGTGGAAATTGGTTTTTAAAACGAACCGGCGCAAACCCTTTATGATATACAAAACTCAAAAATTTTAATAAAACAAAGGTATTATGCTTCGGGGGCGGGATATATATATATATATATATATATATATATATATATATATATATATATATATATATATATATATATATGGAATGGTCGGGCGCCCGACTGCGGGGCCTTCGGATGTATGAAACATAAATAGACCCAGGGCTATATATATGGGGGCCAATTGCATCGGAACCATCGAGCCCGGTCTTTCAATCAACCCATTGAACTTTTCCGACGCGATTGCGCTTCGGGTTTTTTTTAATCTAACCATTTTTATATTTACCACGTGACTTTGGCACATTAGATCAAAACTTCGAGCAAAAGGATTTTATGATTTAACAAAGGAAAAATACCATCGGGGAGTGAAAATTTATAATGTTTTAGCGCCCGATGGCGGGCCCATGGGTTATATGAAATGATAATTCAATCGGAGGGCATAAGCGTAAGGCTTAATCGCATTGGAACTTTTCGGCATGGCACAAAGACTTGTGAGCTCGGATTTGTGCGATGCGATAAGCGCCGAAAAGGACTTAGCGCTTGGTCTTAGCACCATGGGCATAAGGTGGGGAAGTGGATAGGACTTAGCCCAAGGGGGCTTAAGTCCGTAGTAATAAAAAACTTGCTTTTTATGAAATTTTTCAGAGTTTTCAATGGATTTGGGGGCTTTGGTATAGTTTAAAAATGAGTTTTAAACTATGTAAAGAGGCTTTTCATGAATGGGAGAAAAGGAATCATCAAAAGTAGAGGAATTTTATGGAGAAAAAGGGGAGCAAACGAAGGTTAGTTTTGAGTGGAGGAGGGGAAAAATGATGATTTTGCAACAGTCTTATCTCATGAAATCAGCAAAAATTCTGAGTAAAAAAGGGAACAACAGTGAAGATTTGGACAAAGGCATGAGGCCTTCAAGAGTCTTCAAGAGCCAACACTTTTTAGCAATAAAATTTGTTCCTTGAAGGCTCCAAAAAGTTTTAGCCACCTTTTGCTATGACAAATTTTATAGGTGGCTAACACTGTACACTTTTCTAGAAAAGGTAGAACGAAAGAGACCCTAATGAGAGATCTTAGGCCTATGTCTTCATCTCGTCCGAATTCCACGAGGATTCATCGAGACGTGCTTCGACTGAACCTTGCTGAAGGAGGCTGCGACATCAAGGCTCCAATTGTAAAAATTTATTCTATTAATACATATACATGACTATTGTCTGGTTCCCATCTTGTGTTAATGTGTTTTATTTGATGTAATATGCTTAATCCTCCTTGAATGGTTAGTAATTAGGGATGAGATAATTATTGTGTATGCTGCTCTTGTTTGTTGATCTTCGTGCAGGTATCTAAGCATCGTTGCGGAAGGATCGTGACCCACCGAGACATAAATCAAGAGGCCACCACCACAACAGCCACGACAACAACGTTGGACTCCAGGTAGGTTAATCTACCTTGTATTTTTCATTCATTAATTAGGAACCTACACTTTAGCTTGTCCCTTTGTTACTAGACCCACTCTAGGGCTAGAGGGATCGTCTCTATCCAGAGAGAGGATTTACCTGCATAACAGCCATAATTCGCAAACATCCCAACTCACCACTTCTTCTGCTTTTCCCATCATTGCAGCACAACCATATACCTCTAGCTTGTATAGATTCTTAACTCGAATCCCTATCCTCTTGGTTTGACCCATTTTTTTATGTCGCAGGAAGGTTTTTCCCTCGCTGAAAACAACATAATAACCTCTGTCCTCCAACATCGCGACTGAGACCAAGTTATTCTTTAGAACTAGAACATGCATAGCATCTTTCAACAAAAATGGTTTACCTGACCCACTCTCAAAATTAATGGTTCCAATGCTGGTCGCACTGTATCTACCATCGTCACCCATGTCTATATGCATTTGGAGATCCTTCTCCTCCAATTCACTAAACAACTGCTTGTCTCCCGTCATATGGAAGGAAGCACCACTATCAAGATACCACACCGATCCCATTGCACTTGAAACCAAGCATGCGATAAAAGAGAAATCAAGTTCAAATTGCGAGGCTAAGGCCTCACCATATGCAACTGCAACAAATTTCTTTTTCTTATTTTTCTGTGGGCAGTTAGTGGCGAGATGGCCATGTTCGTGACAGTGAAAACACTTCACCTTGGACAAATCCAGCTTCTTGCCTTTAGCCCCAGATTTTGGATGGGATTTCTTCCCCTTCCCTTTCCTTTCTTTGGCAGCCAAAGCACAATTTTCTTCATCATTATTCTTTGATGAAGAGCCATCCCTGGTATCCCGCCTTATCTCCTCCTGCACAAGATCTGACCAAAGTCGCTCCCAATCTGACAGTTTCTCCCATCCATTGACAGAGTCTTCGTAGCTGTGCCAACTCTTTAGAAGCCCAAGGAGAGCCAAGCTCACCAAGTCATCATCCGCAACTATAATTTCCACACTCCCTATCTCATCCCTACATTGGACAAACTTCATGAGATATTTTGGAATACTGTCGCCCTTCTCCATTTTGATTCTTCTGAGCTTATCTTTCAACGCCAACTTCCTATGGTCATTGCTGCTTTGGAAAAGATCTGTCAAAGCCTTCCACATTGAAAATGGAGTGTATTTCCTTTGAAGGCTTGACACAATATGGTCTTTCACACCTTCCAACATAATTCTTCTTGTCGTTGCTACCTTCTTTTTCCATGTGTCAAGTAATGCAGCATCGCTAGAAGTAGGCTTAGGAACATCGCTATCGATGAACTCCTTCAGACCATTATCTTCAAGCACCGCCTCCATCATGTCCTTCCAGGCTATGTAGTTCGAGCTACCCTCAAGGGCATACTCCAAATGCAACCCATTGAAAGCCATTTCAATGAATATTCAACTGTCGCACCAAGAAATTTCTGCAGCAAATTTGAATTGTCCACCAGCACAAAACTCAGCACCGCTTCAATATTGCAATCTCCAGTGATTAACACTGCTCTGATACCATGTAGAAATTTATTAATACTGATAGTATTACTGGATTCTCCTGATCTAACAAATTAATCTTATGTTAAATACATAATCCTTCCACTTAAGTCTTTGCGGAAATTAAATCGCCAATTGCAAACACATGAAGAAAATAAATCACACATAAACAAGATGTTTTACCGGGAAATCTTAAAGCTAAAAACCCCAACTATCATATATTATGTATATCAATGGAATCATGTAACAATATCATACAAAGCTTAGTACATCAAGCTCTACGTACAATATAGAATCGTCACACATTGTCATGCAGAAATTTGCATATCTATTTTACATATCTATGCACCAATTTATTTCCCCTTGACAACTTGCCTCCACTGCGCAATCCCTGTTGAAGAAGACCCCTAAATGAATTAGATATTGCTTTGCTTTCAATGCGCAATCCTCATTGGAAACTCCAATGTCTATGTAGATGCATTGAATGCATCACTATAGTCACAACATATAGTCCATATCACCCTTTCACCTATCTCTCCACTAGGTCTCCACTGGAACTGACATGCAAGTAGTTAACTGCTGTATTTGTTCAGTTGCAAGTGACTTATTAGTTGTGAATTAATTAACTAATTAATTCACTAAACTCTCACTAGTGTATCTTTAGTTAGAACTAGATACAACTAGCACAACTGAGTTTAACTCACTTAATTTAGTTAAACTAAATAACAACTCCCATAACTACTCTTCCAACTCTGTCACAACTCTGCCACTTCAGTTCTAACTGAGTCCTCCATGCATGAGTCACCAACCACCCTAGGAATTGTGTAATTCCTTCAACCCATTGATGTGCTACATCTATTCACTAAAATAAAGTGCTCCAAGAGAATAAGTTACTATTTGGAGTCTGATTATTATTAAGGGCTAATAATAATCGACATGCAATCTATTTTTAGATATGCAGTCTAAAAATAGACTTTTCCCATATGTCTTAAAATAGAATCTCATCTATTTTTCCAACTTGATCAACCATCTACAAATAACCTCCTGCAACTTATAGAATATGCTCACCATTTCTAAAAATAGACATACACCTAAAAATAGCCTCCAAGCCCCACTTAGTGAAGGTGCTTACTTTTCACTAAGCTCATCATCTTGTTGAATCTCAACAAAACATACGAAAATACATATTTGTATCTAATTATGCAATTTGATCAACCAAGAGAAATCAAAGGGACGCAAGTTTGTGAACATTTCTCAAAACTTGATATCATCGAAGATTCCTACCACTAATCCATATAGAGGTGGATAGAAGAGAATTCTAAAGCATACACATAGCAAGAAGCAACAAGAGTGGCTTGAAATTATGACATCATTAAGAAGTCCAGGTCAACAATTTCATGTCATGTCATGTCATGAGTTTTCACATGCCACATAATGTCCTGAGAAGGGCTTCCAACTCAGGTAGCAGTAGCAACTAGTAGGCCAAGTTGTGCAAAGCTTGAACGTTGTGATGAATGTTGAGAGTATGGGCATGGATCAATATTGCTCATTCCATCAAGAATGTCATTCATAAAAAAACATGCCCATAATGGAACCATAACATGAATTCTATTGTTGCACATATCATTGACATATAGTTTATGATGAGTAGACTAAGACTGCGAAAGAAAAGGTGGAAATTGTTGCAACTGAATAAAATGCAAGTATGGGGCATGCAGCGAACACACTCAGTTGCATATTAAAAACTGAAAATAACGTTGCCAAAAAGCAACCGTTGGGTGATGGCCCTGCCTAGAAGTAGAACAATTGATATAACTTGAGAAGTCGAGGGACTACCATCGAACAAGAGTTGAAGAAGCAGAAATTGAAGGAGCATTAGTTTAGGAAAATCACTCCACCCGTCAGCTCAACCCATAAAACTTAGAGAAATTCTGGAAATGTGGCTACAACGAAAATTACTTCCGCAAGCAGCAAGAGAAAGTCTATCACTTCGTAAGTAGCAGACCAAGTTACTCCTCCAAACACTTCGACAATTTCTCCTACACTTGATTACAATATATTTGAAGAAAGGAAGAAGATTCACGCTAACATTTCACTCTTCAAACTCACAAGAATCACAAGTCAACGAGATTTGCTCCTCCGCGCTCTTGAACAATCTACCTCAGGTAACAATGCTTCTTCACAAAAGGGATCTGAATCTGGTAAGTCCTTTGGTTCCCTGGAGTCTATAATTAATGCTTTAACACTGGATGCAAATACACTCTGCCCTCCATTTTTGTTAATGTTCGAAATTTTTAATTATAATGTACACAATTTCTTATTTGATTCTGGTGCATCGGTGAACATAATTCATTTATCTGTAGCAAAGAAAATCAATGCTAAATGGGATAAAATAAATGCATAGATTATTCAGCTGGACAAGACTCTTTTCCATGCTGTAGGTGAACTCATAAATGTGCTTATTTGCTTATCATCCAACTACCAAGCTCACTAGCGTATAAATATAGTGATTATGGACATTCTAGAAGCATATGGTGTTTTGTTGAGTCGAGACTAGTCCAAAAAATTACAAGGGTATTTTTCTACAGAATGGTCACATTTGTGGCTTCCATAAAAGGGCAGAAACAATCAAATTCGGCTAAACTCAGAGTCTTACATGAAGCATACTGTCACTCCCTTCGAGGGTTAGAATGAACCAGTTGCTTTCGCGGATCATATATTTAGAAATTTCTTCTTAGAAACTAATATGAGGTGTTATCTTTCCTGACCATCCCCAATTCCATAAGACACACATTTGGATCTCCTTCCTAGTCCAACTGGTGAAAATGAAATCTATACAATAATTAGTAGAAGTAATAGCAGTACTAGCGTAGCACATATTCCTTGTACATATGATGTTTGGAAATTGTATTTTGACGGTTCAAATATGCAGGAGGGATATGGATCTGGTTGTGTTTTAGTAGACCCAAAACACATGATCTCCAACCGCTTGGAATTCGAGTGCACGGACAACACCAAAAAATATGAAGCACTCATCTCAAGCTTACAAAAAGTCATTGAACTCAATGTGGGGATTCTTAAAGTAGTAGGTGACTTAGAAATTGTTGTACGATAGGTATGTGATACTATACATTGTGTGTCACCTAATCTGAAAAGTTACCAACAAGAGGTATTGTGTTTGATTTCAAATTTCCAAGCTTTCAATATTGTTTTTGTTCCTAGAATATGCAACACAACTACAGATGCATTGGAAAATACTGTTGCTAGGTTATCACCGCTTAGGGATGGTTTTTCTGTATAAATTATTTATAAAACCATACATCCTTGAGAATATCACTAACTTACACGTTTTCAATGATGACCAATAGATACTGCACTTCATGGAAAACATTGATGTATTCAAGGATGCAACTATCAACGAAGATGAGCACGAGAGAGCGTTTCAGGATGTAGCTTGTGCAAACAAAGAGAACCCCATGTTGAAAGGCATGGTATCATTGGAAAATCTATATGAATTGCATAACCTCTCCTGAGGGTCAATCAATGCAAAAACCCACAGTTCAATGCATTCGTACGAGCAAATAAATATTGGGACAGAAAAGGATCCGAAGTTTCTCAATCTTGTTACTTGTTCCACACCATAGGAACGAAATTTTTTTATCCATTTATTCAAGCAACACCGAGATGTATTTGCGTGGACATATGACAAGCTCAAAACTTATGATGTGAATAATCCAACATGTCATTTATATCAAAGAAGGGGCCAAGACTTTCTAGCAAAAGCTATGGAAGGTACATCCGATGCTAGAGCCTCTGATTCAAAAGGATTTGAGGAAACTGTTGGATGCTCAAATCATAAAGTGTGACATTCAACCTGGGTATCAAACCTGGTCCTAGTTAGAAAGAAGTCTAGAGAAATTCGCTTGTGTGTCAATTTCCACAACTTGAACCGCGTCTCAGACAAAGATAATTACCCCGTGTCGTCTATCGAATAGATATTGCAAACAATATCAGGGTCAAACATGTTTTCTTTGTTATATGGGTATCCCAGTTACAACCAAGTTCTGGTCTGAAATCTTGACATATTGAAGACTACATTTCGCTCGAAGTGGGGTACGTTCCCATTCAGACGAATGCCATTTGTGATAGTCAACGTCAGTGTGACATTTCAACGTGCAATGGACATCACATTTCGCAGATTGATCAAGAAGAGCGTTGTGGTATATCTTGACTATGTCACAAATTTTTCTAAGAAGAGATCAGGCCACTTATGCCATTTGGAGAAAATTTTCAAGCGATGTACGAAATACAAGATATCCATTAATCCCAAGAAGTTTGCAGTGTACAAGGGTAACCTCTTAGGCCATATTATTGCCAAAAGTGGAATTAAAGTAGACCAGGAGAGGTTCAAAGAAATTACGTAGATTTCATTCCCTGTAAACAAGAAAGCTATGGAGTCCTTGGAGAAAATCAACTTTCTCTGCAAGTTCATCTCCAATTATGCTCATATCATCAAACCTATACATGAGATGGTAAAAAAGGATGCACTATACAAGTGGGATAAAAGGTAAAATGACACATTTTTCCGTATCAAACAAGCTATTGTAGAAGCACCAACTTTGTATAGCCCAGATTTCAACAAATATTTTCTACTCTACACTTTCACTTTTTATACTTCTCTTGCCATTATGCTTACACAAAAGGATGATCGAAATAACGAGTGACCAAGATTTTTCATGAGTGCAAACCTTCAAGGACCCGAGCTTAACTACCCAGCTATTGATAAGTAGGCATATATGCAATCTACAAGGTGGTGAAACAATTCCATCCCTATCTCTTGAAAAGCCATTGCATCATTTTTGTTCTGCACCCAACAATCAGATCAATGTTCGTTCAAGAGATGGGTGAAAGGATAATGAATTGGATGACCGGTCTATAAGAGTATGATTTAGAGTTAAAACTAGTTCATACGATCAAGGGCCACTGTATATGTCAGCTAGCGGCATAAGCGGTAGATGCAAAAGAAGAAGATCCTTTCAGATGGGAGTAGGAGATCGAAATGTATAACATTGAGCAAGCTTCTCCCACTACCATCACAAAATATTAGTATGCAGGTGTGCACCAATACCTTGAGCATGACACTGTGCCCTCTCACTTATACGCACGTCAGAAGAGGGCACTTAGAATTAAAGAATTATCTTACCAATTGGTGCATGGGGTGATCTTTAGAAAGCATAATAATGGAGTATTTCTCAGGTGCCTAGAAGCGCATGATTCAGAGAAAGTACTGCGTGATATCCACCATGGACCATACGGGGGTCATTTCGTGGGTAACACAACTGCGCATAAATTTATCCGGGCAGATTTATATTGGACCACATTAATCAAAGATGCTCACGCTTATGTCCGCAAGTGTTCGGTATGTCAAAAGTGTGTTGAATGAAACAAGAATTCAACCGTCCTATTATAGCCTATTGCAGTGGAAGAACCATTTCAACAGTGGGGCTTAGATGTCATTGCAGAAATATTTATACATTCGTTAAAGAAACACCTCTACCTTCTCACTGCTACAAACTAATTTACGCGGTGGACATAAGCAGTTATGCTAAAACAGGTGAATGATCAGGAAGTAAAAAAACTTCCTTAAGAAAAATATCATTTCCAAGTTCGACATTCCGACTTCACTTGTTTTTGACAATGCAACATATTTTTCATCGTTAAAATTATATGATTTTTCATTGTAAAATGGAATTGTATTGAAACATTCAAATAACTACCATCCGTAGGAAAGTGGTCTTGTTTAGTCTACAAATAAGAACCTTATCCATATCATTAAGAAGACCATTTTCTATGAACAAAGAAACTAGCACTCTGCTTTGGTAAATTCCCTATGGGCTGACCGAGTCACTCCAAAGCCCTCTTTGAATACATCCCCTTAATTCTTGGTGTATGGAAAATAAGCCATCCTCCCCCCTAAAATCTACTTTCCTACCCTTCATATTTCACTAGAAACCTAGGGAAAGCCATGTATATTAGTTCATCGTAGAATGGATACTCTTCGTAAGTTACAGGAAGAAAGGATGAAAGCAAAATAAATTTTTTATCTTCACTGGAGTCGTATCAAGAGGTGGTTTGACAAGAGGTATGCGGGGAAGAAATACTTCAGCGTGGGTGACCTAGTATTGAAGTGGGACAAAGCCCATGAGAACAGAGGTAAACACACTAAGTTTCAATCCCTTTGGATTGAACCATTCACCATCCATGAAAAGCTTGGACAACACACATATCATCTACAATCACTAGACGAGAAGATTGAATCTATCCTCGTTAATGGAAATACTTAAAACATTATTTTTAGTGATGATATAGGGCTATGCCATGCACTATGTACATAATATTTTTCTTGTTTGATTCGTTTTGGGTTCGTTATGTAAATAAGTGTCATGTGTGAACATCTTTTCTATCTTCTTTGGGTGTGTATTAATTGAAAAGAGTCTTGTGACACCACAACATTTGGATAACCTTTGGTCCTCCTTCCTTGTGTTGGTTACATATTTTGGTCAATGAAGTTCCAATGAAAAATATGATACGTCCATGAGGAGAGTTTTGGTCAAACCATGAAACTTGTGTCTATTCAGGAAACCTTATGCCCACCCTTGGTTCTTTATGCTTTGGTGTTTTCACACTTATCTAATCAATAGAAGAAGAAAAGGGGAAAAATATAAACATGCAAACCTAAATCAAAGGTCTCTATATGCTTCTCTGAAGGAACAACCTTTCCTGCTCTCAATAATTCAGGATTCCTCTTCTGCCCATAAAATGAATAAGCGCTAATGCACAATCCAATTAAAAATAAATAAATAAAGGCGAAAGAAGAGAAAGACTTTCTGCGTAGATAGGCGAAGCAAGAAATTGCGTCAGGGTACTGACCAGGATCGTTGGAAGTGGAGCAATTTTTGTGTTCCTGTAGTGATTCTGTCGGGGTATTGTCCAGGCCTGCTGGTAGCAGAGCAATAGAAGAGATGAAAAATTATACTCTGAAAATATAAAGCTATTGAACTCCACAACCCTTTCCAATTCAAAACATTGTGATATTTTTGAATCTTATGTTGTGTTCAACTGATAAGTAAAAAGGGGACCATGTTTATTCACAGGGTACATCAGGAGACCAAAGTAATCTAGACAATGAATCGATAATCCCCGAAGAAATAAGACCTTGCACAAAAGAGTCAACTGAGACAAAGAAGTTGGAACTCTACCAGTGTGTCACCAAGTGTTGTTGCTATTAAACCACCCTCCAAATTTTTGGCTTGCACCAAAATTTAGGATCCTACCTCGGTCTTGTACATTGTTGTCACAAACATTGAAATCCATTTAATGTGTTTTCTTTTAATGTTTTGGTCCCTTTTGCGAGAAAAAAAAATGTCATATTTTCACATGTTAAGTGTCACATGATGTGTATAAGCTTGTTTTGGTGGTTTCAAGGGGTTATATTTGGGAAAAGGAGTTGATACTACCATATAGACATCTGCCGCACTCATTCTCAAAGTTTTAAGAATTGTCGCACAAGTGTTGTCACGATTGTCGCAAAGTATATCTTTAGTGTCGCACTGAGGGAAATTTGTTGTTGATGTGCCATAGAAGGGCTATGTTGTTGTTTTTTCAAGTATTCTAAGTGGGCGATCACAGTCGAAGTTTTATCACTGTTTACATAAGCCTCACTGACCACACACTTAGTCAATTTCTGAAAACTTTCTGACCAAGCAACTTAGCCTCATCTGACCTTCCTAAACTGTGCATTGTGCAGTAACAACCCTCTATCTATGACCCTGCCTCTTGACATTGCAAAATGCACAATTCATGCTCCCCAGGACTATGTACTTGGTATTTCTAGTGCTCAAGCCCAAACCTTGGCCTCCAAAATTGTGCAATCCAACCCTTCATCCCGGCCTCAATTGTGCATTGTGCAATTTATGACCTCAAGCTTAGCCCCTGAGATCCTGAGCTGCAAAATTTCACAATCACCCAACCCCCTCTACCTTCCATAACTGAAAAATAGGCTCAACCAATTCCCATCCCCTTAGGCTATCAAATTGAGCTCCTAGAATGTGCAGTTTTCTTCCTTAGTCCATCTTGAATTGCGCATTGCACAGTCTCAAGGATCAAGCTTCACCCCTAACTTCCTGAGCTGCAAAATTACGCAGTTATTAAGCCTCTCTCTCAGCCTGTCACCCGGTTCGAGCTTAGTCAGTGGATCAACGTGCACTATCCTAGACTAGGGGTTTATTGGATTGATGCCGTCTCGTCCTGAGTGAATTGCAGATGCAGACATCTTATCATACCATGATAGGATGATGAAGAAGGAGATGAAGAAGGGAAACATGTTGAAAGACATATTTGTAGCTGATTATGGAAGCTGATCAATCAAGAGAAAGAAAAGGGACACCAATTTGCGAACAATGCTCAAGACTTGATATCATCGAAGACTCCTACCTATAAGACATACAAAGATGGACAAAAGGGAATTCTTAAGAAGATATATATCAAGAAGCAACAAGAGTGGCTTGACATTTCCACAACATCAAGAAGTCCATTTCAGCAATGTCATTTCATGTTATGTCATGAGTTGTCACATGCCACACCATTATCATGGATTATGTAAATTATGATTCGAAATGCATTATAAAGTGAAATTCCAAAAGGACATGTACAAAATATGACGAGTCATGTAAAGTTGAAAGGTCATAGGAAGTCAAACAATCATGAGGGTAGTAAAAGAGTCACATGGAAGGTGAAGAATCACCTCCTCATTGGTTATATATACACCCTCATTGTATGAGAAAAGGAATTTTCACTTTGGTTCCTCTCGCCAGGTATTAGAGAGACAAACTAGTTATTTTGGGGAGCAAGGAGTGGCTCCAACGCTACACTATTGGAGCTAATGGTGTTCATTGTGTACATGTGTCTTGAAAAATTTACTTAATATCATAAGCCTTATGTCCAACACGTTATTCATACATGGATTATGAATATTTGTAAGACCATTTCAGTTATTTTAGTACTTATCATATTGAGAATGTGTTTTAATGGTTGCTATAGTTGTCACATCCTTGTGGACTATTCCGCTGGATGTTAGACAAATATTTCTTGTTACATTGGTTGTAATGACTATTGCATATTTATGGACTATTCATTTGGATGTTAGATAGATCCTTATTGGTTGCGTGTGTCTCTACTAGGGTGGTACTATTACCTCTCTCTTAGAGGCTCACTTCTCTCTCTCCCTCTGCAGTAGAAGAACCTTGACACACCTACAAACGAACACTCACCGGACACACTCACTTACTTTTCGAAGGCACAATTGCACTCCTCTCTCTTGTTCCGGATGGGGCTCCTATCCAAAATGATGTGAGGTCTAATTGGGAACACATATCGGGGATACCCCTTGAATGTTGGCGGGTCCAACACCATCAACATGGTGATTGGTTGAAAGAAAGATCTGGTTCAACCCAATCTATGGTCGAGTGGTACATGGAAGTCCCATACCTAGTTGGATTTTGCATATGTTTAATAAGAGATAAGTTTCTCTTGATTTTGATGAGTAAATTTGCTTGTTATTATGTGGATTTAATGGATGTTCTACCATTATTTATCTGGTTATAGGCTAGTTATAAGCACGATTATTTGAAAGATCTTATTCATGGATCTCTTCATGCTTTTACTTGTAACTGAATTAATAATGAATGCATGACCTAATTTGTGTTATGAAAACTATTGTGAGAAGGCATTGATACTTCTTGTTAAACATAAGATAATTTTCCAAGTCCTTATGTTCATATATGAATTCACGACCTCTGGGTTTCATGTTTACGAAGTGTTTGACAAAATTTTAGTCTCGGTTGGGAGAGGTGAGGTCAAGTCCTGGTTCAAGTTTTGGTTTATAATATTTTTTTCTATGTCATTCATTATTTATGGAAGTTTCCTTGAGTTCAAGGCAGAGGTATGATTCCTAGCCCTAAAAAAGTGGCTCATAATTCGGGGTCGCTGACATAGAACTGACTAGAAAATTCCACATTCGCTGGTAGGTAGGACTATGGGAGCGACTGGAGGCTTAAAATCGCTTGCATGCCTTGTAAGGGGAGCAACTGAGGCTATATGTCAGTGAAAACGGGAGTTATCTTAGGGGTTGGACACTTGGAGGAGTTGGGTTGCTCCTGAAGGTCCTGTAACACGTAAGGGAAGTCAGTAAGGTCTTAATTTGTTGACTCCATTCCCTTAAGGTTATATAGGAGGTTAAGTCTTATCATAGTGACCCTTAGCTCATTTTTACCCCGGGAAAGCTAGTGAAAGTGGGTAAATGTGGGAGGAGTGTGTTACAATGGCCTTTGCAAATGTTATTTTCTTATTTCATTTAGGCGACTTGGATAAATAAAGAATGCGTCATTGGAGTGCCATTCAATCACTATCATGAACCCAAGCATCATCAATTCCCTTCTCTTCCACTTGTAGACTATCCTCCAGGTGACCCATATATTTCAAATCTTCTAACAACCTCAGAATCAAAATTTTTTGCTATATAGAAAAATAGCTTATATTTAAAAGGAAATTTAATAATTTAATTCCTTCCTCATACTTGTGTTCATGCTTGAGGACTAAAACGTCCAATGTAAGAATCCTCATATGAATCCATGTGTTTAAGAAGCGGGAAAGGGACATGGAATCAGGCTACAGAAAGTTACATTGCAACTTCATGTCCTTCTTAGACCCATACTAACAAGTAGAAAAGTAGAGAGGTCTTGTACCCGAAATATGAAAAACAATCTCTAGATTAGCCAATGTAGAAATTTTGCTAAATGGGAAATCTACATACAGTGTTCTACACAAAGAGCTCAAGGGCATAAAAAAATAAGCAAGTATATGTTGTTGCATCAAATTACCCTATTCCTTCAGTTGGGTATTTAAGGATGATTAGGTAAGGACAACACTAATGGAAAGTTTTCATAGTACCCTAGCTGGAAGGAGGGGTAACAACTAGCTCCAATTGTGGGACATGTTCTCCACTCGAGAGAATGTGAGAGCACTAGAATACCATCACTATACATGAGCAACAACCCCTAAACAAAACAAAACACTAACATTATTGTCCAAGAGGACCTATTCACCTCATACCCTACTATAACTTACTTGAAGTGGCATTTTTTAATGAAGTAAAAAATCCATTTTAACCACCTCAATAATGCATAAATCCATTTATTTCTTCCTTGGTTCTTAGTCACCATAAAAAACATGGACACATTGACAATTAGTTGGTTATGTGTAGCAATATTTGTAGCCACACAATTGTAAATTTATCTGGGTACCTAAACAACAACAATGTTTTCCAATGAACCTGCAAACCAAGAGGAGTTGTTACATTATTTGGCAATAAATTCTTTCAATGAGCTAATATAATTGCTTCCCCTATCCAAAAACTCCAACCAATCTACAATTTTCTTGTCAATACTATCTATTTTTAGATCTGCAATCTTTTCCATTGTTTGGACTAAATCATTGTCATCAAAATTTCTCATAATGATTTTTTTTGTTTTCCAATTGCACATAATTCTAGAATTGATCTTTTGGGTTGAAATATCTATGCACTAGATTTGTCACATGGCCTACTTCCTCCTCTTCTACACAAGGATTGTTTTAATGCTCCTCCATAGGAGGTGCATGACCTTCATTAATGATCCTTTGACATAAACAAAAATTTTCCATATTTTTGACAATGGGAAACCAATATTTTCCATTATAGCAGTAGAACTTGTATGTTTGGTTTCTGTAGTAGCAAGACTTGTAGATTTGTTGACTTTAATAGCAAAAATGGCTTTAATTATAAAAATACACAAGAGGTATTTATAATAATAAATATTTATTGATATGATATGAATAAGATGATTGAAAGTTACAATGAGGTCCTGCTTTTATACCTATGCAAGTACCTTTTCACGAATGGGCATGTCTTTTAGACATGCCTTTTCATTAACCTAATGAATATTTTACATAAACCCTATTTAACTATTAATGACTATTTTAATTAAATTTGTTATGAATTATATTCATAACATTGCCTCCTTCTCGAAAAGCTTTGTCCTCAAAGCTTAATCTTTTGACAATTTTCTTCACTGGGGATTATCTGCTAAACATGTCATTCTTCACTGGTACCTTGACATGTATAATTCTCCAATAATGCTTCCTTGAAACTGGGTTCTCCTTTATATATATATATATATATATATCCAAATAATTATTATTACTATTATTTAAATAATAATAATAATTGATTTTTTTTTTTGGTTAATTATTGATTTTTTTTATATAATTTATATATAACATATATAATTTTATATTATATAATATATATATATATATTATATAATTAAAATTTTATGGATGTATTGAATCGATGCCACCCTTTACGCAACATTATAACCTATCCCTCGTATCGTTTGACCACACTTCCATGTTTATTTCCGCGTCTGAGATACTGGATTAGGTTCATCGATTAGTGACTGGATCATCCTCCAGGCTGATCTGTTCGACATCCTTATCTGGTCTAGGTTCAAAGACACAAATACCTCCAAAATCATACGAGCCCAACAGCTGGGAGGTCCTTGGACATTCAGGAAGCCACGTCAATGTATTTCGACTTAAATTATAAACTAGCACCCCATTACAACGCCTAATTCGAATGAAAACCAAATTCCTCATTCCTTCAAAATCGGTGATTAAATTTCAAAGAAAATAGTGGGCGTCATCCCTTATGTGAGAATCCAAAATAGCTAAAGGCATCCTTGCAATCTCTGTAACCCGAACCATTGAAGAGTGTGAATTGTCTAACTCCGATATGATAATCGCATTTAAACAATGTATACATGAACCTTGAAGCACTCGTGACCCGCAAGTGAACAGGACGTCACACCTGGGCCAATTATGCACATCCTCTAATGGTAACGGCGTGGGCACGGACGTCCCGTTTTGGATGCTCAAAGCAAGAAATCCCCGGAAGCAACAATCTTACTGTAGCAGCAAGGCTGTAAAGTTTCATTTTTTAAGTTCTTCATATCAGATGTATTGAAAAGCTCATGGTATAAATTAACGTTTGTGTGGAGTGTATAAGGCTTCCCTGGAATCGTCCCAAGAAACTCAAAATCCAACTTCACTGAATGAAGAGGTGCAATATCCTTCAGCAGTTTGCGTTGCCATTGAAATTGCATCTTTGTTCCATTGTTTCTTGCAGTAAGGCTCCAGAAAACAAAATCCTCTATTGCTATCTGCTGTGTGTCACAATCTGTTACTACCTTGATGGCAACGTTCTCGCCAGTTTTGAGGTTTCTGGCAAGGCAAACTTTGGCAAATGCCCCTTTTTGACTACTAAACTCTCTTCGCAAAAATGACTTCATCTTTGCAAGCCCTGTAGCAAGTTTTGACGTAGAACTAGTCAAAGCATGTGAGTTTATTGCAGCTTCCTTCTTTAAATTGCATAAATCAGTACTCAAGTTTGCAAGAACCTACAAACCAAGTGTTCTATAATAGTCTTCTCTATTGTCAGAACTCTCATTTTCATCACTTTTACGGTAATTTTGACCTTTTGCTCTTACAATCTCTTGAACAACAGAATGTAACAAGGTTGTCTTGCCATCTGTCCCATTGACATCTGCTAATTTGAGATGGTTGTCAAGCTTAAAAGCATGAGCTCCTCCACGATAGGTGCCAACATTCATGCGATGACCTGTTTTAAGAACAACTTCCAGCAAATTTAGGAATAGACGACTGCACCTTAGTTCTTTACATCCTGCCTCCAATGTCTCATATGATTCTATGATATAAATAACTTCCTCTCTGAAATTCTCCCTGTACAGCATTGCATCAAATCGTTCAAAGGAAAAAGGAATATTTACTAATGCTTTGAGAAACCGCTCTGCTGGACCCAGCTTAGAAATGTCACCATTATAATCTTTCAATTTTCTTTCTTCATCTTTGGTTGGTGCCATATTTACAAGTGTCTCCAGAAGCTGAGGAATCAAGCCTTCACCTTCAAATAGCGCATGGCAGACTTCATCTTTGGTGTTATTCAATGTCCGTAAAAGTATGGCCAAGTTTTGAGACTTTTTGTGGTCCAGAAGGAGCAAGTTCTAGCTAGGAGGAATAACTGACTGCTTTGCAACTCCAAAACTCATTTTTGTGGAATTGTACCCAAAGAGAGTCTCAATCATTTCTTCATTGAATTGAAAGGATCCCGCTCTACTCTTGTCCCAAACAATAGAATGATCACTATTTGCTCGAACTTTATCCCAGTGAAAGGGCTTCAACTTGGGCCACTGGTTCCCATCTTCCTTATTATTGATTTCCATAAAATTCTTTAAACGGGTTGCAGCTTCTTCACCATCTTGATTGGTATTTTTTTTATATTCCTTATTCTGATCAACATTTTCTTCTTCAACTTCTTCACCCTTATCAAGGATTTTTTTATAAATTTTTTGAAGACGGGTTGTAATACTTGCACATGAATTCTCTAATTGTTGAAGCTTTTGTAGAATTTTATTAATTTTTTCACTTTCTTTAGGTTCTTCACGTAATGGCACATTGTATGGTAAACAAGGTTCTCAGGCTTGTATACTATGTTCATAAGGTTGTAAGACGATTTTGTGCGACATGGATTAAACTTGGCTCCAATACCACTGTAGCAGCAGAACTTGTATGCTTGGTTTCTATAGTAGCAAGACTTGTAGATTTGTTAACTTCAATAGAAAAAATGGCTTTAATTATAAAAATACACAAGAGGTATTTATAATAATAAATATTTATTGATATGATATGAATAAGATGATTGAAAGTTACAATGAGGTCTTGCTTTTATACCTATGCAAGTACCTTTTCACGAATGGGCATGTCTTTTAGACATGCCTTTTCATTAACCTAATGACTATTTTACATCATCCCTATTTAACTATTAATGACTATTTTAATTAAATCTGTTATGAATTATATTCATAACAGCTATCATAAACCCAATATGCAAAAATTTCCTCCAAAAATTCTACAAAAGTCATGAAAATCCCCCTTTTTTGGAGAGGTAAATCCCCTCTGCGGATAGAGGCGATCCCTACTAGCCCAGATCGGGTCTAGCAGCAATCAATCATGCAGTGACGTAGGTCTCTAGTTAAAAAATGACAAGAAATGACAAGTTTCCTACCTCAAGTCCTATGCGATGGTCGTCGAAGGAAGGATGACGCTTCCTGTCCTCCGCTCTGGCAGATCATGAGTCCTTCCGCTTAGTGTGTCTGAACACCTGCACACATGTGAAGAAACACGACAATACACAGCATAGAATCTAAACCTTGTAACTATACATTAGTCAGAGAAGATGTAATTCATTGCATCAAAGATAAAGATACACGAATAAAACCATAATCAAAGTCGCTTATTATTAATAACAACGAAAGAAAGATACAACCTGAGCTCTGACGCTGGATCTTCCTTCGGCGGGTCGACAGCAGAGCACGTCTCAATGAAGCTCGTCGGGAATGGGAAAAAGCTCCTCTCTTCGGCTTGGCTCTCAGAGGCTGTCTGGTGATAGTATCCTTGCTACAGATTCAGCTCTTAGTACTAGCTTTCTAAGGGAAAAAGGCAAGCTTATATAGATGGTGGAAGTGGAGTTGGGATCCCTACAATTATGGGATTGGCCCTATCCTTAAGGAAGCTTCCATGATAGGTGGAAAACCACCTCCCATACATGGAGATCCGGAGCCAAACCTCCCAACTCATTTTAGAGACTCGTTCAAGAGTTTGTTGGAATCAAACTTCCGCCATTTATTTTTAAAAAACAATCCTTATTAAGCTCGGTGCGAGTGGGACACTGGGATAGAGCGCCAGTTGGTGCGCCCTCTATGGTGGATTTCCCCATTGGCACGAGGGCTAAACTGGATAGTCGCGCCAAGGCCAAAAGATCAGTTTTTAGGGTTTTTCAAGGGAAACTTTCTTCAGAGGAATGATTGTCCTTGTCAAGGGGGATACCATGAAAGTGGTTTCAAGTTATGTCACTACTCACAGGTCACGGAAAAGGCCCTCCAATGTGCGGGACGGGGGATTGCAGGGACGATTACAAATTATTGTGTAACATATGCCCCCTAAAGCATGAGGCCTGAGAGAGAGAGAGGGGTGAAGTACTTTATGAGAACGTGCCCAACTGAAAACACTGCCGTCGGAAAACCTGCATAGAAAAGTACAACTGATATCTCAAATACATGGTATGTGGTATGGGCGCAACCATCCATAATAAAGCATACAATAATCAGGATCCAAGGTATGGACGCAGCCATCCAGATAGGATCAGTAAATAGACTCAGGTATGGTCGCATCCATCCAATCAATGATTCACGTAACCAATCATGATAATCCACAAAATCCGCAGCCTGGATTTCATCAAACAAAACCTAGGGTCTTGCGCTCCATCTCGACCCGAACAGAGTACAAGTCCTAGCATGTGAATAAGTGAGTTGAAGTCGAACATGCAAGAACATCGTCTGATTACCAGCCAATGATGAAAGTCGTTAATAGACGCGAGAGGAACCACCAATAATGAGGATGGCCCTCAAGGTACTATAGGTACAATCCACAGAATGTGAACAATGAGCTAGCATCGAACACCCGCAGAATCATTCGATCGAAGGTCAATGATGAAAACCTTGCGTCGAATGCAAAGAACCTACCATTGAGACATGCAGGCTCCAAGGTACTGGAAGGGAGTCTCTAGATCAGCTTCCTGGATAATGAGCTGAATTTGACAGGAAGTGACCTTGATCGAAGGTGGGCCATAGTGTTTCCCACATCATCGACGCGAGAGAGAGGAACATCATGTTTGTGAATTAGGATCAGACGAGAACCAGAGGAGGGTTGAGAACTGCAGAGGTCAACTTCTCTTGAACACATTGGCGGCACGACACTGGATTTGGTAGTATTTGACATCAAAAGATCTGAGGTCATGATGACGAGGCAAAGAGCGGATGAAAGGTCAAAAAAAGATAACCCAAACCCATGGAGGCAAGCAGAAAACGAGATAAGATGTCCCCAACCCGACACGACTGCAGACAAGTGCCATGTTCAAGAGCGACATACTGTCGACACGACGATGATACTGGTCCCATTTTTTCCCCACCATTTCTGGTGAGTACCCTAATTATTTTTGAAAACAAGGTTGAAGGGGATAGCATATGCTTGTGATATAAGTTTTTCCTTCGGACAAATCCAACCTAGTACATTTAACAAGCCCTAGGAAGGAGGGACTCGAGTATCATCATTATGACGAAATCCGATGTCATCAGGTTTTAACGAGTCTGACAAAGGAAGAACTCAGCGTCTTTTCATGTTTAGAGAGTTTGAAAAGACAGCGGAAAAGTAAACTCCAACAGTCCCTTTTCGTAGATATTTCCTCAGATCCGAAAAGGTAGAAAACTGTGTCTGAGAAAACCTCCTAATCGTGATAGGCTAGGGTATTCCTTTTTCGTAAATAATCTATCCCAGCCCGAAAAAGGGGTAAACGTATACTGGGTAGATGTCGTTTCGCAACCATTTACCGAGTTCAAAATGACAAGCGACTCGGCAATATTTTCAATTTTTAAGAGTCAGAAAAGAGCTAAAAGGTGACTCCACCTGGAGGAACGAGTGGTATAAAGGGTAGCAACTGGTTCCGTTAATGGTGGAACTACTCAGAACGAGTAAAGGTTAAGAGGCTGGCTAACAAGACCACTCATCGCAGCGGTTCCTCGGGAATGGGTAAAACAACCAAGTGAAGGCATATGATCGGCCAAGAAGATAGTGACGATGGAGTGAGAAAACCAAGGCTCATCTGGAAAAAAGGCTGAAAAAATGGCAATCACGAGAGGTAAAATGGGAAAGGTTTCATTTTTACACAAGCTTGAAATCAGGAAACTTTGCTTGAAGTTGGTTTCATTTTTACACAAGCTTGAAACAAAGATAAACTATGCTTGAAACGGGTTTCATTTTTACACAAGCTTGAAACGGAAACAAACTATGCTTGAAAAGTAAGCATGCCCCCAGCATGGTGACTCAATTCGAGGTACATTCCCCCCAAGCTTCAGTCCATATGAAAGGCAGATGGAGTGAAGGTTCAAGTTACGAGGTCAAGAGAAAGACTCGACTGGGATTTTATGAGATCTAATCAAAGACTCGAATTCAACGGGAATGTGTTTCATTATTTTAACGAGGTTGACACATTAAAAGAACTATCCTCAAGAACTAATTCATTTTTAACAAGGTTGATACATTAAAAGAACTATCCTCGATGACCTTGTATCATTTTTTAACGAGGTTGATACATAAGACAAACTATCCTCGAAACACCTTTTTTACTTTTTTAAGGAGCTTGACACAAGAAAAGAACCATGCTCTGACAACCTAGTTTCATTTTTTAAGGAGCTTGAGACAAGAAAAGAACCATGCTCCGACAACCTTGTTTAATTTTTTAGGGAACTTGACACAAAACAAGGAACTCTGCTCCGAACACCTTGTTTCATTTTTTAAGGAGCTTGACACAAGAAAATGAACCATGCTCCGACAGACAACTCATCATGATGAATAAGAAGTCACGGCTTCCAAGAGTTCCACACCAGATGGGAGAACAACATCTCGGAAATCAGGACCCAATGCCCCCAGCACACTATGCACGATGGCATCATCACTAAGTACGGGCACGGGGTAGGCCCTCCAATGTGCGGGATGGGGGATTGCAGGGACGGTGAAAAATTACTGTGTAACACCCTTATAAAGCCATGTAACCAATCCTTCCAAATCCCTCCAAGCCAGGGGAAAAAAATCAATTATAGTGTCTTGATAGAGGAGGGCATTACTATTGATGAATTCCATAAATGCATAGTAATATTGTTGGATAGAATCACCATATCCACTAAATCTTGGGATGGATTATGAATCTATGTAAGGATGCTCATGGGGCAAACCTTAACAACCTGAGAAACCAATTGGAGCATAGAATTCTACTAGCCATGCAAGAATATCCATATTTTATATACATGTAGAACAATAAAGTAAGGTTGAAAGAAATTCTGCAATAAATATTGATTATACCTCACAAATTCCTTAATGGATTCACCAAGATGAGCTTGATTCTCGAGGCTTCACAGTTGCTGAATGTGTTCACATCTACATCCAATAAAGTATTCAAAAAATTTAAGACACAAGGGCTTATTTCCTTAGTGGAGTCACCATCCAAGGGTGTTGAGAATCACTCAAAATTGTTATTGAAAAACTTAGTTGATTAAGATTTATCCCTAACAATGACGTCAAAAATTTATCACTCAAATTGTACGTTAAAGTGATGGAAGCTCTAACCCACAATGTACAATCCAAGTGGAACCTCGATAGGTCACTCATTGTCACATCAAAAACCTACCCTACCTCTTTAGGTTGGATCTCCTTTAGCCTTGGGGGGGGAATAATAAGAGAAAGGTGAGATCACCAGTAACCTTAGTGAAATATTTGTGTTTTTAAATAGATAAAGGGAAATAATGGTGATGGAAGTATGTGAATATTAGTGCCATTATTCAAGGGATATGGAGTCAATGGAATGTTAGGAGGAGAGAATAAAAAGAAGCATGACCCTCCTTAGGTCGGTTTCCTAGAATAATGGACGGGGGAGGCAAAATTAGTATCAAAGAGATGGGTAGTTTCACAACCAATTAAAATAAATTGTAAGGTTAATAACCCACTAGGGAATATTCCTTAGTGGTATTTCCCTAAGCCCAAGCATTACTATGATGTTAAATAATCCAACAATTTACTAAGGGAACCCACTTAAGGGTTTTCCTAGCAAAGATGTTTGATGACTACTTCACACCACCGAATGGGGTGTGAAGACCAATATCTGTGATACCCCCTGCCATGTGAACATTGGCCCTTGGTGGATTGATCTCACTAAGCCTTGCTTTGGTCCCGAATCATATACAAATTCCTTAATAATGCTACTTATGGAATCAAGAACGAAAATCATACACGATTGAAACATGCATCATATAGTAAACTAGAAACCCTAATGGCAACAAGAAATTTTCATTAATCTCTTAGTAGAGGAATACTCCTGCTATCTAAATATGACCGCAAATGAATAGTTACTTCCTTTTTATAGAAGGAAGGACTTCCTTTATATGAAAACAATATTATTTTCATAAAACTTCTTGGACCTAGTCCAAGAAAACTAGATCTAGTTGAACTAAAAAAAAAAAAAAGTGGATAGGGCCATTTAGTGAAATGGATAGTATGCATGAAACATTATTAGTCATGGTACTCATATCAATTCCTATTCTAGTTTAATGGCTAAGTTGTGGGATGGATTTTCTTATCCAAATCTCTTCATATGGTCATAAAAAATTCGAAAGGGCTTGGATTTGTTGTATTCTATGCATTAGAATCGACACTTGGACTTAATCTAAGAATGATGCAGTTGTGGAAGAATTCAAAACAAGCCAAGGTTGTTTGTAAATGACCTCCTATAACCCCACCTATTTGAATCCAATGCCAGACTATAGATTGGTACAAAATCCACGAACTTCTGGTTTGGTGGTGCATTGGGAACACAAGTATTTTCACCACCCCAATTATCAACTTTGTTGGCTATATAACCACAATCAAATTGATCCCCATCATATCTTTTTAATTTGAAGGAAATGCCTAATGACGTCATAAGTGTAAAGGGTTTCTTCGCATTGCCCCAATTTTATGCCTCATCTAGTAGATCCCTATAACTGTCAGCATAGCCATAGGAGCCTCAATAATGACAACCATTAGAGCTACATCTAGCGTCACCCCCATTATAGCCATGCTACAACCATCACTATTTCCTCTATTTTTGAATTCAATTTTATTTCAACATTTACACCCAAAAAAACCCTGCAAACAAAAGGAATTCCCAAAAATGTCATCCCCATGTCTTTCATTATCATTAATTGATAAGTCAACAATATATTCATGATCCTTCCTTTTGTCTCAAAGTCCCTACTAACCAGATAAAACATTGGTGATCTATGCACATGGATCCCTTAATAGGTGCTAGAATGCATTCATCATAACATTTCTCTAAAACTTCTCTGTAAGAAGTAGCTTTCAACTAAAGGCTCCTCATGGGATTGAAAGGAATAATTCTTCTAGAGATGTAAAAGTCCTAAAAACATCTGTGAATTTGCTACAAATGTTGATGTTCGATCATTTCTAGTAATGAAATCGATCTTTTCCCATCTACAAATGCTTCAAAAATGTCATCATTGGGCTAGTGAATTAGTTCGATCAATACAATTGACTCTCACTCATTCAAAACAATATTCTCTTTGTAAATATTCCTTCTACAACCAAATGATTGGATTATTTTATGTATTGATGAGTTGTGTGACTACTCTTTTTCTTCTCTTGGCATAATTTAGAGGTATTTCTATGACATAAATCTCTTTGTTTTTTATTTCCAACGACCTTTGTAAAAGTTGTTTTCTTCAATTATTTAGGCAACTTCCCTAAATGTGGAATGCATATTTGGAGTGCCATTCAATCACCATCATGAACCCAAGCATCATAAATGCACTTCTCTACCACTAATAGAATTTACTTTAGGTGACCCATTTGATCCAAATCTATTGACAACCTCAAAGTACAAAAAAATTGTTGTCCAAGATAATAGATCCTATTTAAAAGTGTTACACAATAATTTGTCACCATGATCATTTTCCCATCCCTGATCTTGCAATGCCCCGTGATAGATCCTGTGCAATGTTTCCATCATCAAGAAATATGCTAGCATGTCCCCTTGAAGATCCAAATAAGACTTCCTTGAAATATTACTGAAGAAACTTGGTCAAATTCCTAGTTTCTTGGGTCAATTCCCTTCCTAGTGCCATGACTGCGTTGATGTCCTTTTCCCAGTTCTGGCACAACATTGTCAGTGCACTAATTTCTTGGAAAACCGTGATGATCCTCTTTCTGGCAGTACTTCCTCAAATGGAGGAGAAGCTTCAACCTCTAGAAGCTTCAGGGCGATGAGTTGGTTGTTGAATAGAGAAGATAAGGTCGATCTATCTCATTTTAGAGCCTTGATCTCATGCATCGGGGATCATCCCTTAGAAAGTGGGCCTTCCTCCTTTCATGGGCTCCCAACCTCCTTCTGCTTGTTATAAATTCACATCCCTCATTCCCCCAAGTTTAGAGCTTGGTTGATCATTATCAGACTCGTCTGAACTCTCATCCCTTTGCATGCTAACATTGTGATTAAGCCTAAGTGCACGAGAGGAGGAATGCTTTTGAGATGGGTGAAGGACTCAGATTTTCACCTAAAGACGCCTCCAACATTAAGGCATGGTTGTAAGCTCTCCTTTTGTAATTTATCAATAATAACATTTGATGTTTTCTTTCTATATTTTCTATATGATTATGCAAATATTCTGGTACTTCTTGATATGCTAGATAGCTAGTGTTTACGTTTATTATATATTGTATCATGTTTGTTGTTGTATCTTGATCATCCGCAGGTATTCGCCTGCCATTGAGTATCCGGAAGTGGGCCTACAAGGATCGTGGATCGAGGTCACCATCAACAGATCCAAGGATAGCGATTGGAAAAAGGTATTTATGTATCTTTCCTCATTTCATTGTAAGCATTAGTTAATAAATATTATGTTAGAAATAATATCCTGTTGCTAGACCCACTCTAGGGTTAAAGAGATCGCCTCTGTCCGTAGAGGGGATTTATCTTGACAACAAAAAGACATTTCAATAATTGAATGGTTTCCTTATATCAACGTTCATGATTGAATACTGGAACAATGAAAGTTAGAATCCTCATATAAATCCATGTGTTTGAGAAGTGGCAAATGAACATATAATGAGGCTCCAAAAAATCATATTGCAACTTCATGTTAATTTTAGACCCATACCAACTAGTAGAAAAGTAAAGAGTCTTGTTCTCCAGACGAGAAAAACAATCTTTGGACTGGCTAAAGAATAATTCCTGCTAGATGGGAAATCCACACACAATTTTCTACAAAGAGCGATTAGGAGCATTAATAACCAAGTAACCATCTTCCTATTGTTAAATCAAATTACCATCTTCCTTCAGCCAAATTTTCAAGGTTGATCATGTAAGGACAACACTAAGTGGGAAATTTTCAAAAGTATCCTTGTTGAAAGGAGAAGTAATAACTGGCTCCAACCACAGGACATGTGTTCCCCCTAGGAGGACGTGAGAACCCAAAAATCTCACAATTATACATGAGTAACAATGCCCAAAAAAAAAACACTGGTATTATCATCCAACTGGACTTATTCACCTCCTACCCTATTGTAAATTACTTGATGTGGAATATTTCAGTGGAATAAAATATCCACTATAACCACCTCAATAATGCATCAATCCATTACCTTCTTCATCAGTGCTTGAACACTTTATAAAATATAGACACATTGAAAATCAACTGGTTATGTGCATAATTGTTGTGACCACACAACTGAAAATGCTTTTAGGTACTTGCATAACAAAAATGTTTTCCATTGAGCCTACAAATAAAGAGGAGCTGTTACATGATTTGTAAATATGTTTTTGTAGTGAGATGATATGATTTCTACCCAGATCTAAAAAATCCAACCAATCTGCAATTTTTTATCCATTTCCGTCTATTCTCATATATGCAATCTTGTGAAATGTTTGGACCAGATGATTGTCACCATAATTTGGCATTATGATTTCTTTGTTGTCCAACTACATGTCATCCTAGGTCTAATCTTTTTGGCTGAAATCTCCATGCACTAGCTCCGTCAATGAGCCTTTTCCACAAGATTTTTTTTTTCTTCATATTTTAGACAATGGGAAACCAATATTCTCCATCATAACCCAAATATTCAAAAAATGCCTCCAAAATTTTTGCAAAATTCATGAAAGTCCCCTTGCCAAATTTGTCGAACTAGTCCCTTGCACATCCCTCCAAGCCAATTCCAAAATTTTCATCATAGTGTCTTCATAAAAGAGGGCCTTATTGTTGATAAATTTCATAAATGCACAATAATATTGTTGGATTGAATCACCATATCCCTTGAATATTGGGATGGATTCTAAATCTATGCAATGATGCTCATGGGGAAACCTTGACATCTTGAGAAATCAATTGGAGCATAGGTGTCAAGCCTCTACACTATCGATGCATGCACCACAATTTTCATCTTAGAGAGAGAACACAAGACATCATAAAGAGAGATTGCACTTTTTGTGTGACACATTTTGTGACAATATTTGTGACGTTTAGACGAGTTCGATGGGTGATATTGGACATGGAATCACCTTGGATATGAATTGGGCACTTGTTTCATGTGCGCCAATCTTCTTGCTCTAATTTCATCCATTCTCTAGAGAGAAAGGTATTGTGAGGCAAAGGATACCCTGGTAGTAGTGTGTTGATTGAGGGCTTGGGGTGGGCAGCTGTGGAAAGATTACGTGCAGCTGAGCCTACGGTTGGGTGGAGAGTTATCCCCAAAACTTTGTTGTGGTTAGCAGGATTCAGATAGCGTTCAACTTTGGAGTCTCAAGTAAGGAATATCACCATTACAGGTAAGTCGCCTTTGTTCGTGCTTCTGAAATTTCTATGATGATTAGTTAAACAATTTTTGTGTTGATAATTAATTTCATATTAGATATAATTAATTGCATGTTAAATTCAGGGTTGTTACATATGGTATCAGAGCGGGTTTTGAATTTATGTGACCTCTAGGTAAAAGTTAAAACTTGATTTTGATTGTGATGATAATGAACAAGGGCTCATGTTTGGTACTGTAGTGATTATAAATTTAATATAATAAACTTTATTATTATTAAAGATAAATTTGAGATTATTTTTTTCCCCCACATGTAATTATATACATGCTTATTCTTAAATTTAGGATTAGAGTTTTAAATTAAAATAAAATTTGTAAATCTTCTGCATGCATCTTTCTTTTAAGTAATATATATGCATACACCTTCTTTTAAATAATATATATATATATATTTCTTTTAAAAATATATATATATATATATATTTAAATATATGCATGCACCTTAAAATCTTGCATGCTCGTTGCATGCAATTTCCGTTTAAATAAGATAATATATTTTTAAATTATATGCATGCACCTTAAAATCTTACATGCTCGGTGCATGCACCTGTCGTTTAAATAATATATATGTATGCAATTTCATTTAAATAAGATATATACATTTTTAAAATATATGCATGCACCTTAAAATCTTACATGCAACAAGCATGCACCTTTCGTTTAAATAACATATATGCATGCAATTTTGTTTAAATAAGATATATGAATTTTAATATATATATTATTAAAAGAACATGACTTGCTGGATTCTTTGCAATTTCGTTTAAATAATATATATAAATTTTAATATATATTATTAAAATAACATGACTTGCAGGATTCTTTTAATAATATATATATTTTTACCAAACCCGAACATGACTTGCCGAATTTGAACCAGCGACCTAAGGATTTTAGTCAATTTTTATTTTCCAACTTCAGTCTCAACCTCTGTATCGAACTGAGCTACCGAGGGAACTTGAAACATTAAATTTCGACTATAACCACCTCAATAATGCATCAATGCATTACCTTCTTCATCAATGCTTGAACACTTTATAAAATAGAAACACATTGAAAATCAACTGGTTATGTGCATAATTCCTGCGACCACACAACTGAAAATGATTTTAGGTACTTGCATAACAACAATGTTTTCCATTGAGCCTAAAAATAAAGAGGAGTTGTTACATGATTTGTAAATATGTTTTTGCAGTGAGATGATATGATTTCTACCCATATCTAAAAAATCCAACCAATCTGCAATTTTTTATCCATTTCCATCTATTCTTAGATATGCAATCTTGTGCAATGTTTGGACCAGATGATTGCCACCAAAATTTAGCATTATAATTTCTTTGTTGTCCAACTACACGTCATCCTAGGTCTAATCTTTTTGGCTGAAACCTCCATGCACTAGCTCTATCACATGGTTGTATTCCTTCCATTCTACACAATAAATATTTTCATTATTTTCCATAGGGGTGCATGACCTACATCAATGAGCCTTTTCCACAAGATTTTTTTTCTTCATATTTTAGACAATGGGAAACCAATATTCTCCATCATAACCCAAATATTCAAAAAATGCCTCCAATTTTTTTGCAAAAGTCATCAAAATCCCAGGCTTGCCAAAGTTGTCAAACTAGTCCCTTACACATCCCTCCAAGCCAATTCCAAAATTTTCATCATAGTGTCTTCATAAAAGGGGGCCTTATTGTTGATAAATTTCATAAATGCACAATAATATTGTTGGACTGAATCACCATATCCCTTGAATATTGGGATGGCTTCTGAATCTATGCAATGATGCTCATGGGGAAACCTTGAAATCTTGAGAAATCAATTGGAGCATAGGTGTCAAGCCTCTACACTATCAATGCATGCACCACAATTTGCATCTTAGAGAGAGAAGACAAGACATCATAAAGAGAGATTGCACTTTTTGTGTGACATATTTTGTGACAATATTTGTGACGTTTAGATGAATTCGATGGTTGAGATTGGACATGGAATCACCTTGGATATGGATTGGGCACTTCTTTCATGTGTGCCAATCTTCTTGCTCTAATTTCATCCATTCTCTGGAGATAAAGGTATTGTGAGGCAAAGGATACCTTGGTAGTAGTACGTTGATTGAGGGCTCGAGGGTGGCCAGTTGTGGAAAGATTATGTGCAGCTGAGCCTATGGTTGGGTGGAGATTTGTCCCCAAAACTTTGTTGCGGTTAGAAGGATTCAGATAGCGTTCAAATTTGGAGTCTCAAGTAAGGAATATTGCCATTACAGGTAAGTCGTCTTTGCTCGTGCTTATGAAATTTCTATGATGATTAGTTAAACAATTTTTGTGTTGATGATTAATTGCATATTAGATATAATTAATTGCATGTTAAATTCGGGGTTGTTACATATGATATCGGAGCGGGTTTCGACTTTATGTGACCTCTAGGTAAAAGTTAAAACTTGATTTTGATTGTGATGATAATGAGCAAGGGCTCGTGTTTGATATTGTAGTGATTATAAATTTAATATAATAAACTTTATTATTATTAAAGATAATTTATTTTTTTCCTGCATGTAATTATATACATGCTTATTTTTAAATTTAGGATTAGAGTTTTAAATTAAAAGAAAATTTTTAAATCCTACATACTTGTTGCATGCACTTTCTTTTAAGTAATATATATGCATACACCTTATTTTAAACTATATATATATATATATATATATATATATATATATATATATATATATATATATATATATATATATATATATATATATTTTGTTCTTTTAATAAGATATATATATTTTTAAAATATATGCATGCACCTTAAAATCTTACATGCTCGTTGCATGCACTTTTCGTTTAAATAATATATATGTATGCAATTTCGTTTAAATAAGATATATATATTTTTAAAATATACGCATGCACCTTAAAATCTTACATGCTCGATGCATGCACCTTTCGTTTAAATAATATATATGCATGCAATTTCATTTAAATAAGATATATATATTTTAAAAATATATGCATGCACCTTAAAATCTTACATGCAACAAGCATGCACCTTTCGTTTAAATAATATATATGCATGCAATTTTGTTTAAATAAGATATATGGATTTTAATATATATATTATTAAAAGAACATGACTTGTCGGATTCTTTGCAATTTCGTTTAAAAAAGATATATACATTTTAATCTATATTATTAAAAGAACATGACTTGCGGGATTCTTTTAATAATATATATATTTTTACCAAACTTGAACATGACTTGTTGGATTCGAACTAGCGACCTAAGGATTTCAGCCAATTTTTTTTTTCCAACTTCAGTCTCAGCGTCTATATTGAACTGAGCTACCGAGGGAACTTGAAACACTAAATTTCCACTATAAACACCTCAATAATGCACCAATGCATCACCTTCTTCATTAGTGCTTGAACACTATAAAATAGAGACGCATTGACAATCAACCGGTTATGTGCATAATTCTTGCTACCACACAACTGAAAATGCTTTTAGGTACTTGCATAACAATAATGTTTTCCATTGAGCCTACAAATAAAGAGGAGTTGTTACATGATTTGTAAATATGTTTTTGCAGTGAGATGATAGGATTTCTACCTAGATCTAAAAAATCCAACCAATCTGCAATTTTTCCTCCATTTCCATCTATTCTTAGATATGCAATCTTGTGCAATGTTTCGACCAGATGATTGTCACTAAAATTTGGCATAAAGATGTTTTTGTTGTCCAACTACACATCATCCTAGGTCTAATATTTTTGGTTGAAATCTCCATGCACTAGCTCTGTCACATGGTTGGATTCCTTCCATTCTACACAATAACTGTTTTCATTATTTTCCACAAGGCTGCAGGACTACATCAATGAGCCTTTTCCACAATATATTTTTTTTCATATTTTAGACAATGGGAAACCAATAATCTTCATCATAACCCAAATATTCAAAAAAGCCTCCAAATTTTTTGCAAAAGTCATGAAAATCCCCTTGCCAAAGTTGTCGAACTAGTCCCTTACACATCCCTCCAAGCCAATTCCAAAATTTTTATCAGAGTGTCTTCATAAAAAAAGAGCCTTATTGTTAATAAATTTCATAAATGCACAATAATATTATTGGACTGAATCACCATATCCCTTAAATATTGGGATGGCTTCTGAATCTATGCAATGATGCTCATGGGAAACCTTGACATCTTGAGAAATCAATTGGAGCATAGGTGTCAAGCCTCTGCACTATTGATGCATGCACCACAATTTGCATCTTAGAGAGAGAACACAAGACATCATAAAGAGAGATTGCACTTTTTTTGTGACGATATTTGTGACGTTTAGACGAGTTCGATGGGTGAGATTGGACATGGAATCACCATGGATATGGATTGGTCACTTGTTTCATGTGTGCCAATCTTCTTGCTCTAGAATGGAAGTTCTTCACTCCTTCGAATTTCGAACTCCCAACCACTGGCGGCGAGGGGTTTCAAGGTTGAGAAAAGATGTGATGGTCATATGTAATATGCTCTTGTTTTATATAAAATTTTTATAATTAAATTAAAAATTCAGCGATTTATTTGTTACATAATATATAACACATATAAATCACTATTAATTAATATGATTTTATTAGAATCACTATTTCATTTAAGGAAATTTTCATATTTCATCTTAGGAAAATTGAAACCCAAAAGAATTTGACGTAGGAGATGAAATTATTAAATATTATGTAAGAACAATGGATTTTTATGTAATGTATGGAATTTGAACATTTGAAGATCAACGAGTTTTTAAATCAACTCTTTGGGTGTAAATCTTCCGAAACTTCTTATTCCTTTTGGGGTATATCTTTGCATCTTTTGAAACCATTGCTAGATATGGAACACCCAGGTATTCCACTTAATCCCATCTGCAATGCGTCTCTTTTGCAAGCCTGTAGAGACATGAAATCCATGGAACAAGTTCATGCTCACTTGGCTGTATGCGGATTAGATCAAAATACATATCTTAAACGAGGCTAGTGAGCATGTATGCCTTACTTGGAAATTTAGAGAATGCACGCCAACTGTTTGACAAAATACTGGAACCAAACGTTTTCGCATGGAATTCCATGATCATGAGATATGCTACCGGTGGATCTTGCGAGGAAGCTCTTTGTTTTTATTACCGGATGTAATAGGCAGGCACACATGCAGACAATTTAACATTTCCCCTTGTGCTTTGGGCTTGCGCCGACCTGTTGGCTCTGCGAGAAGGTAAGCAGATTCATTGTCACATAATTGGAAGTGGGTTTGAAGCAGACATATTCACAGGATCCGCACTTGTAAATTTTTATGTTAAGTGTGGTGTTTTAGAGGATGCACGGAAAGTGTTTGATAAAATATCTCAAAGAAATGTAGCTTCGTGGACTTCTATGATTGCTGGATATGTTTGCAATGGACATGAAAATGAGGCCTTACAACTCTTTCATCAAATGGAAGAATCAATTGTGAAACCCAATCCAGTTACTGTTGCAAGTGTCCTTCCTGCTTATGCTGACTTGAAGGATCTCCAACAAGGAGAGTGGATCCATGATTACATAATTAGGAATAAGTTATGCACAAAATGGACTCGCCAGTGAGGCTTTGGCACTTTGTTGATCGAATGCAACTTGAGGGCATGGCACCCGATTCGGTCACCATGGTTAGTATTCTCTCAGCATGTGGTCAGTTAGGAGCTATACAACAAGCGTGTATTTTGCACACCGTTTCTTTGGTTGGATGCCGGAAAGAAATACGGTCTCATGGAAGGCATTGATTGCGCGATATGCGCAGATCGGTCATGCCAGTAAAGCATTAACACTAGTTCGTGAAATGCAGCTGGCATGTTTTATGCCTGACTCTGTCACCGGGATGAAATAGTATGTAACTTGTGTGGAGACTTTCTAGCACCGGGATGAGAACACCACAGTTCTCGTGTAGCAGACAAGATCACAAACATCTTCTAGATTTTGAGAGAGTATTCAACTAAGATTTTGGTTGTAGGCATTGGTATATTTTATGGTTTGATATGAGTACATGTTCACCAATGAGGAGAGTGGCAGTGAGTAATGTGGAGATTATTCAGGGGGTAGTCGACCTGAGATTGGATGGGGCCGATGCCTTGGACAAAGGTGGTGGATGAGGTATTCATGTAGAGGATGAGTCATGGTTGGCCATGTGATGAAGTGGCCAAGTGTCTGACATGACTCGGGGAATGATACTGTTTGGGTGATATCACTTGAATCAGAACGACACAACAACATATGAGATTGTAGATCATGATGGGAAAGGCTGGACTTCTTCATTGGGACTGAATTGTGAACTGAGACAAGATCTTGTTGACATATGAGGGGGTGGACACTTTGTTGGAGATAAGAGTTATCCAAGGAGATAACATGATGATCGAGTTGATGTTGGCTTGAGTTCGAGGAGCCTGAGATGATAGTTTGATGAGCTTGTAGCTATGACCAGTGGAGCCATCATGTGGTGATCTTGGAATCTTTCTGATTTGTTGAGGAGCTTCGACCAAGGACTTGGGTATAGCAAGTGAAACTTGATTCAGATACAATATGGGATGTGTCTCTTTGGAGCACACTTGATAGACAAAGATCGAGTTCGAGATCTATTACTCACATGATCCAATAGTGGACTCAGGTTGATGTGGTTGCAGCTATGATGGTACCTTAATGTGAGACAATTGAGTCATGGGTTGATTTTAGGAGACTTATCCATTGCAAACTAATTTGCAGTTTGGGATGATTGACAAGGTTGATTATTCCATGATATAGAGAGCCTTCTTGAAGAGGACTTGGACAACTACAGAGGCTGCTTGGGATGCAGATGAGATGATGAGGTGAGTGGAACTTGCCTTCTTCACAGAGATGCGAGCAACATGTTTTCATATATGAGAATACATTAGGAGTGGAGAGACTTAGACGGTGATAGGAGCAGTGGATCTATATGACTTGATGGAGCACCTTGAGATGAGGTTACAAACATTGGGACATCATAAGAGGATTGCATGATTGACTTGGTGATTATGAGTTTTAGGATCTCTTCATGGAATTGGATGTGGAACAGATAGTGTAGATGTCAAATGGACTTCGATTGGAGGTCTTTGCATGACGTATGGCATGATGTGCCTTTGTTCAAGATGGTGGTGTGAGGGATTTCTTGTTGGAGTTAGGACAATGATGATGGTATTTGTCATTGAGTATGTGACAAAGTGCTAGAGAAACGAATGATGATGATATGAGGATGTGCATTCTCATGAGTTGGACTAATCACCCAATTAGTTCGAGTCATGGGGGTTAACAATGTGCAAATACATGCCATATTTATGTTGGAAGATGAAGACATAGATCATAGGTGGCTCAACACATGGGGATTTGAGGGTCAACATGGTAGCAATTGCAAAGTGATGCATTGCAGGTAGATTTTGGAGGGAGAGTCTTTCTGTGGTGACTTTGAGTAGTGCAAATTATACTTGCGACATATTGTGATTGATCACTTGATGACCAAGAAATTTTGAGAGATCTTCTATATGGGACTTGATTTTTGGATGAGGGAGTGGGGGGAGTAATTTATATTTGATGCGATAAAGGAGGAGGTGCATTGGAGCATTTTTTGGGGAGGTTGCAGTGAGAGAAATAGTCCTACTCCATCTTCTCATGGTTTAGGCAATGTGACGAGGAGGTTGTTTGATGGCATGAGGTACCGATTTGATGAGAAATGTTCTTCTGGATGATGATGATGATGATGCTATGCCTTGGTGATGGTTGAGTTGCTGGGGGGTTGTTTTCGAGGACAATTTTTTTTTTTTGTTGGGGGAGGATGAAAGGCCTCTTCACTATGGATGCGTGCACCATCATCTTGCGTCTTAGAAAGATAATTCAAGACATCTTAGAGGGAGCTCGCACTTTGTGTGATGCATGGTTGTGATGATATTTGTGATGTTTGGACGAGTTCGATGCGCGGGATTGGACATGGAATCACCTTGGAAATGGATTGGGAACTTGTTTCATGTGTGCCCCGCTATACCCAGAGCTATACATGTCATTTCATCACTCGACACATTCACCCTTTTGGAAGAAATTCACATGGATGGATGTAAGGTGGACTAGGACCGCTTAGCGTGGATGAGGTTGTGATGATGGAGGATGTGTGGATGATTGTGACATGGGCTAGCTCTAATATGCATGGGGAGACATGTGGTGGCCTCACCGTGAACCGCCACACCATAAGTTGCATGCATGAGTCGACTAGGGTGGAAAGATGAAGAGACGTAACCCTTCACCACCCTACCGCCCATAAGATCACAATAAATACACTCAAACATATGGAATTTGAGGAGCATCTTGGAGGGAAGTTTTGAGTTATTACTACCTTTATAATACATGCCAAAATCAGAGCTGGAACCTCCATATATGCGTAGGGGGATCTACCTAACCATGAGGTAGAGTGGAGGAAGAACCGAGTAGGATGGAGGCTTTTTAAGTATACTTTTTGTGCAATAACGAAGGATGTATACAAGGGTTGTTGGATGCATGGAAAAGTGAAACTAGACTATAGGTCTGAAAACAAGGGTCGGGTGACTCTGTAACCAATTAGGGTGAAAATGACCCTAACCACCAGTTTTAGGGTGATTTCTTACCCGATTTGATATTTGATTGCGGGGAAAGGTTGGGGAAGGCCTATGACATCTATCTATAGGAGTAAAGGTTTGTTTGATGTTTTATAGGGATGGGTAGAGAACCATTTCCCTTCCCTAAGGGTGCTCACCTAGGGTGTGTGGGATTCTTGGAAGTATTTTTCCATTGTATTGGGAGATTAGGCTTTAGAAGCTTAGACCTAGGATACTTGGAGGCTTTGTCCATTATTGTACATTGTATTATTGCAACAATCATATTTTATATTGATATATTTGGATGGATAGGGAGGGTCTCACCCCACACACATAATACATTTTACATGGATAATTATATGTAACATTGTGACATTGTATTGCAACATTTTTATCGTAGAACACCTGTACATGTGGATGATACATGATGTTGATGGAGGAATGTTTGACATTATACTTGTGTTAAGATTAAATGTTAATTCCACAGGCATAATATATCTAACATGTGACAAAAGTATAAGGGCTAGAGGCATAGTCCAGGAGTGAAGTACTTGTAATTTGGCCACTGCCATTACAATAAACCTTGTCGGTGCCATACACTCAAAGGACTTGACACACCTTGACTCGAGGGACGGTTTGGGGGTGTGACAATAGCACTATGCTAAATATGCACTAAACTCTATTTTTTTACACTATAAAACTTCACAATAAGGCTAAAAGAAAAATATGTAATAAATGCTAATCATACCTCACAAAGTTCGCCGATGGAATCGCCAAAATTAGCCTCCTTCTTAAGCCTTAACAATTGTTGGATGTGCTTACCTATGCATCCAACAAATTCTTCAAAAATTGTAAGGAACAAGAGTTTCATTCCTTCTTGGAGTCACCATGCAAGGGTATTGAGGAACACACTCACAAATGTCGTTGAAATAATGGGTTGAAGGATCCAACCCACACTGTAAAATCCAAGTGGAACCTCAATAAGTCACTCACTGTCACCTCAGGGAACTACCTTACGTCTTTATGCTAGATTTCCTTTGGATTCAGGGGGCTCCCCTAAAACCCAATGGGGCATAAGCAATCAAGAGAAAGGTGAGTTCACTAGTAAACCTAAAGAATGAATTCGGTATTTTAATAGATAAAGGGAAACAATGGTAATGAACAAATGTGAAAAATAGTGCCAATGTTCAAGGGAAATGGATTTAAGGGAATATTAGGATGAGAAGATATAAAAAATCATGCCCCTCCTTAGGTCACTTGTGAGGAATATTAGATTAGGCAGAAAAAAGAAGTATCGAGTAGATGGGAAGTTTCCCAGCAAATGAAGGTAAACTGTAAGGCCAAGAACCCACTAGAGAGGATCCATTAATGGGATTGCCCTCAACACAAGGATCAACTATGAAGTAATATAAGGTAATCATTTACTAAGGGAACCCCCTCGATGGTATACCTAACAAAGAGGCTCAAAAACTACTTCACAACAATAAAGGGGGTGTGAAGGCTAGCCAAAACAAGTCAAGGGAATTTCTAAATGAGCTCCTACTCCCTCACTTATCATGGTTGTTTCTAAACGAGCTCATGCTACCTAACTTACCCGAATTGGATGTTGGACTATAACTCGACCCAAAACCCATGGAATTCTATTCTGGCAGTGCGTTGGGAACAAATTTCTTTTCCTTGCCCCAATTATCGGCTTCATCAGCTCTAGAACCACCATCAAATCAATCATAATCATATCTCTGTCGTTCGAAGGAAGTTCCTAATGATGTCAAAGGTGGCAAGGGTTTCTTCACATGGCCAGGATTCTCTGTCTCATTGAGCAATTCCATATAGTTTCCAACATGACCATGATAACCTCGATCATGGTGACCATCATAACTACAACTAGTGTTTCCCCCATGGTAACCATGCTACCACCACTGTAATAGTGTTTCCCCCATAATAACCATGTTGCCACCACTGTAATTTCCTCTATTTTGGTCTTCAATTTTATCTCAACATTTACACCCAACAAAACCTTGTGTACCAAGGGAATGCCCCAAAATGTCATCCCTCAGTACCCTCAATTGTTATGCCAACAATATTATTCATGATGCTTCCTTTTGCTGCAGAGTCCCTACTAATAGGTGTCACAATGCGTCAATCTCAACACTACTCCACATCTTCTCTATTAGAAGAAATTTTCCACCACAAGACTGAAAGAAATAATTATTCCATAGATGTAAAAGTCAAGAGAACCTTTGCGAATCTAATACACATGCTGATCTCTGAACACCTATAGTAGTGAAATCAATATTTTTCCATCTACAAATGCTTAAAAAATGTTAACACTAGGTTGGTGAATTAATTTGATCAATACAAATTGACCCTCACTCATTCAAAATAATATTCAGCGTGTAAATCGTCCTCCAACCACATGATTGGATTCTTGTAATGTATTGATGCACTGTGTGATTGTTCTTTGCTTCATATTGCAGAATTTAGTGGTCTTTGTTTGACATAAAACTCTTTGATTTTTCTTGCCATTGACCTTTGCAAATTTTATTTTCTTCCATTGTCTAGGTAGCTTGCATAAACATAGAAAGCGTGTTTGGAGTGCCATTTGATAACCAACATGAACCCAAGCATTATCAATGCCCGTTTTTGCCACTAGCAGACCATCCTCTTGGTGACCCATATGCTCCAAGCCTACTAACAACCTTTGAGTCCAAAAAAATTGCTATCTAGGACAATAAATCCTATTTAAAAGGCATTTCAATGATTGAATGGCTTCCTCATACCTGCATTCATGCTCGAGGACTGAAACATCTAAAGTAGGAATCCTTGTATAAATCTGCTTGGTTGAGAAGTGGGAAAGGAATATGGAATGTGACTTTAGAAAATCAGAGTGCAACTTCTTTTCCTTTTCAAACCCATATCAACTAGTAAAAAAGTAGAGAGATCTTGTTCCCCAAACAAGAAAAACAATCTCTAAACTTATCAAAGTAGAAATCCAACTAAATGAGAAATATGCCCACAATTTTCTACACAAAGGGCTAAAGAGCATCAACATAAGCATCTGTCTTGTTAGCCATTCAATGCTAATAAAGTAAAAACAACACTAAGCAAAAAATTTTCATAGATACCCTTGTTGGAAGGAGGAGGTAATTAAAAAAGTTATACATGACTCCATTCTCCCAAACTTTTAACGATTCTATGAATGAATAAATGATATTTTAATGTCCACGAGACTAAAAATAGTCTATGGGACCACCAACTTCCTTGTTTTTTGCCTTCTGTAATTCAATCCTTTTCTTACTCAAATTGATGAGGAGCTGACCCAACCTTCTAACAGTTCCATCATTGAAAAGACAATGCCACGAAATTGATGCTAACATATTGCGGTAACTGTTCTTGATGTCTCTGAAAGCGTCACATTCCAAAATGAAGTGTTTTTCTGATTCCACTGCCCCATAAGTGCAAAAAGTACATACCCTTTCTTCCCAAGCTTCTTTAGGTCTCTTCCACTGTCTCGTTTCACACCGAGGTTGATGTGAGTTAGTTCTTAATTGAGCAATAAGAACCTTTTCCCTCCATGGATTGCTAGCTCCAATGTATTCTTTTTGTTGGAGATCACAAGTGGGGTTGAATTCCCAAACATAATACTTCTTCTTTTTACCCAACTCTTTTCCCCATATACCCTTATGGAACTTCTCTAGCACAAAATTCTTTAACTCCTTGCTATTTGTGGGACATGCATTCAGGTAAATATTCCATTTTTGCATCCATTTGTTGTTTTGTCTCATCCATGATTTCTTTCTTTCACTCATACCTTCATTGAAGATAACTTTCGGCCATCTACCTTCTCCCATTTGCTCCATTCTCTTTAAGTACCTTATAAGACGTACCATGGCAATTGCTTTGATGGGAGTTGCCCCTGTTTCACTCAACATTATCTCATAGGGAACCAAACATTTTATTTTGAACTTGCTCATGATCAAGCGTTTTTGAATTTTTTCAATTTGTTTCCATTTTGAAATAGAGATGCTACTAGCCCACAATTCACACACATATAATATCACTGGACAAACTAGGAGTCCAAAAAGTACTTTGATCGTGTTCCAATCCCATAACTTTGCCTCTCTACATCTATTTTGAAGTGCATATAATGCTTTCCACCCTCCTAAAATTCTTTTCTTTCTGCAATCCTCCCAAATAAGCTTGTTGTTGAAATCAATCCCGAGGTACTTGTATTCATTTACTTTTTCAAGAATGTTGCCTTCAAAGAAGAACATATGCTGGCTTTGCTTCCTTTTATTAGAGAAAATCATTATCTTGGTCTTACTGGTATTGACTTGTATCCCCACTGCTTTACAAAAATGCTCAAGAGCATATAGGTGCATCTGTAATCCATGGGCTGATTTAGCAACCAGCACAAGATCATCGGCATATAGAAGAAGCTTTATCACAAACTCCCCCAATTGAACCCCCTCCCCACCTTACAAATTTAGCCACTCTTCCAATTGTCAATATATAAACCAAAAAGGGTAGGGGATAAAGGGCAACCTTGCTTGACTCCGATGTCACTTCTAAAACTCTTTGAAATGCCTGCTGAAGTTCTAATCTTGACTTTCACCTCTTCATAAAGCCTATGGACAGCAGCTCTATATTGTAAAGGAATTTCAAGTTCTTCCATTCTACGCCACAACTTATCTCTAGGGACCGTGTCAAATGCCTTTTTGAAGTCAACAAAGCAGCAAAATACTTTTTTTTTGCTCCCCCAAACCTTTTCAACAATGTGTCTCAGCGTGATACCATGATCTACTGTAGAATGCTTCGGCCTAAAACTTGCTTGCCCTTTTGCCCTCTTTTCTTTTACTTCTGCCCACTTACTGATTCTATTTTCTATCATGCCATTGAAAAGCTTTGCAAATAGAGGATTGATCATAATGGTTCTATAGTTGGAAGGATTATTAATGTCTCCGCTTTTAAAAAGGGGAATTGCTAGACTAGTTGTCCAATCCCTTGGGAACCCTTGCTGAATGACGTTGTTGAATATTTCCATGATGTGGGGTGCCAAAATGTTCATTCCCCACTTTAGATATTCTGCTTGAAGTTCAACCCAAGTCCTTTGCCTTCCCTGCTTTCAACTTTTTAATTCCTGCCTCCACCTCCTATACTGTGAAGAGCTTTGTAGATGTGTTGATCCTAGGAGGAGGCTCAACCTCTAATTCTTTTTCATAGAGTTTCCTTGCATAGTCAAACCACTGATTGACTGTAATATTATTTTCAAATTTCTTCTTCCTTGGTTGAAGTGCCTTCCAATAAAGTTTTGGGTTATTCTTGCCTAGATATATCAGCTATTCCCGCCTTGTTTGCATGAACTCATATTTTTTCTTTTTTAAAATTTGCTTATATAACTTTACATTCATCTTCCCCTCTATTTCCTTTTTCAAGGTTCTCCTTTCCACTTTGCATTCATCATCGAACCATGCATTCACGGAAAACAATTTGATTCTGATTTCCTATTTTTTGATCTTTTGCACTTCTCAAGCGCACCCTGGATTATATTTGTTAACTCATGGCTGTTGAGGCTTTGGGGACCAATTTTCTCCTTCTGAATTGATATCCTCAACATTGTTTTGAAGATAGTGAAATTTTCTTGTGTTGGAAGAATTTTGCCCCTTGATGCCGGTTGTTAAGGACATTGGGTTTTCCTCCTATTCTGTCTTTCTTTTAACCATGATAACTTTATATAAATTGGTTATGATCTGATTTTAAGTTCCAAATATGCTCTCCAATCTTAACTTCATGTATTCTTTCTATTAGGCTTTGTGACCCAATAACATAGTCAACTATACTTGCCCCATTGTATGTGTTGCAAGTGAAGTTCCTAGACTTTTTCCATCTCTCTAGACCATTGCAAATAATTAGGTTGAAAGCACCACACAACGTAAGCAACTCCTCTCCAAAATGATTACTAACATTTTCATCTTCTAAACATCTCAACCGTCGAGAATTCTCCTCTTCAATGAGGCAGATAGGATTGTGATCCTCTTTGTAGCAAAGAATACTAGCTTGTTGATTTGTTGTTCTAGCATTGAAATCTCCCACTAAAAGAACTTCTTCTTGTTGATAATATGCGGCAATATCTTGCTTTAAAGCCGCATATGGATCTTTGCTGTGCAATCCCTTATTTTTGTAAGCTTTTGATACTTGAGGTGCAAAATAACATGCTGCAATTCTTATGTTGTTCTCATTCTCTGTTATGTTGAACCATAAATATTGCTTATTTGTATTTTCTTTCACTAACTAAATGTGACGAACTTCTTTTTCTTTCATTAAAACCAGTATTTTCTGCTGCCTCGTTCCAAACTATTAACTTCAAATAGCTGTCAAACATAGGAGTTTTGCAACCATCATGTTCATGAGTTTCTGTGAGACAAATTATGTCTCTACCTTCTGCAATAGGCCCTATCCCAGGTCCCCTCCTCCAAGGGTAACCTCTACAGAGCCAACAAACTAGACTTAGGTAGACCTGGGTAGGATTTGGTTGCTACGCGGTTTGACACACAAAGTTCGAATTTGAGTCTTCGCCCCTTTTCATCCATGTTGATCCTGTTGTTTTCCTCCCTATTATAGAATTACTTGTTTTTTGTTCATTGTCAACTTGCTGCTTGTTTTGCCATGAGACCCAAACGCTACAATAACCACTTTACCATTGTACAACTATACTATTTTCCCTTTGTTTCTTGCTGCTCTAACTTTCTCCACTTCCTCTCTTCTTCTTATCACATGATTAAATTTCAAAATCGTTGTTTATAATCGAGTAACAATCTTAAATTTTATGTTTGTCTCGAGGCATTCAAGAAGCAAGCAAGTGCATACACAATAGGACAAAGATGAATGATTTAATTTAAAGATAGGTAAACACACTCTCAACATTTCAAAAGTACTTATTTCCATTTACATCGAACTTTAGTTTTAGATAGTGAGACGAAATAATATTCTTAACAAATTTAGTGGAAAAATTCTATGAAACAAAAGAAATTTGTGAATAAAATATTTTAACCAATAATGGTTTCTTCAGAATCAGTACCACTTCATTTAAAAGAATTAAAGTTTAAATAATTGCCACTTCATTTAAAAGAAATAAAATCTAATTGCACTTTTAGCATGTGCATCGGTTACTTCGGAAGTGGGCGCTACATAATATTGACCTAACCATCTATGGATGTATAACGTAAATTTGTTAATGGAAAGGTCAAGATGGCGACCTAGTTGTCGTTACTATTTTTCATCCTACAACCACATGATAGGGTCACAAATATAAACTTTGCACCGACATACAACTCTAGAATGTAAGACGTTACATAAACGACAAAAGCACGCCAGGTCGGAACTCGGACTTGTATTGATGTACAGTGGAAAATTTGGAATATATGAAAAAAGGACAAGGACTTTGATAAGAACGACTGAGGTTTTAAAGCTATTTGAGTAGTCAATCAACCAAAGGACAGCCAACGAACAATCGCTCCTTCTGATATATATTATGAACAGAAGAAAACAAAGGAAACTAGTACCAACACCTAACAAACAATATCCAACCAAACCCAGAGACGCACACTGATTCAATTGTCCTTCCGTTCCCCAACTTCCACTTCCTCCGACCAACGAATTCAACGGCCTGCCACACTGCACGAGCTACGTATCTCCCACCAAACGTGTCTTCTACCTTTCCCTCTTCCAATGGATGAACTCAACCCTCATTTTTCTACCAAAGCAGCCCACAGCTCGCCTCCATTGAATCATATCATTCCTATCCTATGGATCCTACAGCATTGTATTATTGCTTTTATCTCCTCCACTCATGCCAATCCAAGTCCTATCTCAGCCGGCCCACCATTTCTCTCATAATGCGGTTGTCTCACAGCTTCTAAACACACAATCCAAGGACTGAATGGAAATCTCTTCAAATAACAGGGATACCCACCTGCATTGCATTATTGTTTCTCTTCTCCATTGATGTAAACCCAATTCATCTTTTGGCCTACCCACCATCATTTCTCTCATAACCGACTTGTCTCTCAGAGCCTCTAAGCAAACAACCCAAGTGCTGAAATGGGTTTCTCTTCAAGTATCAGAGATGGCCGCCTGCTGAAACGAGGCAGGGGCAGTGATGGAAACGATGCGGACCAGAAATTGTATTGTGAGTTGTCAGATGACGGGCAAACTTACGGATTTTCAAAAAGAAGTTGTAGCAGCAGCAACAGAGTTGAAGATTTCATTGGATTTGACGATAAAGAAGTCATGATTTTCACCTCTCAGCTACCTGATTTCTATGGAAGTCTCATAGAAGAAACTGCTGATTCAGAGAGTTTTACTTCTGGGGTTTACTACGATTCTGAGAACTTCTCACCACCCTTCTGCAGAGATAATTCTACTTCTAAGAACAATATGCCAGTTCCCGATGACGCGCAGTCCTCCACAAGTGATAGTTGCTGCTGCTGTGATAGTTGTGATTATGATGATGAATATGAGGATGATGGCAGCAGTGAAAGCGAGTTATCTTCATCTTCATCTACATCTATTTGTGCGCCTGCACAAAGCTTTATTAATTATCTCTTTGAAGCTTCGGATGATGATCTAGGGCTGCCTCCTGCTCTATGCACATACGATGATCTGTATCAGAATCAATCCAATGCCCATCTTCAGGCTGTGGATTTAGATTTAGGTTTGGATTTGGATTTGGAGGTGGGAGACCACCAGTTGCTGGTATTTTGATAGTCTCATCTGTGCATTCTTTGTAAAATGCCCAAACATACACAAATTTTATGTATTTTTGCATTTTTTTTCTATCAGTTGGAGGCAATGAATGCTGAGTTCCTCTACTTTCTATAAACACCAGACTGTTCTTGTGTTCTTGGTGCCTGTTTTTGCATATGTTGGTTGTTTAAAGTTCAATGCAAGTATGGACGCTGAATAATTTATTTTCACAAGATTAAATGACGTGAAGTCTTCTGTATGGTTCATGATGTATTTTTAGGGTTTTTATTGGAAAGCACGCACACGATTTTTTAAATGATTAAGGGAGAGCATTTGTGAGGCTTTTTGGTAAATTTTGAGATCATTCTAAGAGCCTAGTTGTGACTCTGGAACAGTGCATTGGATGCATTATCATGGACACTAGCATAGGTCCATCTAAACCCAGGTCTGTTATGAAGCTCGAGGATACATATCTCCAGTTTGCACAAATGGCTGACATATAAGGTATTGAACCTTGAACCTCTAAGATATGCATCCTTGAGTTTTGCAACCTCAAGGTGCATATCAGACCTGGATTTAAGTGTGTCTTTGCCAGTATGTAGGAGGTTTTTGGGAGGTCATTGGATGTGTTTAGTTTTAAGCCTGCAACAAGTATATCCTATCGGAATTTTGCTGCAATTCAGATCTAAAATCTGTGTAAGAATACCAACCAAGAGCGACAGGGTGTTTTTGCTCCTTCAAGCAGGAATCACGTTTAGTGGGTAGTGTCCTAGTTTCATTGAAAGGGGTTGGGTGCAAAAGTAGGGCTGGTATACTGACATGATACAACTTGTCTATCCTGCCCAGGAGGGCAGTGTTTCCATTCTAGTGAAATCATATTATGATAAAAAATTCTACTAGCAGATGTACTTGTTAGATTGTCAGGTAATTTTCTGAGTATGGCATGTCTCTTGAGGCTCATGGGTATGTCTTTTTGAACTCATCAGGAAATAGTAGGATTAGATTACATGCGTGATGAGCATTGTAATGGAGAGGACATAAGTTTGTTAAATGAAATTGGAGCATACATAAAAAATGGCTAGTCTGATATAAGCTGCCAACATACAGAAAACTGTATCACACAGAAACCATTCAACATACAATATCAGTGCAGTTCACTTTGTTATATGGCCATAAACTAACATTCATTGTCACTGTTGTTGCACAATGTTTCCTTCTCAAACATAATTTAAGTAGAATGTGACACTGATAATGTTTTATTGCCCTTGTTTTGCCGTTTCTTTGAGGGACAAAATTTCATATGGGTAGCTTTGGATTTGATGTTTTGAAATCCATACATGTGAGCTATTGATTTACCCTAAATAAGGTTGTCCAAGGTTTTACATTTTGGGATTGTAAAACTGACCCATTCTTTTAAGATCACTATATTTCTGCTGCCATGAGCACTAGTAAAGTTTAAGGTTGAACTGAAAGAATGTTTTAACTTTTATGTTTTACTTAAGAAACAATTCATCTTGTTCAGATACATGTTAATCATTTATGGCTTCTTTACATCTTATGCTTATGTGGATGCATTGGCATTTCTCAAATCATGATCTAGCAGAGTGTTAATATCTCATATCTGACCGCAGTTGTTGAATAGCTACATATGCATCAAGATCTCTGCAATATGTGCTTGCTTCATTGAAATCATGAAACATGTGCAATGAAGATGTTCAAGAAACATGCCCTTGTACCATGAAAGGCGATCTACTTAATCACTATATAATCTATGTCAACCATGGAAGGTCATGCTCTGAGATAATATACAAAAGGTGCATGCCACTTCCTATTTTTCTTGTCACTCATCAATATAAAAAGCTCAGTCTGATTGTGTTCATTAAGTAGAATTCATATGATGTATTTCTAGTAAAATAGAAAATAAAAGTTACCTAAAATACAGCATATGTTCACCTTTCCATCCTAGCAGCTATTTTCACTCCCTTCTGTTTGAGGAAAAAATCTTTTTCATTCTTCATTTTGGGGGAACCTGACAAAAAATCTTTTTCAATCTTCATTTTGGAGGAACCTCACAAGTGAAATCAATTAGGTCAAAATTATTCAAGAGTTACATGTGTGGATTTTCCAGCCTCTAGCCTCCATACCAGTGAGGCTGCTTTGGCGTTGGATTCATTCAATGGGAACATTGCAACGTTTAAGATTTTAGGGTAATATCTGGAACACCATTTTGAACATATATCAAAAGATAAACTTCAGAAGAATTGTTTCACATATACATGCTAAAATAAAATCAATTATATACTGGGATTTTGTACCAGTTTGAGTCATGGTAAACTTAAAACCTTCACACACCATTTCCTAGTTAATCAGTGTCAATCACTTGAAACTCTTCACATGCCAATCCCAGTTAGTCATATACAGTTTAGCTGCAAGTATTAATTAACGCTATTGGTGGCATGAATCTTGGTTCAGGTTCATTTTAAATCTTGGTAGAAAGACTTTGCACTTCAATTTTATTTGATGAGGATCACGTTGTCACCAAATTACCAAGATGCAGGTATGGATATGGTAGCTATTACAGTCTTGGATATAGCACATTAAATGTTTTAAAACTTGAACTCAGACTTAGAGTAGGCCGAGGGTCAACTCAGAATCTGGTTGGAATCAGACTGGTTTGAATTTTATGACTTGGTTTACTAAAAAGTCCACAAACTATTTAAAGTTTTAATGAAAAAATATCTTTTAAAGATTTCACACCATTAGAAACAAAATATGCAAAGTCTGCTCATGTATATACCATGCAAGGATGTGAATATATCAAAATGGCACTAAGTACAATACATATCTGAAACAAAATACGAAACCAACTAGGCTCTAAATGGCCTCTAGAGTCCACAGAACGAGATGCTACAAGCTACTGGCCTACTATATATCAGTGATCATCATGATCAATCATCAAACTCATCCCCAGTGTGTTCCACTGTTTTGAAGGGATTTGTTGTTGAAATTTTCCACTAGAAGACAACCTCCAAGTCTGCTGCAGCAAACTTTTACACGTGTGAATTCCACACTTTATAGAATGCAGACTGTCTGCGTCTATGTTTCAGGGAAAATGACTTATTCTAGGAAGTCCTGACTTCTTAGGGGGCAACAATCTACAATTTTCAGGATTTTGTTCAAATCCAAACTTTCTGCTAAATTTTTTGGTGCATGTTACATAGTTGTTGGGCTTTATTGCACAATTTCAGGACTTGTATTCTACAACCAAACATCTTAAAACTGGGATTTCACTAGCTGACGTGCACATTAGGTTTTAGGTATAAATTAAAAAAAAAAACATTTTTTCCTTCAACTATGTGCCATGGATTGTAGGGTACCTATCTGGTATCAACTTGGTTTAGTAATGGGCTTGGTTGAACGGGACTGGTTTGTAGGTCACATTGGGACCTTTGACAGTCAATTTGGTCAACTCAGCTGAGTCTGAGTTGACCAATTTTTAAAACAATGGTACATGCATGCCTACAGCATATGTAATTCCTATGTGCTTCTCAAGATTACTAGTGCTGCGCCTTCACTCAATGTGCCCTCTTAACATATGGCAATCTTCATTCTGCTGCACATATACTAGTGCACCTTCCACAGCCCAACAATCACTGTTGCACAGGAATCTAGCACTGGAAATGGATCCGCCCATCACTGCTGCACCAATCATAACTCCACCATCATTACTGCTGTTTGCACAGTAATGGAGGCTGAATGGATCTATTGGGTGCACTTTCTGCCGATGGAGATCAACTTCTGAGTAACAGGTAAACTGTAACACTAAGTTGTCTGTAAGAGAGGTGTAAACCTTTTCCACCTTGGTCGTCTATCTCAGATGATTGGAAGCTAAGTCCCTCATTCTGTTCATGTTCTACTTTGGGGACATTAAAATTCAAAAATTGTTTGTGAGTGCAAATTCTATTGTAACTTCCAAATATAAATGATTTTTAACTTCAAATTTGACCTAAAAATATGTCAAATCAAATGTGAAGACTTAATACATACTTACATGCATGCACACACCTTGCGGCCTCTAATTTTACCCCATATATGTGTATCATTTTATTTTTATAATTTTTAGTTTAACAGAAAACCGATTATGAAATTTATAAAAATTCTGCATGGGAAATTAAATTTTCCATTGCTTGAGATTCAATGGAATTCTAGTTTGTATAAAAAATTTCCCCAAATGTGGTTACTAACATAGGAATTATACAATTCAAGAAAGCCCCAACTGCCTGTCTTGTTTAAAACAACTCCTCCAACAAGGCTGAACTTTCAGAGTGATTTAGCTTCTTAGTCAAAATCTGCTGGGTCTCTATTTCGTGGAAGCTGCAAGCTTACTATGTCTTCACGTGGAAGTGCAGCAAAACGTCCATGGAGTTGTGTGTTGTTGTTGTTGTATTCCTGTGTGTGTATTGCATCAATTTCAATTGACTCCTCCAAAGGCAACAAGTAAGTTACTTGCTTGTCTTTCCGTAAAGCCAAATATAGAACCCCACCCAAATAAGCTATCATGCCTGAAAATCCTAGAATTCCAATGAATGCAACTCCTGCCTTTGGAAGGTGGCTGTGTATCAGCAAGTTCACAAAACTAGTGGCAAGAAAATAGATGTTGATAACCATAATAAGAAATCCCAAAACCCAAGTAATTATTGCAATCTGCAAACAAACAGATATTGGATTTTAGATAACAGGCATAGGAATATATATGACTTTAATTTGAGGCATACAGGGAAAGTGAAAATAAAATAGATTTGTTGACATACAGGAAGTGAGTTTGCATGTGGACCCATCTTTGTCTTACTGCTAGTAAACTTGAGTAATGGGACAAGTGCAAATGGCAACTCAAAGGACAGTATCATCTGCAAAAGAAAGATATCAAATTAATGTCCACAAATGATAGCTAGCATATGGTAGTGCATCAACAGGGAGTGCCCACGTATGTTCACTGTAAAGTGTAGACCTACCTATAGTGCAATAAAAGAAAGCTAAAGTAGCCCAAAAGCCTTGCACTAAGTAATGCAAAGTGTGAAAATGATAACTGCATATAAAACAAATAGAGAGATGCAGAGAAATAGAACAATTTGTGAGCAGCATTTACAAAACATAGAGACCAGTTGCCCCGTTCAGTAATATCACTCTTACAGAAAAATGCATCACAAAGGAGAAACCCATTTACAAAAATGTTATTGGAGAGTAAAATTTCTTTCCCATGATACCTAGCATATGGTAGTGCATCAACAGGGAGTGCCCATGTATGTTGACTGTAGAGTATAGACGTACCTATAGTGCAATAAAAGAAAACTGAAGTAGCCCAAAGGGTTTGCGCTAAGTAATACGAAGTGTCGAAATGATAATTGCATATAAAACAAATAGAGAGATGCAGAGAAATAGAACAATTTGTGAGCATCATTTACAAAACATAGAGACCAGTTGTCCCGTTCAGTAATATCACTCTTACAGAAAAATGCATCACAACGGAGAAATCCATTTACCAAAACGTTATTGGAGAATAAAATTGCTTGCAGTTGGGGCCTTTCCTTTTTGTCTTTTTAATGAGGCAGAAGGTTCTCTTGTTTGAAAAGGAATCATACTTACTGAAGTGTCCAGTGTTTTTGGTTTATGCATTTCCTTGAGAACTAGTGCAAATTAGAATAATATCACTTAAATTATATGAAAACATAGGAACACTTTGCTGACTGTATATTCACCTTTTGGCTAGAGTAAGGTAATGCATTGTTGAGTAAAATTGGAAAATTGATTTTCAATCCATATAAACTAGGGATTATAAATAAATAATTCCTCCATGTATATAAATAACTAAGAGGAAAATCCCAGTGGGTTAGCTCAATCAGTTCAGAGAGAATGTTTCAAGGCAGAGTTTGTGGTGAAGTCTTGAAATCTAGTCTCGCCAAAATTCAATTTCAGCTGAGTCCTGTTGGGTTACGAGCTGCTCTTGTGGTTGGTGGTTTAGCTTCTCTCCATCTGGATATTCTGGGGAAGAGTGGAGGATCCCATGAGGTTTTACATGGAAAATAAAAATAAAAATAAAATTTATTTTTTAACCATATGTAATAATGTCAAAGTGGAACAATTTGCTCTTTCATAATGTGCATAAATCTATCTGTTGTCACACAGATTGTCTAGGCACCGCGACAACGGCTCAGATCGGGGGTTGTCACCTTGATCCCCAATCTCTCTATCTAAGCTGTCTCCTTGCAAGCTAAGGGGGGTAGACCTAACAAAAATGAAGGAAAAAAACTGGTTTAGAATCAACCAATTTAGGAGACATAGCTAGACAATCAAATACTTGTTAAGATTAATGAGATTTCACGGATCCAATTAGATTTGAAAATTAAAACCAGTGCCTTATGGAGTCAAAATATCCCGTTATAAAATTAAAGTTAAGTAATTGATGTATAACTGCTGCTGTGAAAACACAAATGATCACAATGATATTCAATAGAAAACACCACAACCATTCATTAAAATACTTAAGCCCACAACAAAGCTATCATGAAACGATCATTAAAAAATAAATGCCAGATGCTTGTGATGTTTTTGAATCTATGATGTTTCAATTAATTCCAATCCAGAAATTAAAATGTTTCTATAGTCAAATTTTAGATATAAAATTTAAGCTCATTTGACTAGAAATATTTTTTTAGAATTTTTTATATTTTATATTATTTTATTATTATTCAAATCCTAAAACAAACTATAGAAATTTCTTGTTTTCCCACCCCGGTTTTCAGTTTCACCTTATTTCTCCTTTTAGTTAAATGCCCTTTCCCATATCCTTACATTCAACAACAGGAAAATAATTTCGCCGAAAACACAAATTCTGGAAAATTTACAGAATGCTGGAAAATGCAGAAATAAAAATCAGCAAATACAAACAGCTATTCAACACATTATAACACAGTGATTTTTGGTCAAGGTGACCCTGGAAAAACCCCCTACAACTCTTGGGGAAAACCAGTTTGAAAGCTCCTTATTTCTGAAAAATTCTTTTTACAGTGAGAGAAATATTCTGAAAAATCAGCAAGTAAACTTTTACAACTTATCTCGTTTTCTATGCTTTGCCACCACCTTGAAAAACGTGCAAACAGTAAAACTGAACCAACAATAAATGCTGTACAGATTTCCTTGAAAAACATGCCCAGAAATTACAGCATTAATTTCTGCTGTATGACTTCCTCTTTTTGTGTGCAGAACAACATTAAATGCTACTGTACAGCCTCCTAGGAATGCGTGCAGGCTGTCATAAATGCTATGTACGGAAATCTGCCTCGGTTTTTATGCCAGCAATCAACTACAGGTGTACGACCTGCCTAGAAATGCATGCAGCAAAAAAAACCTCTCCCTCGAGATCTGTGCCTAGAAAATGGTACGGCCTCCTTGGAAATTGTGCCCAAGTCTACTGTACAAATTTTGCCTTGGAAACCGTGTCAAATCTTCTTTGAACTGAGTGCAAACTCTGCTGTACGGACTTGCTGAAATACTGCCTTGGAATGTGTGCCAAGTTGCTGCCTCCTTCTCCTCACTGCTCAGAAATCTCCCTTGCTCTCTTGCTCTCTTTCTCTCAATCTGCTCATGAAAGAATGAATGACCTTTTCCTCCTTTCCCTCCTTTAACCTAACCCTAAGTGACTTTTGGGGAATCCCTAAATCCAATGGCTGAAACAGATTTAGATCTAGGGCTGAGATTAAATGCTCATTTAAATCTCATTTTCTATTTTTTAATCACCCCACTTTAATAAAGACCCACTTAGTCATTTATTTCCAAAGTCACTTTTCCTTTCTAATTTTACATTGACTTTATTAAAGTCACTTTAAAATTAGACTTTAGTAACTTTATCATTTAAAGTCACTTTTAAATTAGATTTGACTTCATAAAATTATAAAGTCACTTTAGGAGAAAAATTAAATTATTTTGAACACTTTTCCCTAGGCCAAAGATCAAAGCTTTAGGGAACCACCTGTCCTCCGGTAACCAAATTTCAACACTCCCTCTTACCGAGGAAGGTGTTCCTCACCACACCCATCTTGTCTCTAAAGTAGACATGCTTACCCCATGGTAAGGCTTTGGTAAGAATATCTGCAACCTGCTCATCAGTGGGAATATACTCAAGCTTCATAGCTCCCTTCTGAACATAGTCTCTCATGAAATGATATTTGATCTCGATATGCTTTGACCTGTCATGAAATACTGGATTCTCCATGAGTTTAATGCAACTCTGATTATCACAGTAAATCACTGAAGGTCTCAACGGTTGACCAAATAAGCCAAACAACATCTTGCGAAGCCAGATGGCCTCACAACTAGCTAGACTGGCTGCCATATACTCTGCTTCCGTTGAACTCAATGCTACTGACTGCTGCTTTCGGCTGAACCATGACACCACTGTCGAACCCAACCCAAAACAACACCCTGAAGTGCTCTTCCTATCAGAAGCACAACCTGCCCAATCAGAATCAGTGTAACCTGCCAATCTCACTCCATCCCCCTGCCTATAGTCCAGACCATAATCCACTGTCCCCTGCAAGTATCGCAAAATGTGTTTTGCAGCCACCTAGTGAACCTTCCTAGGCTCACACATAAACCGACTCATCGTGTTGACTGCAAAACAAATATCTGGTCTAGTGTTAACCAAATACATCAAGGAACCAATCAGCTGTCTGTACAACGTGGGATCCACCAACTCGGAATCCGAAGTATGAAGCTTCTTCCAGTTGATGATCATCGGTGTCGACATGGATTTACAATCCTCCATGTGGAATCTGCCAAGGATGTCCACAATATACTTCCCCTGCCCCAGGAAGAAATGCCCCTCCTCCTGCCACACCTCCAAACCCAAAAAGTAATGCATCAAGCCGATGTCTTTCATCTCAAACTCCGCCGCAAGATCTCTCTTGCAGTGCTCTATGAGTCTCTCTGCACCTGTAATGACCAAGTCATCCACATACAGCACCAGAATGAGAGGCTCCTCACCTATCACAATATAGTAAAGGTTTGGATTTGCCTCACTCTTTGTGAAACCCATCTCCTGCAAGTATGTATCTATCCTGGAGTACCAAGCTCTGGGAGCTTGCTTCAGGCCATAAAGGGCCTTCTTCAGTCTGCACACATGGGACTCCTTCCCCTGCACCTCAAAGCCCTGTGGCTGCTCAATGTACACCTCCTCCTGTATGAAGCCATTGAGAAATGCGGTCTTCACATCCATCTGGTGGATCTTCCAACCCATCTCTGCTGCTATCGATATAATGGAGCGGATCGAAGTATATCGAGCCACGGAGCGAAGGTCTCCTCATAATCAACTCCCTCTACCTGGGAGAACCCTCTAGCCACAAACCTCGCTTTGAATTTCTCAATGCTGCCATCTACAGCATGCTTTACCTTGTAAAGCCATCTGGAAGTAACCACGGATTTGCCCTCAGGCCTCGGCACCACCTCCCAAACATCATTCTTCATGATAGAAGAATACTCCTCTTGCATGGCCTCTCTCCAGACCTGCTGGCTAGCTGCCTCCTCATAGCTAGAAGGCTCAGAGTCAAGGATGTTGGTAGCCATTGCCATATAGCTACAAAACCTCTCAGGTGGTCTGCTCTCTCTGATCGGCCTCTTAGGCCCAGCAACAGATGTGGCCTCTCTCAAGGTGTCCTGAAGCCACTTGGGCTTCCTCTTCCCTGAGCACACTTCTCACACTGGAGAATGAAACTCCTCCTCATCATCATTATCAGGAGCCTGAATTCCTGAATCTCTGTCTGCTGTCCTCCTGCCTGCACCTGAACCTGTAGAAGCTGAGGTACCGTGTGAACTGTCCATCAGTGGACTCCCTAGTGAATTGCTCTGTGGACTGCTCTGCATGTTGCCCGAAGCACCACCCCTCTGACTCTGCAAGCCACTGCTCACTGACGGACTAGACATCGTCATAGATGTACCTCCGGATCCTCCTAATCTCTGCCCACTGGATCCCTGCGACTGACTCAGCTGCTGCTGAGGGTCTGGCTGATCCAGATACTCTAACTCCCATGACCTCCTGAAGGCCCTGTCCTCCTCGAACTTCACATCCTGCCTGACAACAACTTTCCTCTGTGCAGGAATGTAAATCCGAAAGGCCTTTGAGGTCTCACTGTAGCCCACAAAGATACCCTTCTCTGCAGTGGGCTCTAGTTTGGTCCTCTTCTCCTTAGGTATGTAGGAGTATGTAATACACCCAAAGATATGAAGATGACCAATATCATGCTTCTTCCCAGAAAAAGCCTCCTTCGGAGTCATGTGCCCCAAGGCACGATGCGGACTCCTGTTCTACAAATAAACAACAGTGTTGCAGGCCTTTGCCCACAAAAACAATGGCAACCCCTGATCATGTAACATGGCTTTGGCAACCCCTCCGATGGATCTGTTCTTCCTCTCCGCAACCCCGTTCTGCTGGGGGTTGTAAGGAACAGTGAACTCCCTCCTAATGCCTCGCCCGCACAATAAAGGTCAACAAACTCACCAAGGGTGTACTTCCTCCATTGTCCGACCTCGTGGACTTGATCTTCCGACCTCGTCCGTGTCTCCACAAGAGCTCGAACTCCCCGAAACCGCTCAAGACCTCACTTTTGGTCTTCAAGAAATAAATCCGTGTCCTCCCGGAGTGATCATCAATGAATAAAACATAGTACTCATATCCACTCAAGGAAACATGAGACATCCGACCGCTCACATCGGAATGAATCAAATCAAGTATCCCGCCGCGCTCCGCTCACCGGCCGGGAAAAGGGGATTTGGCAAACTTGCCCATCGCACATCCTCTGCAAGTATCAAAGTGATCAGTACTGAAATCTGGCACACCTGTAGTGATCACCTGCAAAGTCCTCAAGGCTCCATGATATGAGGTTCTTCCTCATCCCTGGCACATAAAGAACATCTGACACCTTCAAGGGAGGTTTGGGTTCCCTATGAAATGTCAGTGTTCCCACACCGACTGCTCTAACAACGTTGTCATCACAGAGTACTACCTCTATATCAGTGCCACTCTCTGAGAGCTCTGAGAAGTACTCACGGACTTCTGTCATATGACGTGAAGCCCCACTGTCCACATACCAGATACCTGAAGATGCTCCGCTAATCAAGGGAAATGCATGCTCCCTCTGAACCTCTGTGGCAGGTGATCCTGCACTAGAGGACTCACACGCAATGAACCCAAACTCCCGGTCAAAGCGATCTGCAAAGTCCTCAACCTCTGCTGATGCTGCCATGCTCTGGTTCTTCCCCTTCTTCTTCTTCTTCTCCGAACACACAACTGCATAGTGTCCCATCTTCTGACAATTCCAACACTTCACCTTGGAATAGTCCTTCTGTGTGTTACCCCGTTTACCTTTACTTTTGCCTTTGCCCCCACCATTGCTTATGGAAGCCTGCTTCTTGCCTTTGCCTTTCTTGCCTCCTGCCAATAGTGCTACATCCTCATCCTGCTCAACTGGCTTGGCTGCCCCAAGCTGACCTTTCCTGATCTCTGTCTGAATGCAATCATCCCAAAACCTCTCCCATGTGGGAAGGGTTTCACGTGCACAAACCCCATCAGCAAAGTTCATCCATGAACGGGGGAGGCCATTCACTGCAATCCGCACCAACTCAGTGGGTGGAATGACCTCTCCAATCGCTGCCAACTCATCTCTCACATTAGTAATCTTTGTGAGATATCCAGCTGCACTATCAGTCTTACCCATCTTAATGGTCTTCAGCTTCTCCTTCAGGACCATTTTTCGGTTCTCATTGGTACTCTGGTAGAGATTGGACAATGCTGTCCACATCTCATGAGCATTTCTCTTTCCTCTCACATGAGGAATGCAATGGTCTTTGATTTCGTCTAGAATCAATCTCTTACCCTTGTTGTTCTTTCTATTATACGCTGCCAACTGAATAGCATCAATAGGCACAACAACAGGGTTCTGTGCGATATGCACCATGATGTCCCAGAGTTCTGCCTCCTCAAAGATACTCTGCATTCTCTCCTTCCAAACGCTGTAATTGGTATGCCCATCCAACCTATCCTCCACCCTTAGTCCCAATGACATCCTGCTGTCTTAAAACTGAAAAATAGCACTGCTGTAATAAAGATAAAAGATTCTGTGTGAAAAATCAGCTTGCTGGAATTTTCTGAGTGAAAAATCAGCAGACTGTATTTTTCTTCTTGCTGTCCCAAACCGCACTTTCAGCACTCAAGCTATGATACCATGTAGAAATTTCTTGTTTTCCCACCTCGGTTTACAGTTTCACCTTATTTCTCCTTTTAGTTAAATGCCCTTTCCCATATCTTTACATTCAACAACAGAAAATAATTTTGCTGAAAACACAAATTCTGGAAAATTTACAGAATGTTGGAAAATGCAGAAATAAAAATTAGTAGATACAAACAGCCATTCAACACATTATAACACAGTGATTTTTGCTCAAGGTGACCCTGGAAAAACCCCCTACAACTCTTGGGGAAAACCAGTTCGAAAGCTCCTTATTTCTGAAAATGCTTTTTACAGTGAGAGAAATATAATAATATTAAGAAAAATCAGCAAGTAAACTTTTACAACTTATCTCGTTTTCCGTGCTTTGCCACCACCTTGAAAAACGTGCAAACAGTAAAACTGAACCAACAATAAATGCTGTACAGATTTCCTTGAAAAACGTGCCCAGAAATTACAGCATTAATTTCTACTGTACGGCCTCCTCTTTTTGCATGCAGAACAACATTAAATGCTGCTGTACGACCTCCTAGGAATGCGTGCGGTTGTCATAAATGCTGTGTACGAAAATCTGCCTCGATTTTTGTGCCAGCAATCAGCTATAGGCTGTATGGCCTGCCTAGAAATGCGTGCAGCAAAAACAACAACCTCTCCCTTGAAATCTGTGCCTAGAAAATGGTACGGCCTCCTTGGAAATCGTGCCCAAGTCTACTGTACGGATTCTGCCTTGGAAACTGTGTCAAATCTTCCTTGAACTGAGTGCAAACTCTGTTGTACGGACTTGCTGAAATACTGCCTTGGAATGTGTGCCAAGCTGCTTCCTCCTTCTCCTCACTGCTCAGAAATCTCCCTTGCTCTCTTGCTCTCTTTCTCTCAATCTGCTCATGAAAGAATGAATGACCTTTTCCTCCTTTCCCTCCTTTAACCTAATCCTATGTGACTTTTGGGGAATCCCTAAATCTAATGGCTAAAACAGATTTAGATCTAGGGCTGAGATTTAAATCTCACTTTCTACTTTTTAATTCACCCCACTTTAATAAAGACCCACTTAGTCATTTATTTCTAAAGTCACTTTTCCTTTCTAATTTTACATTGACTTTATTAAAGTCACTTTAAAATTAGACTTTAGTAACTTTATCACTTAAAGTCACTTTTAAATTAAATTTGACTTCATAAAATTATAAAGTCACTTTAGGAGAAAAATTAAATTCTTTTGGACATTTTTCTTTAGGGCAAAGATCAAAGCCTAGGGAACCACCTGTCCTCTGATAACCAAATTTCAACACAAACACAAATTAAAACTAACTCTAAAATAAACTAAAATTTAAAATTAAATCTAAAACCAAAAAATCTAAAACTAAATAAAAATTAAAGTTAATTAAATCTAAAACTAAACTAAACTAAACTAAATATTAAAAAAAAAACTAAAACTAAAAAAATCGAATAAGAAAAATACACCTAATGCTAACCAAACTATAAGTTAAAAAGAATGAAACTCTAAATCTAAAAGTATTAAAATCTAAAGTCTACGTTAATGAAATTAAAACTAAAACTAAATAACAAAATCGAAAATGAATTTAAAACCTAACTAAACCTTACGCTAATGTTACAATCTAAAACAAAAAATAAATAAATAAATCTGAAACTATGACTAAACACTCTAAAACAAAAATTGAATCCGAATTAAACAAAAAAAGGTTGAACGCATTGACTCGAATTTTTTGAGTTTACTGTGTATGCGTTTGATTGTTTTGTTTGTAGGTCGATGGCAGAGGGGAGACGACGACTCGACAACAGAGAGAGATGGAGCTGCGTGTTATCGCTTGCCACCTACACCTACCTACAGTCAACGGGAAAAGCCTTTAACCCCACAAGGTGTGGTTGGTGGCAAGGAACTTAGAGAAGGGACTGTCACCTATTCCCGACTCTCTCCGTTTAAGCTATCTCCTAGGTTAGCTATGGGGGGTGGTCCCTAAATGGAAAACTAAGTTAAAAGATGTGAATTTCTATGAGAGTTGTTAGAGTTAAATAGATTACTTCTTAAGATTCATGAGCATTTATGAGCAACTTTGAAATAATGACAAACCATTTAACAAGTGCCTTTACAAATAACGTGCTCAAAAGTAAAAGAAATGCTCAAAGAGATGAGAACACAGTAATCCTGAAATGGAAACAAAAGATTGTTAGCACAAGATACCAGAAATGCTCTCAAAATAAAAAGATTTATGAATCAAAGCATGAGAAACTATCTTGCTCATAAGGAAACATTTAGTGTTCTACTTTTGGAAAATGTAAATGAGATGATAGAAAAACTCAAATGTTAGACCAAGATCACAACATGCAATTAAATTTGCAACACCAAATAAAGGTATTTGCTAATGAAACAAGATATATCAATCATCCATAAACATAATGATCATTAAAATGACGACATGCAATGAAGTTGCAAAAGTAGAAGCAAATTTCCAAGTACCACAGAATTAAACTTGTTGCAAAATTTAAGGAATTAAAATGTTTGCATCCAAAGTATTTCTTGAGATAATATTTGCATGTGAATTTTTAAACCATTAAGATAGCAAAAAATTTGAGAACTTTGCAAGTAAATGTGATGAGATAGTGCTCTTGGTTTATTTTATTAATTAGTTCTAAAGCAAGGTTATAATTGAACTCTAATCCTTAGATCTCACCCTCGCCAAAATATATGGATCTCATAGTGAGGAGTTCATAGAGGTAGAGAGTCCCTAAAACGTCTATTCAACCAACTTAAGTTGGAGGTAAATTTTAGAGATGCGAGTCTAGTATGAAAAGTGAAATGCCTAAATGATATGAAAGTCAGTTTGCAAGTGCTATGTAAAATATGGAGATGATTCAATTAAATATGCTTCATAGTTAGAACAATAACTCAAGTGGCCATAAATTGAAAGTGTTATGCTTCTTTACCTGTAGTATATTGTGAAACTTATTGAAATGAGAAATAGATCACAAAACCTAAGAGATGGCAAATGAGATTGCAAATTAAGAAATTAAAGGACTATGCGATTTGTGTTACTTTCCAATTAGAGCATGCATATGTGATGTGAAAGAAAACGAAAATTTCAAAATCACTAAGTCAATCCATCTACAAATTCTCTCCTTTGAAATGGAGAGATAGGGATGCCAATGGGTAAAACCCACGCTCCCACAACAAAAACTGAATTTTTTTATTAATTTTACAAGAAGGAAATGACCATGAGGCATTTTCTAAACCAAGGAAAGTCTTTACAAATAAAAATTGAGACCATAGACTTTTCCTCGATAAGAATTTCTAAAAAAAACTCCAAAGAATTCAGACTTTACAATAGCAGAAGAGAAGCTAAGCCTTTTCAATTCCCACAACCAAAGAAAAAAGAATTATCTTCCTCATTTGAAATTCAGAGCCCAAAGGTCCTGCAACAACTAGTTAATAATTTCTTGCAGTTGTCCACTCAAGCTGTCACAAGAAAAAGTTCGGAAGAGGGCTACAAAACCAATCAAATATTAGATAAATAAAATTACAAAATATTGCACAACAATTTACAAAGGGCTAAGCTAAAGAGTTCGAGTAAACTCTTCTCTTTGCTTAGTCATCTTCAAGCTCTTAGATAGCAAATGAAAGCAATGAAGTATAATGTTCTAAAAGATATTCAAATTTAGAAGTATTCGGCTTGTATACAAGCTATGTCCCAAAACCCCTGCAAAACCACTTTGTAAGATAAGACTATGAATATTCAAAGAACAAATGAGAGCTCTCTTGAGAATGTATCAAGAGTGGGTTGGTCTCTCCAAAGACTTCCCCCAACACTTGATTCTTTGATTCCAACAAGATGTTCCCTTTACAAAACTTCAATCAAGAATTAATTCCATATAGATTTAGCAATAAACAATGATAAGAAACTCTAGAGATTTATTTGAAACCAACTAGAGCATTCTATACCTAGAGCATACTCCTAAATCAAATGTCAATGTAAGATAGCTCTACATTAACAAATCTACAAGAGCATATGGAAACAAATTAGATCAAAGCATGAGCAAAAGGAATTATACCAATGATCAACAATTCATCACACTCCAAAAGGAGGAACACCTCATGAATGAAACCCCAAAGTCTTTATTGATATTTCTGAAAGTGTACAAGGCAGTAGCGCTTCCGCAAGCACAATAGTTAATAAACAATGATTACAATATGAGAGCCCATGGCTTCATTATATAGAAAGTTGGGAGCAAATCTCAATGAAGAACCATATGCCAAGTGGTGAGAGGGAGGAGATCTCAAGGCAAATTCGAATTTGGTAAGTGGAACTCCAATGCCAAGTGTAAAAATCGAATTCTGGCAAGTGAACATCATTTTCTTCTTCCCTTATGTGCCAAATTCGAATTTTATGATGGAATGACATGTGTATATGGTTGGTAACCCATGTGGAGACAATTTCCCACAAAAATCTCCACCAAATATTCTCCCAAATCCTTCCAAATATGCACTAACTTCACAAATTCGAATTTCCAAGTAAGCAACTCTCATTTAATGCTGAAAATTCAATTTTATTTGAGCACATGTCTTTTCCTTGATTTTAGGAGTCCATATCACCTTGGGACTTCATTTTAACTCCTCCATAATTTTTCACCTCATTTAGCATGTGTGGATATTTATTTTTCTCCATTTATTTAATTTATGGCTTAATGAATTGCCAGATTTCCCACTAAACTTAGGAAAAGTGAGTTTTGAGGGTTCGAAACACATTTTTTAACCCCTCAAAGTGTGTCATAGTAGAAAGTTGAGCGTGAGAGGTGTAATTTTGATTACTCATACCCCATACAACTTCTCTAAACAACACTTATTACAATTTAATTACAATTTTTATTGCAATTTTCGATTTGCGGGAAATCTAAAAAATTAAAAAATCACTACCTAGACCTAACCAAATTCCACGAAATTTTGTGTGATCTAGTATGGTAATATACATTAACTCTAGACACTAGGAGTCACCCAAGGATTCACCATCAAGCCGTACTCCGGCGTTGGGGTAAAATTGAAAGAAAAAACTCAATTAATTATTAACTCCTAGAAGGGAGATGATAATTAACCAAGTAAAAAAAACCTCCCAGAGTAATACTCACTTGTTGGCAAGGTCCCAGGCTACCTAGGCCTGTTACAGACTCAATACTGACTCAAAACTCATCATTATTAGCATCACTTATTACAATTCCCCGTAGGGCATGGAATCTGGGTACAAGAGAAAATGATACGAAGTAGAAGTATAGTTTAAAAACTCTGTTGAACTGATGATATCTGATGATATCTTATGGTAGAAATGTCTTCTGGTTCATCCTTGGGCATGGAGTCTTCTCATTATCATCAAGTGCCACTCCAGTGGTCAACACTGTGGACGACAGGGAATGTAGCAAACGATGGACAAGGAAAGGGAAGGAGCATGACGACAATGGAGGAGCTGGTCAGCGTGAGGACGGAAGGCCTGAGGGAGAAGACTGGACGGACGGCAGGGAGAGGCTCGAATGAAGGAAATGCATAGGAGGGAAGGCGGATGAGGTTGGTCGGCAGAGGAGATATGACGGCTGAAAGGACAACAAGGAAAGAAGGTGAAGGCGGCTAAGATTTGTAGGTTGAGGAGCTAGATGGCGGCTAAAGAGAAGGCATAGGACAGATGCATAGAGGAATGGGAGCAGTGTAGAGAAAATGAATGCAGAAAAAATCATTGAAAGGGACAGCGTGGAGAAGGGGCGGCAAACAGAGGCAGTGATAAAAAAAAACCCAGTACACATTTAAAACGTCCAGCAAACTTAAAATTTTTCCGTCAAACTCTGATCTTAGATGCTCCTTTAATCAAATAACATTCAGATTTGCTAACAAAAATGATTCTGAGGCCAGATCTTGAAAAAATTTCTGAGAAAACCCTGCAACTTGCAAAACCAGAACAGATCCCAAAACTATATGCACAAAAAATTATTAAACCCTTATAGCCTAGAGCGAATATACAAATTTACAGATTGAAGGCCCTCATGGCCAGATTTAAACCCATTTCAGCACAATTTTGAAGATAGAAAATTTTGAGGCACAAGCCTTAGAAGACCCTGTAAAAACACAATTTCGTAAGATAGCTTTGAGAATTAGAAAATAATGGGCTTTTTCAAATTTACGAAATCTAAGAGTCGGTTGGTCCAACTGAAGATTTCCCCAGACGCTCAAATCTTAAATTTTTTTTTCCCTGCACACTTAGATCTGAACTTTAGATTGATAGAGATTTAAGAAAATAACATGAGATCCTTCAGAAAAATAGATAACAAGTCTTTCCATCAAATAAAAAATGTCATTTTATGAACCCAGAAAACTGCACAAGATACCTGTATGCAGATCAATCCATGAAGGCCATCAACCATAAAAATGCCAAACAAAGTAGCAAAGTTTAGAAATAAATCACCACATAGATCTGAAAAAGGAACACCAAAGTTTGTAACTCCAAAGTCTTTATGCTTTATTCATAAAAAAGAATCACAAGAGCTTCTAAGAACAAGTGCACAATCCAAAGATTGGATGCAAATGTTACATCAAGTCCTCTAATTTATAAGACAAAATCTCCAACGGCCAATTCGGTTGATCCATGTTAAAATAATCTCGACCGTCGAAAAGATTTGATCATCTTTTAATCTGGACCGTCAAAATTATAATTTGAGGAAAAAACGAATTTATTATTAAATTCCATTTTGATTAACTCAAAAATATTATTTTTGAGTTAATTACCTCAAAATTTTGACTTTGACTTAACCACCTAGGCCCAAGGGTCCAAAATTTCTTAAAATTCTCAATATTCGCTTGGCCTGGGGCCTTAAAAAATTCATTTTTTAAGGACCAACGAATTTTGCCTTTGAAGGATTTTATACTCACCTAGAACCTAAATTAATTAAATTTCTGGCTTAAGATTTTTTAATTAATTTGACCAGAAAATTTAATTAATTGACTGGGAGGAGATTTTAATTATTTTTTTCAACCCTCTTTCCATAAGATAAATACATTTAGACACATGAAGGGGGAATACCCATTCGTATAGACCCTTAAATAGGTACCCAATTCTGCGACTCAAAAGATGATCTAGTAGACCAAATAGCTTGTAATAAAATAATCTAGCCAATTAGCTAAGATTGTTCCCAAACTACTTTTACAAAGACTCGATAGAAAACACTAGGACTCACTTAGCATCTTGATGACAAAATCCACCCTAGCTTTGGGGTGAGGCTGGAGGGGAAAACTCTGCTGATCACTTGTGTCGAAAAACACAAGTAAATTAGTGAGACAAAAAACCTCCTAGGATAGAAATCGTCACCAACATACTAGGCTTACCTAGGTTGTTACATATATTGACGGTCTTACTTAGATCATTTACATCATAAACATACAGAATGGGTTTACATCATTTATAAAAACTGTCGTCTGTCGATGAAATCTGGATGACGTGAATCTCGAACATGATAAGTCCCATTTGAAAAAATGGGGGTGTACTGCTATGGGGTCGTTGACAAAGTGTGGTCAACGCTATCTATTGAAAAGTATGATGATAACTATTTATAAAATGAATGGAAGGATTTTTGAGGATAGATAGGTCAACATTAGACATAAAAACTAAAACTTGAACTAATCATTATGTAGTCAGACCTACATGGTGTGAAATTTTCACTTTGAAAATTATTACTGCAGTAATTGATTTATTTCGCCTACTTATTTGATAAGTTATTACAGATGCTTCAGTAAATTTGAAATAAACACAACTGCAGTACTTCACTCTAATCAAAAGCAGAGGAAGAAAAATCACATATAGCACAATAGAAACAACAACGTGAACACGACTATTTTTGAATGATTGTCCTCGGAAAAACGTAATGTGGGAAAACCAGTGCAGCAGATGAGGGTTTGTATTTATCTTCAGCAGTGAAAATATCATTTATAGAAGTACTAACGAGTAGAATCAAATAGCATACACCTAATATGAATTTTCCAGACAATCCGGAAGAATTCCCGATACACGGGATGACCTCCTGCACTCTCTGCATCGATCTACGTAGCCCCTCTGCGCAGTCCCTGCCTGGACTGCATAAGCCTGCGTGGAGGGCTAGTGCTGCTTCTCAGCGCTGCCTTCCCTTTGTCCTCTGCCTTTATTCCTCTTCGCATCTGCTGACTTCTCCCTCCTCCTTCTGTCTTTGCAACCCCGCCTATACAGACTCACCCACTGAAATCGAATTCTCTTACTTCAAAATCGATTTTCCTTCAGGCACTGAGAATGTGCTCGACTTCTTTTCCAAGTGACCCTCAAGTCTTCTCGCTAATGAATCAACGACCTAGATTATATCCTTAATCAATGGCTCAGATTAAAAGATGACTTGATCTTCGTTTTCTAGAAGATTCACACTCTGCTTTATTAATAACCTTTAATTATTTAATTTCCCTAAGTTTAGACTTAGGGATCACTTTAAAATAATTAACTATTTTAATAAAGCAAGATCCGAGTGGAATTTCCACAAACGATTTCTGGGTTCCTTGGAATACTGCTGTCCAAGTGTCTCCCCAAAATTTGAGACTTGGAACACTTCCCGATGCTATAAAATCAACACTCCCTCTTAGCGAGGAAAGTGTTCAAGCAAGGTACCAGATGTACTGCTCTGATTCTAAAGCACCTGCTGTGCTGCTGATGTCTTGGTTGCTGCCCCTCATCTCTGCGCTGCTGCCCTCTGTACTGCTGCCTGTGACACTATCTCTACCATTGCCTCATCTGTACTGCAGCTCCCTCTGATGCTAAAGTCCACCCAGTCCTCTACTGGAAAGGGTTCTCGACCATCCCCACCTTTTCTTTGAAGTAAGTAAACTTAACCTTATTCAGAGCCTTAGTGAGGATATCTGCCAGATGTTCTCCTGTAGGAGTGTACCTCAATTGTACAGATCCTCGTTGGACATAGTCTCTGATGAAGTGGCACCTGATGTCAATGTGCTTTGACCAATCATGAAACACAAGATTCTCAGAGAGATTGATGCAACTTTGATTATCACACATAATTCGGGTCGGTTCCATCCTCTTCTTAAGTAAGTTCAGAATCAGTTTATGAAGTCATATGGCCTCGCACGAAGCTGTGCTTGCTGCCATATACTCTGCCTCAGCGGAGCTCAATGCGACGAACTTCTGTTTTCTACTGCACCAGGAAGTCCCCAAAAAACACAGTTGTTTTTGGACAAAAGTTCCCAAGTTGGGTTTTTGTTGCACCGGTTTTCCCAAGTTGGGTTTGTACTCAGATTATTTCACTGTTGCAATTGGATGCACACCAACCACTGCGCAATTCTGATATGAGCTGCATCTGTGCTGCTGCTGACCCTGTTGAACTGCTGCCAACATTGCATCTACACTACAACTCCCTCTCATCTGCTGTTGTTGCAACTGAGACGCTTCCAAAACACTAAACCAACTGCATTCAGTATGATGCATCTGTCACCCGAGTCTTGATAGCTACTAGTCTTTGCACTGTCCATTGAAGACTCTGGGTTGCTGCTGACTCTGCACTGCGCTCTCCAGCATCTGACTGCAACTAGTCTCTGCAACTGTCACTCTGGAATCTAATTGCACCAAATGCCACTGGTCCATCCTATTACTGAATACTGTGGGCCCTTGTAGCCAGGTACTGATCCAAGAGCTGGATTCCTCAAGGACCCTGCCCATCTGTAGCGCTCTGGGCGCTACAAAACCAAGTCACCCCACCTCACTCCTGAAGGTATGTTGGCGAACATCGCGAAGTCTTCCTCCAGCCTGGAGGAAAGCCTATCGATCTCTACAAAAGTTGCCTGTTGGTCCTGCTTCTCCTCCTTGCCCTTCTTCCTGAGAGGACACTAGGTATTGTAGTGGCCTAGCTCGCCACACTTGAATCATTTGACCTTTGACAAGTCCTTCTTCATTCGCTGCTCCCCCTGTCCCTGACTGGGACCCTTCGATGCAAGGGCCACATTCTCCTCCTCCTTCACTTGCTTCGATCCGTTGCTGCTGCCACTGATGGAGCTCTTTACTAAGTCTCATCTCAACTCCTCCTGCTGCAGATCGGCCCGCATCCTGCCCCACCTTGGCAAAGTGTCTCTGCCCAAGATACTTTGGACAAATACTTGCCACTCCTCTAAGACACTATTGAGTGCCAATCACACTAGCTCTGTGGGTTGAGGTGCTGCCCCAAAAACTACAAGCTGGTCTCGTATCTCTTGAATCTTGATGAGGAAGGGGTCTATGCGTTCCCCTTTCTGCATCCTGACGCATCTCAACTTCTCCTCCAAGTACATCTTCCGTTGTTCGGAAGTGCCCTGGTACAGCATGGAAAGTGTATCCCACATCTCTTTGGCCATTGGCTTGGCCGCTATGTGTGATACAATGGGATCTCGAACACCATCAAGGATCAACCTCTTCGTCCTCGCCATCTCCCGCATTCGTGGGAACCGCTACCACGACATCAATATATGATTTCAAGCCAAACTCGTATAGAAGGAGGACATCCTTGCCTTCCAAATGATGTGGTTGGAAGCCCCATCTAACCTGTCCTGATCATGAAGCCCAATAGTGGCCATCTCAAACAGTGTCAAAAATCTCCTCTTCCCTTTTGCTTAGCTGTTGCTCAACTATTCGCACTTCCTTTTGGAGTGAGAAACTCTTCTCACAACCACTGCTGATTTGCAAGGGAAATCGAACTTCTTGAGACTAGAAGTTCTCTGAGGAAAATTTTCCCTTAGTGTGTGCTCTTCTGCTCTAGCAAACTGCTGCAAAACTACTGCGTCCAACTAGAGATCTGCTTTGCGAAAAAATATTGGCTGCTTCCTCTGCCTCTGGAATCCCTCGATCTGGAGAAATTGAATTTTTCTGTTCCTCTCAGAAAAATCGATTCTCCTCAAGAAATTTGACCTCTTTGCCAAGGTGACTGCACTGCCCTCTGGAGTTTCAATCTACTGTCCACACTGAACAATGAAACTCTTTCCTTCTTCGCCACTGAGCTCTCTGGCTGATCATCTGCGCTATGATACCATGTGAAAATTCGATGACCCGAATTCTATTGCAACAACTTATATTAATTCTTCTAATTGTTAATTCTATTTAACAATTTATCTGTTGTTTCCTACAAAAAGTATTGAAATAAATACACTGGGAACTTCACAAATAAAAATTGCAGAAGAAATAAAAGCTAGAAGAAATGCTAACACACACATAAAATAACACAGTTGTTTTTGGACAAAAGTCCCCGGAAAAACCCAACTTGGGAAAACTGGTGCAACAACTGAGGGTTTTAATATTATGTACCAGTCAAATAATCTATGTATAGCTGGATGCCAAAACTGGAAATCCTACAGAGAAAAACTGGCAAGAAAAATCTAGTGAGGAATTTCCTCACTCCATAGGCGATTCCAAGCACTGACCTCAGTGCAAAATTGAGCCGTCCAAACTGGCTATGTGCAGTCACTACGTCACCCTAACGCAGTCACTTCTGCACATAGCTCGGAACAGCTTCTCCTCAAGCTGTCTGGTCAGTTGATGTCTTGGAAAATGTCTCTCATGGCCTCTGGAACCTTTGCCCAGCTGCTGGCACTGAAACTCTACTCCCCAGCAAATACGAAATTGCCTTTAGAGGCTACTGCGCTGCCTCTGCGTCAGCCTCACTGTGGCTCCTTTGTCTCTTTGTAAATGCACTCACCGGATTTGGAATGTCTCCTCTAACTTCACTATCTCTGCCCCTCTCTCACTGCTTCAATGATCAATCTCACTGACTCTCTCTCCGACAACTGACAACTGCTACTCTGAAATCGATCTGCTCATGAAATCGAACTGTTGAAGTGATTTCTCGAAGCCCCATTGACTTCTTATAATCCTCTGTTGAGACTTCAATGACCAAGATTAGATCTTAATCGATGGCTAAGGATTAACTTGAAGTCGATCCGTGTGAGTCTCTAGAACATTCACACCTTGACTTGATTAATTTCGATTAAATAATCATTTTCCCTGAGTTTAGACTTGGGAAATATTTAAAAACTGACTAATAATCTAAGCAATTTCTAGGCGGAATTTCTAGAAATGATTTATGGGTTTTGGAGATCTCCTGTATTCAACCTCTCCACAATTTTTCGTGGCTAGAACACATCCGATGCTACAAAAACTAAGAGGTATAATGTTTGTCAGGTTCTTGGTAAAGTTGGTCTTTCCTTTAGGATAACATGCATTGTTGTTTACTTTAGAAGAGTCTTGATTTTGCATAACATCATAGAGAGAAGCATGTGATAGTAGCATATGTAGAGTCTACTTGGTTAAGATTGTTTTCTAGAAGTCATCTAGTCTTTAAGAATAGATAGATAGACCATTTTGCATATTGATCATCCAAGCATTATCTAACATTATGTTAGAGGCAGTCATCTTGCTTAGATGGATCATTATGATCTTGGAAGAACCATCATTATGGAAGGTTCTTGGGAGAAGCACTATGACAAGGTTAGTATACATTCTATGTAATGTGGAAACAATATTAGTAATGGGATGAAGGAATGCAATGGGTTAGGATCCAGGCTCATTATGAGACATATAGCTAGATGATGGAATAAGAAGCATAAGGATACATAATGGAAGTGACTCATGGTTAAGATTCATATGTGTAGAATCTTGTAACATGCTTAGTATGATTGTATGATGTTTTAAAAAAGAAGAATTTGACTTACTCAAGGATGTATAAAAGATTATACTTTCTCTAGAATATGTAAAATAATGATTAACATCCAGTGATTGTATGATGTTTTAAAAAAGAAGAATTTGACTTACTCAAGGATGTATAAATGATTATACTTTCTCTAGAATATGTAAAATAATGATTAACATCTAGTATAATCTCCGGAAAAAAAGTTGTAACTTGGTAATCAAGTTTGATCCTTGGGCACTATGATGCATGAAGGAAGATTCATATGGAGATGGACTATGAGGATGTTGATGGAACGAGAAGGTCATCATGATGAGGTAAGTCTGATTTTAATTATTGTTGGTTATTTGGTTAACATATTATTTTTCTACCTGGAAGAATGTTGCAAGACATGATGATAGTTGAGGCAAGTTCAATTGTATGGATGGAAATGTATGGAAAATGTTGAGAAACTCAACATTTGGTACTTGGAAATTGTGAAGTCAAAATGTGTCCATCTTGGGATGGAAAGGTAGCAGTAAGAAGATAACCTGAAGGTCAAAGGAGATCACTTTCATGAGGAAGCTATGATCAACTTAAAGTTTTGAAAGACTCAATATAATGCCTTCATCCATGATATCAAGATGAAAATGATGAGCAAGATAAATGACGTGGATCCTGTCACGAGATTGAAGAGTGAAGATGGCTCCATGATACCTCGAAAGGAAGCAAGCTTGATACAATGAGATGCAGAGAAAAGAGGGAGCTAGGAAGCTATGGAGAATTGGTAGCTGATACTCTTATGAAGACAAGCTATAAGGCTTGTGGTGTTGACTTCCCAAATAGAAAGGAAGTTTGAAATCTCCTCTAGATTTGAGAGGGAGCAAAGGAGTCTCCTTAAATAGGAGTAAGGATCTATTCCCTGGACAAGAGGGAATAGGGTTATCCTCTTTGGTTGAGAGGGAGATGCTGCACACTTTTTGTCAAAGTTCCAAGGAAGTGGATGTACCAATTTTTTTTTTTTTAAAGAATCGGATCATCAACCATCAACATGTTATGTCATTGTAAACCCATTTTGCAATTTTGTAATGTAAATGATGCTAGTAAGACCGTGTATGTATGTAACAACCTAGGTAAGCCTATTATTTTGGCGAAAATTTAATCCTAGGAGGCTTTTCGTCTCACCAACTCATCTGTGTTTCTAAACACGGATGGTCGGCAAAGTTTTTCTCTCCAACCTCACCTCAAAGCTAGGGTGGAATTCTTCGTCAAAGTCTTAGGTGAGTCCTAGTGTTTTAGTCGAGTCTTATGTAAAAGTGATTTGGGAATAATTTAAGCTAGTTGGCTAAATTATTTTATTACAAAGCACTTGGTCTACTAGATCAGATTGTGTCGTAGAATGGAGTGTGTAATTTGAAGGTCTAAGCCGAATGGGTATTCCCCCTTTGAGGGTTGAATTGTAAAAATTATTTTAGTGCATGGTCCCTCATACTTGGATGTCATGGCTAAAATAATAGAGGGTGGAAAAATATTAAATCCCCTTAAGTGTCAATTAATTAATTTTTCTGGCAAAAAATAAATAAATAAATTAATTAGAGTTAAAATTAAATGTCTTGGAGAAATTAAATTCGCTAAGTGGAAAAATTTGTGGGTATCAAAAGAATTAATTTTTAGAGGCCCCCCACCAAAAGAATATTGGAAATATCAAGAAAAATTGGACCCTTGGACCTTGGTGGTTAAGTCAAAGTCAAATTTTTGAGGAAATTAGCTCAAAATTAAGAAAGAGGTTTAATGAAAAATCGAGAATTTCTCAAAATAAATATTTTTGACCACTGAGATTAAAAGATCATCAAGGATTTATCAACGACCAAGATTATTTTGTCGAGGAACAAGCCAAATAGCCGTTATTTTTCCACTTGGAGGATTTATCTATAATTAGAAAGTCATTTGAGTCTCAAGCCATATCTGATTTTTGGCTAAGAAATTTCTGCAAAAACACTGGTGTAACACTATTGTCCCTCTGGGAACATTTATTTCAATCATAATAAAGACTTTGGGGTGCAGTTCATGGTGTTCAATGTTCATTGATTTGTGGTATGTGGTGGGTACGGGTTTTCCTATATTGTGCTTAATACTTTCAAAGTTTATTTTTCATTAGATGGGGATAAGATCATTCTATTGATAGATTTTGGGTTTATCTTAGGTGATCTGATTTTCCATATGTCTAACAAACTTGCTTGAGAAAATATATAGTGTTTGTAGGTTCCCCATTCCTTGGGCTCTGTTACCCACCACTTTGTGGGTGATATCCCTAGGAGAAAAAAATTCTCGTAGGTGGTCCTACACCAATAACTAGCAGTTCCTTGCAGCCACCAACTAGCTCATTGTGCCATTTATCCGCCACTTGAGCCAACCATGCGGTCCCTCACCCATCTGTCATGATTATATGTTTGAAGGTGGGCCTCCCCAACCTAAAGGTATGCCTTGTCATTCGGTAATTGAGTATTGAGTTTGTTTATCATGGACACTTCTGGGCATGGATTAATTGGGGGATTCGGCGCAAAGATGCTTTTGTCCCCTAGACCTCTTTTGGATGTTAGCCTTGGATCTTAGTTCCGTGGGATCTCCTTTACTGACCATTGGGTTTTAAGGTGGTACTACATAGAAAACCTCGATTTTGGTTGCGTGGTTTCGCTCCCTCATCCACGTATATTACTCCCCTTCCATTTATTATAACCCCGTTCATCGTCTTTCCCACCTGGGTCCACATTTCCTCACTGGGTCCACATACAGTTAGCCTCCCCTTTCCCTTGGCCCCACCCTGAGTCAGGCTTGGAATGATGCCCCAAAGGTTGAAGCAGCTGAAAAGAAAAAGTAAAAGCATCAATGTCCACATTCAACAGGAAAATGTACCACAAGATGCAAAAGATGGCCGAGACAAACATATTTAGCACGTGGGCAAAAGCCAATGCATGAGCACTACCCCATACCCATGGCCATCACCCTGGTTCCATAGGCCCTAGATGAACCTGCTTTGTCTTTCAAGAACCCATGATTATCCCAACCCCTGGTGGGCAATGAACCGCCCTACCTAAAAGGGGGTATCCATTGCTATATCTTACACATCATGCTCTTATCCTTTGAGCCTCGAGCAGTTAATAAAAAAAAACATAAAGGAAAAAGACATATAAAGAAGGGTGGAAAAATCAAGGCCGTGGCACCTCATGTACCATGGTTGCTCCCTCCTATACATTATATACTCAGGTGTGGGCTTCCCTTCTTCTAGCTACCCTTGTGACCTGATATGTGGCCCAAGATTGCCCCTTTCATTCCCTACTCCATTCACCTCTTTATCACATGCCACCACCATTTGAGGGATGTACTTTGGACATACCACGATTGCTCCCTCCTATACATTATATACCCAGGTGTGGGCTTCCCTTTTTCTAGCTACCCTTGTGCCCCAATATGTGGCCCAGGATTTCCCCTTTCATTCCCTACTCCATTCACCTCTTTATCACATGCCACCACCATTTGAGGGATATACCATGGGATCTCTTTACTGACCATTTGGTTTTAAGGTGGTACTACATGGAAAACCATGATTTTGGTTGCGTGGTCCCACTCCGTTATCCACATATATGACTCCCCTTCCATTTATTATAACCTCGTTCATCATCTTTCCCACTTGGGTCCACATTTCTTCACTGGATCCACATAGGGTTAGCCTCCCCTTTCCCTTGCCCCCACTTGGGGTCAAGCTTGGAACGATGCCCTGAAGGTTGAAGCAGCTGAAAAGAAAAAGTAGAAGCATGAATGGACACATTCAACAAGAAAATGTACCTCAAGATGCAAAAGATGGACGGGACAAACATTTTTAGCACGTGGGAAAAAGCCAATGCATGAGCACTACCCCATACCCATGGCCATCACCCTGGTTCCATGGGCCATAGATGTGCCTCCTTTGTCATTCAGGAACCCATGATTGTCCCAACCCCTGGTGGGCAATGAACTGCCCTACCTAAAATGGGGTATCCATTGCTATATCTTACACATCATGCTCTTATCTTTTGAGCCCTGAACAGTTAATTAAAGAAAACTCATAAAAGGCAAAAGGCATATAAAGAAGGGTGGAAAAATCAATGTTGGGGCACCTCATGTACTACAATTGTTCCCTCCTATACATTATATACCCAGGTGTGGGCTTCCCTTCTTCTAGCTACCTTTGTTCCCCGATATGTGGCCCAGGATTGCCCCTTTCATTCCCTACTCCATTCACCTCTTTATCACATGCCTCACCCTTTGAGAGATGTACCTTAGACATACTATCCACTCTAAAGGTAGAAACCACCTAATAAGGTACTTGGCTAACCCACCTTTGGAGCTTGGAGACATTAGCACATCCCAAAACCCACTATGGAAGGGCATGCCATTATGAAGTGTCCACTTGTTGTCCATGGTTTGTAAGCTCTTTTACTTGATTACTTTAATGACTTGTTGTGTTGGAAGGCTAGGGGACGCATTGGATCTTATGCAAGATTGCATATGGTGTCTATTATGAGTTTGGTTTCCCTATACAGGGTCCTGGTTCTCCAAAGGGCTACATTGGCACATACAGGATGTGTGTAGAGAGCCATGGACCTCCATTGCAGTAGAAAACAATCCATGGATCCACAGAAATGTTCAGATATTGCTTGATATCCACCTATTGGATGAGGAAGATGCACCTGGTACACCATGCCCAGTCGACCCCACAGTTGCACCATAAACTTGGCAGGTGACCCAGGACTTGTACACAGACGTGGCATTTTTTACTCCATCATCTGAGGGTCTTGTTGACCACTGGAGTGGCACCTGATGATTATGTGAAGACTCCATGCCCAAGGATGAACCAGAGGACACTTGTACCTTCAGATATAATTAGATATCATCAGTTCAACAGAGTTTTTAAATTCTACTTCTACTTCTTATTGTTTTCTCTTGTACCCAGATTCCACGTCGTACGGGGAATTGTAAAAAGTGATGTTAGTAATGATGAATTTGAGTCAGTATTGAGTCTGTAACATGCCTAGGTAATTTGGGACCTTGCCAACAAGTGAGTATTACTCTGGGAGGTTTTTTTCACTCAGTTAATTATCATTTCCCTATCAGGATTTAATAATTAATTGAGTTTTTTCCTCAAATTTTACCCCAAATCTGGAGTACGACTTGATGGTGAGGCCTTGGGTGATTGCTAGTGTCTAGAGTCAATGTATATTACCATACTAGATCACACAAAAATTTCGTGGAATTTGATTAGGAGTAGGTAGTGATTTTTTAATTTTTTAGATTTCCCGCAGGTTAAAAATTGTAATTGAATTCTAATAAGGGTTGTCTAGAGAAGTTGTATGGGGTATGAGTAATCAAAATTACACCTTTCACCCTCAACTTTCTACTAGGACACACTTTGAGTGGTTAAAAATGTGTTTTGAACTTTCAAAACCCACTTTTCCTAAGTTTAGTGGGAAATCTGACAATTAATTAAGCTAGAAATTAAATAAATGGAGAAAAATAAATATCCACACATGCTAAATGAGGTGGAAATGAGGTGGAAAATTATGGAGTTAAAGTGAAGTCCCAAGGTGAGGTGGACTCCTAAAATCAAGGAAAGGACATGTGCTTGTTATCGCTTGCCGCCTACACCTACCTACTAGTTAGCGGGAAAAACCTTTAACCCCACAAGGTGTGGTTGGTGGCAAGGAACTCAGAGAAGGGGTTGTCACACTAATCCCAACTCTCTTTGTTTAAGCTATCTCTTAGGTTAGCTATGGGGGGTGGTCCCTAAAGAAAAACTACGTTAAAGATGTGAGTTTTCTAGGAGAGTTGTTAGAGTTAAATAGATTACTTCTTCAGATTTATAAGCAAAAACGTGATATGAACAATAACCGTTAATACATAAGATAAACATGAAACATACGAGAAGCCAATGCCTCCAGAGTATTGCTCTTTGAAATGAAAATGTATTTGCTTAAATGAAGTAAAATGCTTTCAAGATAAATAGATTTCTGAATCAAAGCATGAGATGCAATTATACTAAATTTGGATGCAATTAATCTTGGTTACTTTTAATCTAAGTCACCTGACATGGGGACACGAAACATGATGGACACGCAGATTCGAGTTTCGGATTCAGACACGGTGATCCCCCGAAACAGGACACTTCTAGACACGTTTTATATATATATATATATATATATATATCTTAAAAATTAGACATTTCTTCCACAAATTCATTGATTCAAGCATAGATCTTCATCTAGATGTAAGTTTTACAAAGATTTAAGATACATGATACATTGATACATCATACAATCATACATTTACAAAGTAATAGAGTCTAGACTCTAGACATATTCATCAATGATCCAATAGGAGAAAGACAAGATACTATAGTTTTCTCATTAAGTCATCAAAATCAAAATGTGTTACATAAGTAGTAGCCTCTAGGTAGTACAATGGCAATGGAAAATAGAAATAGCAAATACAAAACAACTACAAGTCTACAAGACTACAAGGCTCAAGGCAGTGCTGCAGTAGGTAGCTCATGACTCATAAGTCATCAATCCTCATAATCATAATCAACATCACTGTCCTCATCATGATCATCATGGTCACCATTGCTCTCCTCTACCGCATCCTCCTCCTCTGTATCCAATGTCATCTCTGCCTTTGCTAGTGTGGAGGATGACCCCTCTACTGTATCGCCATCATCAATTGTGACAGGCTCTAGCACTGGCTCATTGAGATCCAAGTTGGCCAATGCCAACTCAACATTGTTGTCCAGACTCATATTGTCAGGAAAGACATCCCACATTTTTGTCTTTCCCTTCAACCAATCGTCCCTCTGCCTGTAAATAAGACGAAGGTTGGTGTGCACATACACCATTGTCTCTGCCCTGGATTGCTCAAGCCTGCTCTTCTTCACACTATACAAATTCCCATATGTGCTCCAATGCCTCTCGCAACAAGAGGATGAAGTCACCTGAGAGAGGAGCCTCATGGCTAACTGCTGTAGAGGAGGTTTTGTTGCCCATGAGTTGCCCACCAAGAATAGGGCTTCTTAGCCCCCCTGTCTCTAATCACATCATAGCTTGCAAATTGCCCAGTGCCAGTGGAAAACTTTGCAAAGGAATCCTCCACCTCATCAAGGGATTCCATATCCCAAAAAATCCTCTTGAATGCATCTTTCCTCCCCTGTGAGATTTCACCATCCATGTGAGGAGGGAATCTGCGGGAAGGTCCATCATTCAACCATTCATCGCTGTAGTATTTTGGGTTCAAGGAGTGAGACAAACAATGTAAAGGTGTGCAATTCTTGTCCCATTTGCTGACAAGAATATCTTGTATGCTGGTGAAGAATGCCTCTGGTGATGTCTCATACTCTGGACACTGACTCTATAAAACAATGTTCCTCACAGACTCAATCATGGAAATCCCATCTGTCATAAACCTCTCCTAGGATGGGTTGGTTTGTATCTGCAAATTGAAGCAAGGAAATGATAGGGTCCATGATCTGAATAAGTAGATCTACCTTCTCCCACCACACATCATCCAACACTGTGTCCTTCACTTTTTTTGAGGCTGTTTGATCCGTCTTTCGCCAAAAAGACTACAAATCTGAAATAACCATGACCCCAAGAGCAGTCTTGACTTCCCTCAACCTCTTCAACATGATGAATGAAGAGACAATCCATGTATCTGCAATCTTCAACAATGATAGATTGATGTACTCCTTGTAGATAATGAGGGCATTTGTTTGGTTTGTACAAAGTTGCGGATATGCTGTGCATCCTCAATAATGCTTCCAATCCAAAGCACATCAGAGACAATAGATTTCAGTGCTAAGTTCAATGAATGGACAATGCAAGGTGTCCAAAATATTTGTGGATATTTAGCTTCCACAATCATGCCAACAACCTTGCAAACATGTGCATTATCTGTAATGATTTGCACACAAGAATCGACACCTACATTTTCAATAATTTTAATAAATAACTCACCCATATATTGTGCATCCTTGTATTGTCCAAGTGCATCCATTGATTTCAAGAAAACTGGACCATTCAAGGATGACACCATGAAGTTGATGAGTGGGTGTCGTGCTGGATCTGTCCATCCATCAGAGACAATTGTAACCCCAGATGTTGACCACGCTGATTTAATAGGCTCAAGCATTTTGTCCACCTCTTTCTTTGCCTTTGTCAAAAATGTGGTTCTAATCTTCTCTGACCCAAGAGGCACATACCCTAATGGAGCCCCTTGACTTAGAGCTCTACACATCTCAATAAATAGAGGTGAACGTGCAACATTAAAGGATATGAAGTTCTGATAGAAAAAAAATGCAATGGTGAGATCAAGCTCTTCCCTCTTCTCTTTCTGGAAAATCTTGTCCATTGGACCAAGTGCAGATGCCTTTCTTTTAGCTACTTGTCCCCCACTAAAACTCTCAAATGGGAACTTGTTGTTCCTTTTCCTCAAGAATTGAAGGGGGTCATCATTATTGTTTTGTTTTGATTTTGATACCACATTTTCCGCACCAACAAATGCCTATCTCCATTTCCTTTCTCTTTGCTGATAGCACCTGTATACAAGCTGAAATGCCACAACTTGGCAAAGCCAACAAATGAGCTTTCACACAGTAATATGTGCTCATGAAATTGCTGTGGAAAAAATTGCATTTCCAAGCAACATTTCCCCCTCCCTTCGCCTTGCTGCTTGGCCCTGCCTCTCTTGTTACATATTTCCACAATGGATATTTGGGGTCTTGAGTTTGTTTTCTCTGAATATTTAAAGCTGTTGTTGCAGCCCCACTTCCAATAGATGGAATGCTTGCAGACCTTGATGAAATAGGGACAAGAGGGGCATCTCCAATGGGGACATTCTTCCCCTTTCTTTGTCCCTACCTTTCTGCCCTTGATTGAGTCATGAATGCTGTAAAAAATAAACAAAATGACCAAATTTGTAAAACATATGCACATGTAAACCAAATGCAAAAACATAGAGAGACAGTGCACTTACCGGTTGCTCGAATCTCCTTGAAAACACTCCCTTTCTCTTTGCTACTCCTTGCTCTTTGCTCAACTCACACACAAGCATTGGTGAGAAACAATGAGGAAAATTGCACTTTTATAACTCAGCGGACGCATTTTTGCGTTGGTCGAATCCGACAAAAAGGGATTCGATTGTGTTCATACAGGACACGATTGGGACTCATCGTGTCCTATACGGACATGATCGAATCAAGGATTTCGGACACGAATCCCCACTTTTCAAGTCGGATTCGCATGATTCGGTACACGAGGGGGGTTACCCACGAATCCGGTTTCTTAGCTTTTAATCTGAAATGCCTAATCTAGGTGAGAAGTCCTCCTCTTGTTCTCTTACCAAGGGGTAAAAATTGGGGTGACTGTAAGAAAAAGTGGGTGAGGGCACTGGGGTGTCATTAACGACACCCGTCCTTTGAGTCTTACGAGCCAGCGTGTGCCTTCGTGAGTAGATCCCTTCAAGGTTCCGAGTTGAAGTATAGCACCTTGGAAAAGCAGGCTTATGCCTTAGTCAAGTCCCTTAAGCAATTTAGAGTTTATGTGGGGTATTCAAGAATAATCGCATATGTCCCTCACTCTGTGGTAAAAGATATTTTAACTTAGGCTGATTGCTTAGGAACTCGAGCTAGGTGGATCTATAAAATTCAAGGGTATGATTTAGATATTAGACCTACCAAGCCGGTAAAAGGCCAGGGATTGGCCAAGATCTTGACAGAGGGGGATGAGAAAGCGTTAGGAATGATTTGTCAAAATGATTTGGAATTAACTTTGTCAAAACTTGAAAGATTGAGTCAGCTGGAATGGTATAAAGACATTATTTATTACCTGCAAAATTTGTCATGTCCTAGCCATTTAGTTGGCCATAAAAGAAGAGTGGTAAGGCTTAGAGCAACTAAGTATTGCATTGTGAAGGATGGTCTGGGTTGGAGAAATCCGGAGACGGTAATACTTAGATGTGTTGATGAAGTTGAAGCCAAAAAGATTCTATCTGAGTTTCATTCAGGATTTTGTGGAGGACATTACGCTGCTAAGACTACTACCTATAAAATCTTGAGAGCTGGTTATTTTTGGCCTTCTATTTTTACTGATGTGCACAAGTATGTTAGAGGTTGCCAAGTGTCAACTTTTCACTGAGAAGCAAAAGTTAGCTTTTTTGCCTCTTCAACCTGTGGTCGTGGAAGCTCCCCTTCAACATTGGGAGTTTGACTTTATAGAGAAATTTAATGAAAATTCTAGTAATGACTACTTGTGGATTTTAACTGCCACTGACTATTTCACTAAATGGGTAGAATCCATCCCTACAAGACACGTCACCGACAAAGTAGTGATGGACTTTCTTGAAGATAGGATTATCACTTGTTTTGGTGTCCCTGCTAAAATTACAACAGATAACGCCAAGGCTTTTAGCTTAGCTGAGTTCTCATCATTTTTCTTTAAGTATGGCATTGTCTTATTCCATTCATCAAACTACTACCCTCATTGTAATGGTTTAGCTGAGTCTAGCAATAAAAAATTGATAACCATAATCAAGAAGATATTAGGGGATAATAAGAGATCATGGGATAGCAAAATTAACTATTCTTTGTGGGCTGATAGGATTACAAAGAATAGTTCTACTGGAAAGAGTCCATTTGAAATAGTTTATGGCTTGGATGTTATCCTTCCCGTGCATTTGGATGTTACCCTTCCTGTGCATTTGAGGCTTCCATCTTACCAATTGCTACAAAGTTTTACATCTGATAAAGATGCTATGCAACATAGAATTGATCAAATTGTAGAATTGGATGAAACTAGAAGAGCCTTTGAAAATTGTTGTAAACATCAATCTAAGGTAAAAATAAATTTTGACAAATCATTTAGGAATAGAGGTTTTTCTAAGGGTGATATGGTTTTACTTTGGGATCGCAGGAATGAAAAGCCAGGTAATCATGGTAAGTTTGACAGTTCATGGCTTGGACCATATATCATCAGAGAAGCAGAGGGACAAAATTCCTACCATTTGAGCACCTTGGACGGAGAATCACTAGAGTTACTTGTGAATGGCCAACTGCTCAAGATGTTCAACAAAAAAAATATTTGATGCCATAGGGCATATTTTTGTATCATATTTCTAACCTTATCTCTTGTCAATTTTGTTTAAATAGATTTCTTTCATGAATAAATTGTTATTTATGTTTCCTAGAATAAATTTCCATTTCTGTTGATTTTATTTGATGTTATTTTGAATGGATACTGCTAATATATATCTTTGGTCGGCCGATGCAAATTCAAGGTTCTTGCACACTATCACTTCATATCTAGCATGCATCCCCATATGGAGCCAAATGTTGACCACTGGAGTGGCACCTGATGATTATGTGAAGACTCTATGCCCAAGCATGAACCAGATGACACTTGTATCATTAGATATCATCAGTTATCATCAGTTCAACAGAGTTTTTGAACTCTACTTCTATTTCTCATCATCTTTCTCTTGTACTCAGATTCCACGCCCTACGAGGAATTGTAATAAGTGATGCTAGTAATGATGAATTTGAGTCAGTATTGAGTCTGTAATAGGCCTAGGTAGCTTGGGACCTTGCCAACAAGTGAGTATTACTCTGGGAGGTTTTTTTTCACTCGGTTAATTATCATCTCCCTACCAGGACTTAATAATTAATTGAGTTTTTTCCTCCAATTTTACCTCAAATCCGGAGTATGGCTTGATGGTGAGGCCTTGGGTGAGTCCTAGTGTCTAGATTCAATGTATATTACCATACTAGATCACATAAAAAATTTCGTGGAATTTGGTTAGGTCTAGGTAGTGATTTTTTTATTTTTTAGATTTCCCGCAAGTCGAAAATTGCAATAAAAATTGTAATTGAACTGTAATAAGTGTTTCTTAGAGAAGTTGTATGGGGTGTGAGTAATCAAAATTATACCTCTCACCCTCAAATTTTTAATACGACACGCTTTGAGGGGTTAAAAATGTGGTTTGAACCCTCAAAACTTACTTTCCCTAAGTTTAGTGGGAAATCTGGCAATTAATTAAGCCATAAATTAAATAAATGGAGAAAAATAAATATCCACACATGCTAAATGAGGTGGAAATGAGGTGGAAAATTATGGAGTTAAAGTGAAGTCCCAAGGTGATGTGGACTCCTAAAATCAAGGAAAAGACATGTGCTCGAATAAAATTGAATTTCTGACATTAAATGAGAGTTGCTTGGAAATTCGAATTTGTGAAGTTAATGCGCATTTGGGAGGATTTGGGAGAATATTTGGTGGAGATTTTTGTGGGAAATTGTCCCCACATAGGTTACCACCCATATACAATTGTCATTCCATCATAAAATTCGAATTTGGCACATAAGGGAAGAAGAAAATGATGTCCACTTGCCAGAATTCGATTTTTACACTTGAAAATGGAACTCCACTTACCAAATTCGAATTTTCCTTGTGATCTCCATCTCACCACTTGGCATTTAGTTCTTCATTGGGATTTTCTCCCAACTTTCTATATAATGGAGCCATGGGCTCTCATATTGTATCCAGAATACGAGCCCTTGTGCTTGGGGAGGTTTTGCCACTTTGTATACTCATCTTTCAATGAAATAACAAGACTTTGGGGTTCAACTATGAGGTATTATTCTTCTATGGTTGTGGGATAATTCTTGATCGCGATCTTCATTTTCTATTGGTAGTATTGTGTTTATTATTTCCATATGCTTGCAAAAGATTTGTTAATGTAAAGCTATCTTGCACTAATATTTGGTTTTAGAGATTTATTCTAGATAGGGAGTGTTTTAACAGATTTTCATATAAATCTCTAAGATCTAATAAGTTTATTTGAATTTGTGTAGAAAAATATCTTTGAATCAAGCCTCAAAAGTGAGGGGACATTCTCGAAGAAATCAACCCACTCTTGAGCATGAACATGGAGGAACCCACATTGTGACATCCCAAAGTTTTATTTTTCGATTTGTGTTTGCAGGGTCTCTTGGGTTTGTGTTTGTGATCAAATCTATTCTATTCAAATCATTTATTTTAAATATTGTGCTTACATTGATCATATTTGGTAATAAGAGCACATTTCTTGACAAGACAGGGATAATAATCATACTCCCTAACCATCGGTCTAGTATTTGTATATTTGTAAATACTTTTTGGCATTTTTCTTATCTTTCTCCAGTGATTTTTTGGGTCCATTTTGCAGAGGTTTTGATAGCCTTTTCAAGAAGTATTTTATTACTAACCTTGGCAGGGACTTAGGTTCTCAAGGCTGTAAATCATATCGAAATTCCTTGCAGACTGTCATCACCTTTTGGAGCAGATTTCATCATCTTAAGAGGCTAGAGTTTCAAGATATTTTTCAAGGAGTCTCTCTTGTATTCCATTGCCGAATTGTTGCGAAATATTGTCACTGCTTTCTCAAGAAGGGATTCTAGTGTATAAAAGTCAAATATTTATGAATTGAAGCCTTTCTTCACAATAAATGAAGCTCTCATCATTGTAACAAGAAGTTAATAAAGAGCTAACTTTTCTTGGGGGAGTTTGGGAATTTTTTCCCATGGTATCTCACCTACTCATTTAGAGGGAGGAAATCTTCTTGAGTGGTTAACTTTCTTTTTTCTAGTTTCTAATTTGCTCAACTAACTTGCATTCATCATTTCGTTTGTTAATCTAATCTAGTTGTGAATGGTTAACTCATAGCCTCAACACATAACACTCACATTTTCCTATTTTGCAATCAGACTTGCCAATCCATTTTCTTGTATCTTGTGTTGTGCAATCTATTTTTTCATTTGTTCCAGTAAAAAACATAGCACTTTCATTTCATTTGGCAAGCTAATGTTTTCATGGTTTCATGCTAATCATTAATTTTTATCTCAAGTCATCTAGTTACAATTTTATATTCTTGTTGGGTTATTAGAAAACTTTGTATCTCACTTTTGCGCACAGCTTTGGAGTAACCCTTTACAAGTCCATTTATTTGCAACTTAAATAATCTAATTGTGTACATTTTATTAGCTCATTCCATTCACAAACAACTTACTAGCTTATGATTTCATGCAATAATTGTCATATCACATCATTTTCATTTCAAAGCTTGTGAGTTGGTATCTAAAAGTATTGAGCTAGTTTCCATTTTAATATTTCCATTTGAGTTGTTGATACATGTTTTATGGAGCATCATTGCTAGTTTATGTCATATTGGGCTAAGCACAAATCTTAAGCACATTGTTATTAACATATCTCATTCAAAGCATTTCACCCACATTTAGGCATTTCACTTTGCATTAGTTGCATATTTAAAATTACCTCCAATCATAAGCTTGGTTGATAGAAATAGGGAAAAAGGCTTTCTTGGAAAGTTTTTCCATTTGGTACGAAGTAAGGTAAAAGCGTGTGACCCTGCAGTTATGAAGATGACTTGTCCCCTTGTAGGAACGAAGGCACACGCTGGCTTGTAAGACTTAGGCGACGGGTATTGTTAATGACACCCCCGTGCCCTCGCCCCCTCTTTCTTACGGTCACCCCAATTTTTATCCCTTGGTAAGAGCACAAGAGGAGGACTTCTCACCTAGATCAGGCATTTTAGATTATAAGTAACCAAGATTAATTGCATCCAAATCTAGTATAATTGCATCTCATGCTTTGATTTAGAAACCTATTTATCTTGAAAGCATTTTACTTCATTTACGCAAATACATTTTCATTTCAAAGAACAATACTGGAGGCACTGGTTTCTCATATGTTTCATGCTTATTTTATGTATTGATGGTTATTTTCTCATATCACGTTTTTTCTTATAAATCTGAAGAAGTAATCTATTTAAATATAACAACTCTCCTAGAAAATTCACATCTTTAACTTAGTTTTTCTTTAGGGAACACCCCCCATAGCTAACCTAGGAGATAGCTTAAATGGGGAGAGTCGAGAATAGGTGATAGCCCTTTCTCTGAGTTCCTTGCCACAACCACACCTGGTGGGGTTGAAGGCTTTTCCCACAAACTAGTAGGTAGGTGTAGGCGGCAAGTGATAACAATGCTCAAATAAAATCGAATTTTTGGCATTAAATAAGAGCTGCTTACTTGGAAATTCGAATTTGTTAAGTTAATGAACATTTGGGAGGATTTGGATGAATATTTGGTAGAGATTTTTGTGGGAAATTGTCCCCGCATGGGTTACCACCCATATACACTTGTCATTCTATCATAAAATTTGAATTTGGCACCCAAGAGAAGAAGAAAATGATGTCCACTTGCCAAAATCCGATTTTTACACTTCGCAATGGAGCTTCACTTGTCAAATTCGAATTTTCCTTCCTCTCTTTCACCACTTGGCATTTGGTTCTTCATTGGGATTTGCTCCCAACTTTCTATATAATGGGGCCATTGGATCTCATATTGTATCCTTTGCAACGAGATATTGTGCTTGGGGAAGTTCTGCTTCTATGTACTTGTGTTTTTCATATGAATAAAAAGACTTTGGGGTTCATTCATGATTGTTATTCCATTGGAGCATTGCTTGGATCATTGATGGTATATCTCTACTTGTGCCTTTGATATATATTTCATTTTTCTCATATGATTTTGTTGAATTGTAGATTATAGCTATCTTACATTTACAATTGGTTATTTGATATGCTCTAGGTTAGAAAACTCTGTATATTTTCATACAAATTATAGATTTCTCTTGCCATCGTTTATTGATTTAATCCATATGAGCTAATGTTTGTTAGAAGTTTTGTAGAGGATCATTGTTGAATCAATTAGCAAGCGTGAGGGGAAGTATTCAAGAGACTAACCCATTCTTGGCATTGTTTTCAAGGAGCTCTCATCGTTATTTGAATTTCATATAACTAATATTTTTGAAAGTTCTTTTTCTTGCAGGGTTCTCCTTCACAAAGTCTATGCATGAATCAAAATATTAAAAAACTCATTTACATCTTTTAATTGTGTTTTTATTTCATTATATAGCTATTCAAGAGCTTCTCATAAGCTAGACAAGCGATGGGTATCTTTTCCCATCACTTGTTTAGCCTTTGTATATTATTTTGTAGCATATTTACATACTTACGTGCTCTCTTTTCACACTAACTTTGGTTTTATTTTTGCAGCCCTAACATTCTTGTTTGTAGGTTCTCTCTAGTCTCAAGTTGCATTCCAAGGAGGCCGTAGGCATTAGGAGAGCTTGTGGAAGACGGCTAGGTCATACACCACTTTGGAGCTTGTATTCTCCAATTGTAGAACTCCTTCATCTCTTTTGAGACTCCCATATTTGAAGGGATTTCCTTCTTGTTTCAATATTTCACATTGTATTCTCTCATCGATTCCTTGGGAAGCCCTCCAAGAAGCTCTAACTTCATTGTAACACCATAATAATAAAAAATTTCAGTTTTCATTGTGAGAGCGTGGGTTTTATCCATTGGCATCTTCATCTCTCCATTTCAAGGAGAGAATTTTTAGATGGATTGACTTATTGGTTTTGACATTTCCATTTTCTTTCACATCACATATGCATGCTCTAATTAGGAAGTAACACAAACCACATTTCTTTTTCCTCAAGTTTGCTTCACAAATTTTAAGTTTGCATTTCTCATCATAGTTGCTACAAATTTCAAGTTACATTTTCATTTGCAAAGCAATTTTTTTTTTTTACTTCATGCAAGTATCATTATTTTTTTTCCGGCAAACTTTGATCTATTTAGCTTGACACTTGTCTAAATAATTCATGCTTTATTGTTATGCCACATTTCCATTTTGAGAATATTAAAGCATTGTGTATTTGACAAGTTTATCTTTCAAAGCAATCACTTACTTTCATGTCAAGCTAATTTCTTCAAGTTTAATCTCCTTTTGCAAAGCTATTGTGAGAACAAATCTCAATTTTATTTTTAAAAGCATTGCAATTTACTTTACATGCAAATTAATTGCTCGTAAGCATCAAACTTTTAATTGGTTCATCATTTATCTTTAGCAATTCACAATTTTAATTGTTCTTGAAGCTTATGCATCTTATGTTTTCTTGAGAAAATATAGAAAGTGATCTTGTGGAACAATCTTACTAAGAGCATTTCCATTTTTTACATAACACTTGCAAACTCACTTGCATATCATAGTAGACATTCTAACTTAGTTGCATATTTAAAATTTACCTCTAAGCATAAGCTTGGTTGATAGAAATTATAGGGAAAAAGACTTTCTTGGAAAGTTCTTCCATTTGGTACGAAGTAAGGTAAAAGCGTGTGACCCTGCAGTTATGAAGGTGGCTTGTTACCTTGTAGGAACGAAGACACACGCTGATTCGAGGGATGGGTATCGTTAATGACACCCCCGTGTCGTCGCCCCCTATTTCTTACAGTCACCCCAATTTTTACTCTTCGGTAAGAGCGTAAGAGGAGGACTTCTCACCTAGATTAGACATTTTAGATTCAAAGTAACCAAGATTAATTGCATCCAAATATAGTATAATTGCATCTCATGCTAATACACTTGATGGTTTTACTTGCAAATTGTTTATTCCTCTTGTCATTGTTGAAATTAAATACTTTGTAGTGGCAAATATTTTTTTTATCTACATTTTGCAAGTAGAACACTAATTGTTTCCTTTTGAGCAAGATAGCTTCTCATGCTTGGATTCATAAATTTGTTTACCTTGAAAGCATTTATAATATCTTGTGCTAACATTTTCTTGTTTCAATTTTTCAGGACTACTTTTGCTTTCCATTTGAAAGCATTTTACTTCATTTAAGCAAATAAAAATTCATTTTAAAGAGTAGCTCAGGTTGGAGAACCCTCCAGCTTTCGAGAGACACCTCAGCATCAAGTGTGGGTGGATGCCATGTTGGAAGAGTATAGTTCCATCATGACAAACGATGTCTGGGAAGTAGTCCCTAGACCGTAGGACAAATCAATTGTAGGATCAAGGTGGATTTGCAAGATCAAGTATGCTACAGACAACAACATAGAGAAGTTCAAGGCCAGATTTGTGGCTAAGGGGTACGCACAAAAGGAAGGGATCGATTATGAGGAAACCTTCGCCCTTGTAGCACGCTACACTTCTATCGGATCCGTCATCTCTCTAGCAGTGCAGGTGGGATGGGAGATTCACCAGATGGATGTCAAGACAACGTTTTTGAATGGGGTGAAAGAGGAGGAAGTGTAAATAGAACAGCCAGAGGGCTTCAAGACACATGAGCAAAAGACTCATGTTTGCAGGCTTAAGAAAACCTTGTATGGTTTAAAACAAGCCCCCAGAGCATGGTATGGGTGAATTGATAGCTATTTGCAGAAGATGGGGTTCGTCAAGAGAGACGCAGATCCCAATCTCTACTACTTGAGAGTAGGGGATGAGTTGTTAATCCTGGTATTATATGTGGATGATTTGTTTCTTACTGGATCATCCAAGCTCATGAAGGACTGCAAGGAGAATCTGGCTACAGAATTCGACATGAAGGATCTGGGGCAAATGCACTATTTTCTTAGTTTGGAGGTTTGGCAGCATAAGGGAGAAATCTTCCTAGGGCAAGGAAGATACACTACAGAAATCTTGAAGAGATTTCAGATGTAAGACTGTAGATCCATGGCCACGCCAATGATTACAAACTGGAAGAAGATAGACACAACAGAGGATGATGAGGTTGATCCCACCTTGTATAAGCAACTCATCGGATCATTGATGTATCTGGTCAATACTAGACCAAACATATGTTATGCAGTGAATAACCTCAATCAGTTCATGGTGGAACCAAGGAGGGCTCATTGGGCAATAGCCAAACATGTTCTCAAATATCTGAAGGGGACAGTCGATTATGGATTGAAGTACACCAAGGGAAATGAGGTCCAGTTGAGTGGGTTTACAGATGCAAATTGGGTTGGAAGCACAGTGGATCAGAAGAGTACCAGCGAGTACTGTTTCAGTCTCAGATTAGGAATGACCTCCTGATGCAGTAGAAAACAGAAGTTTGTCGCATTAAGTTCAACCGAGGCAGAGTATATGGCAGCAAGCACAGCTTCGTGCGAGGCCATATGGCTTCGTAAATTACTCTTGAACCTACTCAAGAAGAGGATGGAACCAACCGAGATTATGTGTGATAATCAGAGTTGCATCAAGCTCTCTGAGAATCCTCTGTTTCATGACCGGTCGAAACACATTGACATTCAGTGCCACTTCATCAGGGACTATGTGTTGGAAATACTGAGAGGGGGATGAATCAATATTTCTTTTCAATAGTTAATTTTACCAGTTAGATCACTTATATTTAGAAGAAAAAATGAACAATGATGGAATAGATACTTTTATTAATTTCTTCTTTACAACAAGTACAATAATGATATAGGGCTCCAACCCTAGATGAAGACTCCAATCTTCTAGGCTCCAACCTTGTCAATTTGAGGCACCAACCTCTAGGGCTCCAACCCTACTTCTTGGTTCAGGCTCTGACCTAGTTTCTTGAGGACTCCAATCCTCTAGGGCTACAACTCTATCTTCCCAGGGACCGACCTTGTCTCTATGAGGCTCCAACCCTCAACTTCACTTTGTCAAGATATGTTTAGTTATTCTTCACGGCTCCCAAAGTCTTCTTCAATGAGCTGTGTTAATCTTCAGCAATGCAATCACTTAGTCTCCAAGTCACTTCATCAATGGCAACCTTGTCTTATCATGAAGGTGTCTCCATGACTCTTCATTTCACCCAAACAAAAACTTCAAGGTCACCTCATGATGGTTTTAGAAACACATCATGGTCTCCAATAATGTGTTCAAGAATCCTTCAAAGTGTCTTCAATATAATGCTTCAAAGAGGGTCTACACTGATGGGGAAATGGTCAATTTGGATGGAATTATGTGCTACAAAAGAGGCCAGAAGTTTGTCCAAAAAGGTTCCAAAACACCCATGACAAATATAACCACAGGTCAGTTCCAAAATGCTTATAGAATGCTCAGAAGGTCAGCTCCACAGTTCTCTAAGTCTACTCAACTTATAGTCCAAATAAGTCTTCCAGATGTCTTCACTACATGCCTTCAGAACAGCTCCATAAAATGACTTCAAGACTGCTGCAAGGTCTTCAAGAATGCAATTCAAAAAAGTCTGCAACCTATCCTTCAGATATGCTGCTCCATTAAAACTGCAAGGATGTCTTAAAAAACTTCGTGAATGATTACTCCAAAAGACATGGCTACATAACTGTCCAAAGATGATACTAATAAGCTGCTACAAGTCTCAAGTTCTCTTACGAGGTCTGCTACCAATCTTGTGCTCAAAATCTGTTATATGATGCTGCTGTTCGAAGTCTGTTTTCTTGTGTTTTGAGGTGAGTTTCCCTATGTTGAGTTCAGTTACCTCTAGGCTGAGGTCTGTTATAACATTATATCTGCAAAAGGGTTAAGGTACATGCCTTTGAAGGGTTGTGTCTGCTCCTGTGGTGGGGGCTGTGCAGATTTGTTTCAGGCAGCAAAGATCCCAAGCATAATAGCTCTCAACAATGACTTTTCTTAGAAGTATCACCAAATTTTCACGAAGTTTTCACAGGAATACAACAAAAGTATTATCACAGTTTCAAGGTGTAACACCACACAAAGCTTAATACCACTGCACCGAGGCTTTCTGAAGCTTAACACATTTCAAAAATCCAAGTTTACAGATCTAAGGTCCTATCTGCAATGTGGACCGAGCTGTGGAGATGAGCCAACAAAAATTAACCCAACCTTTAAAATTATGTCCTTTCAGCCTTTTTCTAATCTCTGATATCTTGTCCAATCTTCATCACAAAACTGACCCAAACAATAAACCTTGAAGTCCTCGGCCTCCTATCCTGTATCTTTGAAATCTTCACCGAGCTGTGCATCCAACATTGTAATCCGAGCTCTAATATATAGAGCTATTCCACATCAAAATGAAAGGCCACGTCACTTAGATAGGCCGACATGAGTTAGGACAGGTCGGCTCCAAAACAGGGATAATTACTTCAAATTGAAAATTCTCGTTCTCCCTCACCGTTTGGAGTTTCCGGTCAAGTAAGAGCTTGTTGGAAAAGCTAAAATTATGCTCTAAAAGATGGTGAAGGTCTCATACTGAGATGCTGCCTCTAAGATGGTGAAAAATATTTTTTAACGTGTCTGGTCATTTTAGTGTAGAATTGGAGGTAGGGCAATTAAACTTCTTCATGGATGGGCTTCCTCTTGTTAGGCTTCTTCATCATAGGCTCATAGGCTCATAATGTCATCATCAATGTCATCAATTCACCATGTCATTAAGACAGTGCAGTGATATGTAGTGTTATCCATCAAGTGTAGTCCACATAAGTGATCAAGAGCTTCTAGATCATCAAGGACATGATTGGCATCTCAAGAACATTTGCCATATGGAGAACTTCAAGGAGTCTTTCGACCATCATCTAGATCATTTAAATGAGATCTTCCAACAATGTCATCATGTACCATCAAGGGTTCTTCCAGTCCTTCATGTCATGTCCCTAATCATTGTTCATGTCATCAAATGGTCCTCCATGTCATCATCAAATTTTCAACCATGTCATCTTGACATCATGCTGTATCTTGTCTTCTTCATAAAGAGTAAGCACATCATCATTAATGGCATCCTAAATAACCAAGAAGGACTTGTCATCATGAGTAGGAATATCTTTATACGAGGTCTGCGTGATGCCACTGCTAGAGTTTTCCATTTGGGTTTTTAGGCCTTTACAAGAATATTGATCCTCATATTGACATCAATGACAACCTTAGACCAACACTATGTCCAGCGGGGAGCAGTGTGATTGAGGTACACTCCTACAGGGGAACAGGTGGCAGATATCCTCACCAAGGCTTTGAGTAATATTAAGTTCACTTACTTCAGAGAGAAGATGGGGATGGTCGAGAACCCCTTCCATTAGATGAACGGGTGGTCATCAGAGACAAAGGGAGCTACAGTATGGATGACACAGTGTCACAGGCAGCAGTACAGAGGGTAGCGGCACAGAGATGAGAGTCAGCAGCCAGGACATCATCAGCGCAACAGATGTTCTAGAGTCAGAGCAGTACAATGGTATCTTGCTTGAACACTTTCCTCACTAAGAGGGAGTGTTGATTTTATGGCATTGGGAAGTGTTCCAAGTTTCAAATTTGGTGGAGAGGCTTGGACATCAGTTATCCAGATTACCCAAAAATTGTTTGTGGAAATTCCACTCAGATCTTGCTTTATTAAAATAATTAATTATTTTAATGTAGACCTAAGTCTAAACTTAGGGAAATTAAATAATTAAAGGGTATTAATAAAGCAGAGTGTGAATCTTATAGAAAACGGAGATCAAGTCATCTTTTAATCTGAGCCATTGATTAAAGATAAAATCTTGGTCGTTGATTCATCAGCGAGAAGATTATAAGAAGAGGCTTGAGGGTCATTTGGAAATCAAGTCGAGGACATTCTCAGTACTCGAAAGAAATCGATTCTGAAGTAAGAGAATTTGATTTTAGTGGGTGGGTTTGTAGAGGTGGGATTGCAGAGGCAGAAGGAGGGAGAAGTCAGCTGGCGAAGAAGCGGAAGGCAGAAGGGTGAAGGGAAGGGTGTGTTGAGCAGCAGCACTAACCCCTCCATGCAGAGTTATGCAATCCAGGGAGGGACTGCGCAGAACAGCTGCGCAGGATGAGGAAGAAGGGTGTCGGGAATTCTTCCGGAGTGTCCGGAAAATTCATGCCAAGTGTAAGCTATTTTATTTTGCTCACCAAGACTTCTGTAAAAGATCTTTTCATTGCTGTAGATAAATACAAGCCCTCATCTGCTGCACTAGTTTTCCCACATTGGGTTTTTCCGGGGACAATTGTCCAAAAATAACTGTGTTCATATGGTTGTTTCTATTGTGCTACTTGTATTATTTCTATTCTTCTGCTTTTGATTAGAGTGAAGCACTGCAACTGTGTTTATTTCAAAATTTACTGAAGCATTCATAAATAACCTATCTAATAAGTAGGCGAAATAAATCAATCACTGCAATAATAATTTTCAGATTTGAAAATTTCTCACACTTTCCATATGTCTATTGGGATGTCCCCTTTTCGTGCCTTTTATGGTTATGATGCATTAACATTTGCTAATGCTATGTTTGGGGCAAGTAAGGCCCCCAGGGCCAAAGACTGGATCCAAGAGAATCAGGACATCCTCAGGGCTCTCAAGGATAACTTGAGGACAACGTAAAATCAACAAAAGATGTACGCAAACCGGGTCCGCATAGAGAGGCAATTTGAAGTGGGGGGCTTGGTGTACCTTTGACTTCAGCCATACAGGCAGTCTACGCTGAAGTAGAAGGGAGCTGAAAAGCTCAAGCCTCGCTTCTATGGGCCGTATAGAGTTGTCCGACCGGTTGGAGAGGTGGCATATGAGCTGGAGTTGCCACAGGGGAGCCGGATCCACACATTTTCCATGTGTCGTGCCTGAAGAAGGCTTTGGGACAAAAGGTGACCGCAGCGACAGAGCTCTCTCCTACAAATGATGAGGGGCATTTGTTGCTACATCCCGAGGCCATCTTGGACACCCGAGAGAGACACTTGAGGAGCAGGGTAGTGAAGGAATACTTGATCAGATGGAAGAACCTCCCAGATGAGGATGCCACTTGGGAGGAGGAACAGATTCTTCAACTCCCATCTTTGCAGTTGCTTGAGGACAAGCAACATTTTCGTGGGGAGGACTGTAATATTCCAAATTAGCAGTCAGCTAATTGGAATATTAATTTTGATTAATTTTTTCATTTCCTAATGTTGGGCAAAAATAAAGTGGTAGGGGAACCACTAATAACACTTAAGCCAAATACAAGCCTTTTCTTATAGTCCCTAAGGGAAAATTGTGGCTCTAGTGGTGGGGTCAAGTTGGCCTTAGGTGGCAGCATAGAGGGGCATGAAGAGGACAACGTATGATTGGTTGGAGGAAGGCAGCAAGTGAGAGGCAGCGCAGGCCAAGGTGGGGCCCAAAGAATACGTTGGGCCTCAATGGACAAAAAGAAGAAGGGAAGGCTCATTTGGATTCATGCAACTTATTTCTCTTTGTCATTTTGACTGAGCATGCTTGAGCCGAAGAGCCAAGTCTGTAGCGCTGTTTAACATACGAGATCTTCAAGCAGAGATCTCAACCTCTGCCTCGGGGGACTTCGAGTGCCCGCTCAGGAGGAGTCCTGCCATTTTGTGAGGAATTACCCAGTAGCAGCAACAGAGATAGTGTAGCTCTTTCCTAGACTGCGCAAAGGCATCATAGACTGCGAAGTGATTGTGTAGTGCAGTTTTGGTGGAGTGCCGGGAGTGTGGAGAGAAGAGGAGTTTCAACAGGAGATTCGGAGGGGAGGCTAGCCACCTCCTACCAGGGATTTTGGTAGCATTCTGGAGGCATCTACCAACAGTTTCCTTCAGTGGTTCGATTTCCCCAGCAGAGCAGTGAGCCAAACCCAAGAGGGCCAATTTCCTGTGAAAATTTCTGAATCTAAGTTACAAAAATCCTACTGTAGTAAATCTGATTTGCATTATCTATTTGTCGTATGTTAATTACAAGTTATTTTCCTAAATCCCTTGATTTAAATTTTTGTATGTTGATTTGTGTAGCATCCGGAAGTGTTCCAAGTCTCAAACATTGTAGGGAGGCTTGGACAACAACATTCCAAAGAACCCAGAAACAGTTTGTGGAAATTCCACTCGGTTCAAGATTTATTAAAATAATTAATTATTTTAATGAAGACCCTAAGTCTAGACTTAGGAAAATGAAATAATCAAAGGGTATTAATAACTCAGAGTGTGAGTCTTCTAGAAAACATGGATCAAGACAAGTTTTAATCTTAGACATTGATTAATATTTTAATATGGGCCGTTGGTTCTCCAACAGGAAGATTATAAAAGAAGGCTTGAGGGTCACTTGGAAGATAAGCCGGGCATACACTCAATACCCAAAGGAGATCCATTCTGATGTAGAATTCGATCTCAGTGGGAGAGTTGTAGGGCGAGAAGTTGCAGAAGAGGAGGAGGTAAGGGGTGATCGAGATCAGGGTCGGAGGGCAACAGTGGGTCACTAGAGGCAGCTTGAGGCTGCAACACAAACACCCCACGTAGTCCAGCACTGGGACTGCACAGAGAATCACACAAAGTGACGCAGGGGCATGCAGGGGCTGTTTTGGGTGTCATAGAATTGTCCGAGTAAGCTGAAAATTCAGTCTCAGGTGGTTCAGAATTTATCTGCCGTTATTTTCCCTGTAAAGATATCATTTGCTGAAGAATAATAAAACCCTCATCTGTTGCACCGGTTTTCCCACATTGGGTTTTTCCGGGGACAATTGTCCAAAAATAACTGTGTACATGTGATTGATTCTTGTGCTTATGTTCTCTACTGCTTATTTCTCTGCATATATAATTGTGAATGTTGCAATAGTGTTTATTTCGATATATGCCGGAAGATTTCTGAATAATAACTTATTGAAATAATAAGTAGGAGAAATAAATCTATCATTGCAACTGTTTGTAAATTTTCACATGGTATCAAAGGCCAGAGATGAATAACAGAGAGGGGGCATCTATCAGTGAATGGAGATTTACTGTTGCAGCAACAACGCAGAAGGGCTCATGTAGTTCTCCGGGAGGGGGAAGAAGCACGATAGAACAGATGGATCACGATGTATCTTTATTGGCATCCAGACTAGAGGGAGATTTTGCTTGTGTATCGAGCACTTCAGATGTCTGCTATATTGATAGTGGAGCCTCTGCTCACATGACGGGAGTACGGGACTGTTTTTCCGACTACCAAGAAGAGCAAATGAATTTCAAAATAACCATGGGAAATAAAGCAAAGTGCACTCCCATCGGGAGAGGTACCGTAGTTTTTCAGGCCAAGGCAGGGAATAGAATCCGGAACACTAATGTGTTGCGTGTGCCGGGTTTGGGGATGAATCTACTCTCAATGTCACAACTTCAAAACTGAGGATATGGCATCTACTTTATTGGCAATAGAGCCTATGTCAAGCACCCCAGTTGGAAGAAGAAGGCACAGATCGGAGTAAGAAGCAATAAGCTGTACAAGCTACAACTTGATTCTCCAATGGCACTAATTGGCAGCACAGATGAAACGAACCTGAATGAGCTATGGCACAAAAGAATGGGGCACTTACATCATGGGGCATTGAGAACTCTCCAGAAGACTGTCACAGGTGTTCCTGAACTGAGCACCAAACGGGATGATGTCTACAAAGGGTGCGTATTGGGAAATTATGCCAAGGCAGCATATCAGAGAAGCAACAATAGGGGCCAAGGGTGTGTTGGATCTAATACACTCAGATATCTGCATGCTGATGTCCACAAGAGCTCTTAGCGGTGCCGAATATTTCGTCACCTTCATTGATGATCATTCCAGGAAAACTGTAGAAATTTCCTGTTTTCCCACCCCGGTTTTCAGTTTCACTTTATTTCTCCAAATAGTTAAATGCCCTTTCCCATATCCTTACATTCAACAAACTGGAAAATAATTTTTTGCTGAAAACACAAATTCTGGAAAATTTACAGAATGCTGGAAAATGCAGAAATAAAAATCAGCAAGCTTAAAACAGTTATTCACACATTTTAACACAGAGATTTTTGGACAACATGACCCTGGAAAAACCCTCTACAACTCTTGGGGAAAACCAGTTTGAGAGCTCCTTCTTATTTCTGGAAAATGCTTTTACAAAGAGGTGAAATATACAGGAAAAATTCCAACAAATTAATTACAGACTTATCTGGTTTTCCGTGCTTGCCTCCGCCTTGGAAAACGTGCCAGAACAGCAAAATACTCAAAACATAAATTTATTACAGCAAACTGCCTTTCTCGAAAACTGTGCTGGCTGCCTTGAAAAACGTGCCCAACAACCTTGGAAATCGAGCCCTTTGTTGCTGTACTTTCCCTCAAAAACGGTGCTGCCTTTCTCCTCGAAAAGCGTGCCACAAAACAGCTATACAGACTGCTATCTCGGTTTTCGTGCTGCTGTACGGCCTTGCTGTCTCGATATTCGTGCAGCCTCTTGCTACCTCGAAAATCGTGCCCTCCTTGTTGCTGTACGGATTTGCTGAGTTTGCCTCTCCTTCACTTTCTCAAGCTCTCTTCAGAAAAAGTCTCCAGCTCTCCTTCTCCTCCTCTCTCAATCTGCTCATGAAAGAATGAATGACCTTTTCCCTCCTTTTCCTCCTTTAACCTAACGCTAAGTGACTTTTGGGGAATCCCTAAATCCAATGGCTGAAATAGATTGAGATCTAGGGCTGAGATTAAATGCTCATTTAAATCTCACTTTCTATTTTTTAATTCACCCCACTTTAATAAAGACCCACTTAGTCATTTATTTCCAAAGTCACTTTTCCTTTCTAATTTACATTGACTTTATTAAAGTCACTTTAAAATTAGACTTTAGTAACTTTATCACTTAAAGTCACTTTTAAATTAGATTTGACTTTATAACTTTATAAAGTCACTTTAGCAACTTTATCACTTAAAGTCACTTTTAAATTAGATTTGACTTTATAACTTTATAAAGTCACTTTAGGAGAAAAATTAAACTCTTTTGGACACTTTTCCCTAGGCCAAAGATCAAGGCCTTAGGGAACCACCTGTCTTCCAGTAACGAAATTGCAACACTCCCTCTTACCGAGGAAGGTGTTTCTCACCACCCACATCTTGTCTTTGAAGTAGACATGCTTGCCCCGTGGTAAGGCTTTGGTAAGAATATCTGCAACCTGCTCATCAGTTGGAATATACTCAAACTTCACAGCTCCTTTCTGAACATAGTCTCTGATGAAATGATATTTGATCCCGATATGCTTTGACCTGTCATGAAATACTGGATTCTTCATGAGTTTAATGCAACTCTGATTATCACAGTAAATCACTGAAGGTCTCAACGGCTGACCAAATAAGCCAAACAACATCTTGCGAAGCCAGATGGCCTCACAACTAGCTAGACTGGCTGCCATATACTCTGCTTTCGCTGAACTCAATGCTACTGACTGCTGCTTCCGGCTGAACCATGACACCACTGCCGAACCCAACCCAAAACAGCACCCTGAAGTGCTCTTCCTATCAGAAGCACAACCTGCCCAATCAAAATCAGTGTAACTTGCCAATCTCACTCCATCCCCCTGCCTGTAGTCCAGACCATAATCCACTGTCCCCTGCAAGTACTGCAAAACGTGTTTTGCAGCCACCCAGTGAACCTTCCTAGGCTCACACATAAACTGACTCATCGTGTTGACTGCAAAACAAATATCTGGCCTAGTGTTGACCAAATACATCAAGGAACCAATCAGCTGTCTGTACAATGTGGGATCCACCAACTCGGAATCCGAAGCATGAAGTTTCTTCCAGTTGGTGATCATCGGTGTCGACATGGGTTTATAATCCTCCATGTGGAATCTACCAAGGATGTCCACAATATACTTCCCCTGCCCCAGGAAGAAATGCCCCTCCTCCTGCCACACCTCCAAACCCAAAAAGTAATGCATCAAGCCGATGTCCTTCATCTCAAACTCCGCCGCAAGATCTCTCTTGCGGTGCTCTATGAGTCTCTCTGCACCTGTAATGACTAAGTCATCCACATACAGCACCAGAATGAGAGGCTCCTCACCTATCACAATATAGTAAAGGTTCGGATCTGCCTCACTCTTTGTGAAACCCATCCCCTACAAGTATGTATCTATCCTGGAGTACCAAGCTCTGGGAGCTTGCTTCAGGCCATAAAGGGCCTTCTTCAGTCTGCACACATGGGACTCCTTCCCATGCACCTCAAAGCCCTGTGGCTGCTCAATGTACACCTCCTCCTACATGAAGCCATTGAGAAATGCGGTCTTCACATCCATCTGGTGGATCTTCCAACCCATCTCTGCTGCTATCGATATAATGGAGCGGATCGAAGTATATCGAGCCACGGGAGCGAAGGTCTCCTCATAATCAACTCCCTCTACATGGGAGAACCCTCTAGCCACAAACCTCGCTTTGAATTTCTCAATGCTGCCATCTGCAGCATGCTTTACCTTGTAAAGCCATCTGGAAGTAACCACGGATTTTCCCTCGGGCCTCGGCACCACCTCCCAAACATCATTCTTCATGATAGAAGAATACTCCTCCTGCATGGCCTCTCTCCAGACCTGCTGGCTAGCTGCCTCCTCATAGCTAGAAGGCTTAGAGTCAAGGATGCTGGTAGCCATTGCCATATAGCTACAAAACCTCTCAGGTGGTCTTCTCTCTTTAACCGGCCTCTTAGGCCCAGCAACAGATGTGGCCTCTCTCAAGGTGTCCTGAAGCCACTTGGGCTTCCTCTTCCCTGAGCACACTTCTCCCACTGGAGAATGAAACTCCTCCTCCTCATCGTCATCAGGAGCCTGAACTCCTGACTGTCTGTCTGCTGTCCTCCTGCCTGCACCTGAACCTGTAGATGCTGAGGTACCGTGTGAACTGTCCATCAGTGGACTCCCCAGTGAACTGCTCTGTGGACTGCTCTGCATGCTGCCCGTAGCACCACCCCTCTAACTCTGCGAGCCACTGCCCACTGACGGACCTGACATCGTCATAGATGTACCTCCGGATCCTCCTGATCCCTGCCCACTGGATCCCTGTGACTGACTCAACTGCTGCTGAGGGTCTGGCTGATCTAGATACTCTAACTCCCGTGACCTCCTAAAGGCCCTGTCCTCCTCGAACTTCACATCCCGCCTGACAACAACTTTCCTCTGCGCAGGAATGTAAATCCGAAAGGCCTTGGAGGTCTCACTGTAGCCCACAAAGATACCCTTCTTTGCGGTGGGCTCTAGTTTGGTCCTCTTCTCCTTTGGTATGTAGGAGAATGTGATACACCCAAAGATACGAAGATGACCAATATCAGGCTTCTTCCCAGAAAAAGCCTCCTCCGGAGTCATGTGCCCCAAGGCACGATGCGGACTCCTGTTCTGCAAATAAACAACTGTGTTGCAGGCCTTTGCCCACAAAAACAATGGCAACCCCTGATCATGTAACATGGCTTTGGTAGCCCCTCCGATGGATCTGTTCTTCCTCTCCGCAACCCCGTTCTGCTGGGGGTTGTAAGGAACAGTGAGCTCCCTCCTAATGCCTGCCTCTGCACAATAGTCAACAAACTCTCCAAGGGTGTACTCTCCCCCATTGTCCGACCTCAGGGACTTGATCTTCCGACCTGTTTGTGTCTCCACAAGAGCTCTGAACTCCTGAAACAGCTTGAAGACCTCACTCTTGGTCTTCAAGAAATAAATCCAGGTCCTCCTGGAGTGATCATCAATGAATAACACATAGTACTCATATCCACTCAAGGAAACATGAGACATCCGACCACTCACATCGGAATGAATCAAATCAAGTATCCCAGTCGCTCTGCTGTCACTGCTAGGATAAGGGGATTTGGCAAACTTGCCCATCGCACATCCTCTGCAAGTATCAAAGTGATCAGTACTGAAATCTGGCACACCTGTAGTGATCTCCCGCAAAGTCCTCAAAGCTCCATGATACATGTGCCCCATCCTGCGGTGCCAAATCTCACATAGCTTAGAACTGCTAGCTCTGCTGTCGGTACTACTGCTCAATGCCAAAAGGGGCTGGAATGCCAAACCTGTACACCTTTGCATGGCATACACCTATCACTCTAGCTGAATCGAATTTGGGCGCCCCTAAGGATAACAGGAGATGAAGAGTATTAAACATAACAATATCTGATGCGATGTACGCTCGTCCATCTTTCCTCGCTATCGATTCATTCGCTTCATTATGAAATTTGAACTTACTGTCCATTCCACCTTCAACATTTCCACGGCTGTGCAATCCCCGATTCTATATGTAGAGTTCAAGACTCCATGATAGCCACCAATTCAAATCCCACTCTACTGGTCAATCCGGTTTTGAACCTATTTTCCATTTCGAACCCAATCTTGTAACTTGAATTTTGAGCAAAAATTATGAACTTCTAATCACAAACCCATGGATACTCCTCTTCTAGGAAACTGGAGGAAAGAGGATGCTACTTTTGGAGAGGTAGTGAATGCTACTGTCTATCGAAAGTTAGTGGGTTCGCTAATGTATCTAGTGAACACGAGACCGAACATTTGCTATGCGGTTAACCAGTCGAGTCAAGCTATGGTTAAGCCTACCAAGCTCTTTTGGAAGGCAGGGAAGCATGTACTGAGATACCTAAGGGGAACATTGGAGTATGGTTTATAGTATAGATAGACGGATGGAGTGAAGTTGCATGGCTTCATGGATGCAGATTGGGCAGGAAGTCCAATAGATAGAAAGAGAACATCAGGGGGGATCTTTAGCATTGGATATACAGTTGTTTCTTGGTACAACAGGAAGTAGAGATTCGTGGCACTTAGTTCAATGGAAGCAATATACATGGCGGAAAGTCAAGCTACATGTGAGGCTGTCTGGATGAGAAAGATCTTGGTTGGTTTGTTTGGTTCTCATATGGATCTGACAGTGATTCATTGTGATAACTAGAGTTGCATTAAAATCTCAATTAATCCTGTGTTTTATGATGGATCCAAGCATATATATATCTGGTACCATCATCTCAGATATTGTGTCTAGAGGAGAATTATGTTGCTTCAGTACATTCCCACGGAAGATTAGGATGTAGATATTCCGACGAAGGCGCTCACCAAGAGAAAATTCGAATACCATAGAGATAGGATCAGGGTGAAGGATAATCCCTTTCTTGTTGAGAGGCAGTGTTGAGATTCAACAAGAAAATTTCTTGATCCTAGTGAAAATTAAGCACCTACACTAGGTAGGACCCACAGGCTATTTTTAGGTGTATGTCTATTTTTATTATCCCTTAATTTAGATTGACATTAAACTATAATCTATTCTCAATGAGAACTTGAAAATAGTTAACTAAAGTGGAAAATCAGTTAGCTAAGTGAATTTCGAGTTAAGTGGTTGGTTGGTGGGACATGCAAGTTGACTTTAGTTGTAACTGAGTGATTCGAGTTGTAATAGAGTTGCAAGTGCAGTGGTGCATGAATTGTGCAATTTGTAAGTAGTTTAACTCAGTTAAAATCAGTTGTGCTAGTTGTAACTGAAGATACACTAGTGAGAGATCAAGTGAATTACTTATTAATTAATTCACAATCAATGGTCTCACATGCAACTGAAGATTTACTATTATTAGATGCATGCATGTCAGATCTAGTGGATACCTAGTTGAGTTCTAGGTAAAAGGGAAGTAAACTATCAGTTGTGACATTATCCGCTTGCACACATGCAAGCACACACACATTGGATGTGGCCATGAGGATTGCGCAGTCAAGGCAGGCAAGAAGGCATCAATTCAAGGATTTTCTTTCAGCAAGGATTGCATAGTGGAGGCAGGCTGTCTGGAGAAATGTAAATTGAGCAAGGGATTTACCAATTTTTGTATGACAGTGTGAGACAATTAGTTGATGTACCGAGGGCTCTTGTGATTAGAGTTTCGTATGTAATTATTTCATGATCCATGATATAATATACAATAGAATATAGTGGGGTTTTTAGCTGTAAGATTTCCCCAGGAAATTATTTGTGTTGTGTGCGATTGATATTTCTTCATGCTTATGTAACTAGCGATTGTGTTTTTAATTCTGCAAATATTTGTAGAAGTGATTCAATATTTAACTTTAGCATATTGTTAGATCGGGTGAATCCAAGATATACATGCATATTGTATAATTTCTACAACTCCCAATGTGCTTCTGATCCAAATCAACAATGTTATTGAAAAAAACAAATTTATTCCTCGACCTCCGCTTCTCTCCTTCCCAGTCCCTCGGGAAATTTGATCACCCCCTTATGTGCAATCACTCACCTTCCAAGTTCCCCTACGTTCCCTTTTCTGCTTCCAAGTCCCTTGGGCGATCCATTCCATGACAAGGTTTCCATGCATCTAAAGGTCCAAAAACCAAGGCATATATCTACCTCAAAACCATCATACCAATCATAGCATGTTTATGTCAATCAAAGGACACTATTGGGTACCAGTGTCCAATAAATGCCCTGATCCTGAAGTGCTTTACCAACATATTGTTGCATGTTCCAATTCATTTTGTTGTTGCTGTTAATTCTCTTGCAATCAATTCCAACCACCCAAACCTGGGCATTTCCACGCTATCCTATACCAAGCACATAATTTCCATTAGAATCGAAAGGAATTATAATAAATTCAAATCATGCCTCATTTATAGCTTGTCAATAAGGTGAAACTTAAAATTTTGTTTAATTCCTGCCACAAGTCAAATTAGCTACTTGGTCAAATCATCATGTATAAACACATCACATCCAGTTAGCTCTAAAATCAACCATCATAAATCAAAATTCTAGATTATGTTCATAATTTTGAAATTAAAAACTAAAATAAAATACTGATACTTATATCTGAAATGGTTCTTTGCTTCTGACTTTGTTCTTTGTCTTTTCCATACACACAATGAATTATTTTCCCAAACCCGGAAAGCACACAGTGCCTTCTCTTCTCTTCCATATGTAGTATCAACAAAAAATAAATACAAATAATATACCACCTCTACCATCCATATCAACAACAAGGGTATCCAAAGACTATACCGCCTCTACCCTCAACATCAACAACAAGGGTTTCCAAAGACTATACCGCCTATACCCTCAATATCAACAATAAGGGTATTCAAAAACTATACTGCCTCTACCCTCAGTATCAACAACTCAAGATTGGTCTATTTCCAAGCTATTCAGGGCTCCAGGGATCACTCTATCAACCCACAAACTTCAGGGAACCCAAGCTGTTATAGGGCTCCAGAGATCATGTCCTAACCCACAGCCTCTAGGGATCCTGATAACCTATCCCTTCACAATACGTACACATACACAAAATGTATAACTCAACACATACATGTACACACAATAAAACATAACGAATACACATGTCATAATACAACGACTACATAATACACATGCCACAGTACAACATGTACACAACAATAGTACTACACATCCATAGACCCCACTATCTCTACCAAGAATTCTTGTCTCTAGTGTATTTCCCATGCCTTACTGCGTCCACCCACCACCCAAATCCCCAGTTTGTGGCTCTTTTCACTATCTATGCTTCTCCCAACATGTCACAAATCACATGCTTTCATTCCGTTGATGTATCCTTCAACATTAATTGTCCATAACATAAAAACAAGAATAATTATAAGCACACAATATCAAAATCATATCCACATGACACTAACCTCATATACCTTTTAGGGTTACTTTCCCATTAGATTCCTTGTAAAAATAATAATATTTTCATGTCATTCACTTGCATAAAGAAATCATTCTTCCCCGAGAATGACCCTTGACGACCTTGACACACACACACACACACACACACATATATATATATCTATTAGCATAATCATTATCACAACACAATTACCAATGTTCATAAGGTGAAGGTTAAGAGAACTTCCTTTATCCATGCAACACATGCACAATATTAAGAACAACAGTTCCCAACATAGCCAAAGCATATGTTATCTCAATCCCATTTACTTTACCTTCCCTATTACCATTCTCATGATTGTCCTGCCACTGTCCATTTACCCTAATGGACCTAACCAATCCAACTGGCTTCCATATTCTTGCCTTAAACTACCCTTTATTCATGCACCAAGATTCATCCGGGCCTTTTATTACCTTTTGGGTTTCACTTAGCTCTCCTCGAGCTCCATTAACTTTCCTCTTTCCCAAAGCACTTCTCAATACCCTCAAAACATAAAAGGCAATAACAAGAAAAAAATATATAGAAAACAATTAAAACCAAACAAAAATGCAACTCTACAAACAACATGGCATAGCCATGCACTAGTCATAGTCAAAACCAAAATCAAGCATAAAAAAATCACAAAACAACGAAAGTACAAAACTTTAAAAAAACACCACGACTCACTCCCCATGGTTTCTGGGTGCTTCTAAGGGTTCATGAGTGAAATATCAACCCAAGCCTTCTTCAAGATCTATGGAAGTCTCCTTTTGCATGAAATTCCCCGCACCATACTACCATAAACACATAATTATCAGTGCATTAATAAATATAACAATATACTAGTTACCAAACCCTATTGTACCCAACACGTTGCCATGCAACTGAACACATGCACATATCATCTCTCAAGGTATTTCGATTCCCTTGAAAAATTCAACTATAACTAGAAACAAACTATTATTCCCATATATGATCAAATATCTTCCATGTAGATTCCTCGACCCCAAAGTGCTTCCATGCACTTTAACTTGATCCATTGCTCGGTCCTATTGCTTGGTCCCAAAGTATGAGCTTATTCCATTGCAAGATGCATTGAGGCTCTACCTAGAAATCTCCCTCTGGTTCCACCTTCCATATTGATAATGGTTGCCTGATGATCTGCTTGCTTGTTATCCACTGCTACATAGATCTGAGGAATGCTATGATGTACATCCTAAAATATCCATGCTTCCTGAGCACAATGGATCTGAGGCATGTTGCGCTTCCACTGTGCCGCTAATATAAAGGGAAATCCTTCCTGTGATGATCTACACCACAGGTTCAATGCCACAATGGTTCTCTACAATTTCTTTTATTCTAATACTCCACATGTTGAGACCCATTTCCTTTCTCAGATGCATTGGACTTCTTATGAGGTGCCACATTTCCTTATCACATGCATCCTAATATATTATCACTTCTAGAGCTATTTTAGTTTAGTATTCTCATTACCCTTCTAGTCATGCTTGAACTCAGGATTGCAATTTGACTGTTCATAACAATGTTTCAAATTTATTATGAATTCCTCTAATGAATGAGGCGCCTCATCTAACTCAATATGATCTTTGAATGATAATGGATGTCCACAGATGAGTCTTTGGATATTTTCTTTCTCATCCTAAGCTCATATATTTCCTTGGAATTTACATCTTGATATCTCTCAGACATGCACTTCTTCCTGAAGAGTCTTTCAAACTCATCCCATGAAACCATGCTTTTGCATCTTCTAACTTAGTCAACTCACCATCAAAATTAGGAGGCTTGGCTTTCTTGAACTCCCTGGCAAGTAACCCCTCTCACTTCTCCTATAAGGATGTTGGAGGTGATAGCGACGATGTCTCCCATAATTAGAACTAGAATAAAATATATGGGTGTTATCCCTTCTCTGAGGTGTATCCAAGGGTCTGCCACTTTTCACTATATCATAATCGTCCATCCTGTACCTTTTCTAATATATGCTTCCATCTGCACCATTAGTATTTTCTTCCTACTGATCTTAATGATTTATTCCCAACTATCCCCGCTTCTGCAAATATGAAAGGCTATGAAAAATCACTATATTGAAATCAACTTGATTTTCTTGAGATTTCACAAGCCTTTCCTGTGGTTCAATCAACCTGTTATTATCTACTTTGCAACTTCTAATATTTTCCTTCAAGTTTCTCAATGTATTTTCTAGATCGATAGAGTCTCCCTCTCCTTGCTTCCCAATTGAGATTAATATGAACTATACTCAACTATTCTACCCTTCATCCCTAGTCTTCTATTGTCCTACAAACATACCATGTTAGATAAACCAAATAGAAGACATAATCAAAATCATACCTCAAAGTATCTCAGGGGAGGCTATTACATCTGCATAAGTCAGTCCAGATTAACATGATACATAGTAATATCAAGAACTTAAGTGTCAGATAAGCAACCAAAATGACAATAATCAACATGCATATGACCACAATGCATATAAAAAAAATTAACTCATGCATGAAAACCAATGCACGTTCATATGACCGTACTAATTAACTATCATCTATCATTCTTTTAACCACAACATAAATAAAATTACTAGATTGCATATGACCGCACTAATTAACTAGCATCTATCACGCTTATAACCAAAACATAAATAAAATGACTAGAATGCATATGTATGCAATTCATATAACATCAATTAACCATCATGCATGAATTCCAAACATACAATCCCATGACAAATTGCTTTTTCCTCGACGTCTAGTGCTACAACCTCACTTTGATACCACTTTGTAACACACCACCCCGCATTTACTCGCTTTTACAAGATCACCATGGTAAACATGAGCTGAGAGTTACTATGCATGAATTGACCTCCAATATTCCATTATTTAAATGGGGCCTAAATTACCAACTTATCCAACACTTCCTGCGATACTTAAGAACACCTGATCACACCATTAACAAACTGATTCCACTGGTGACCTTTTCCCTGAGTCAAGGCCACTCCTTGACCTATTTTATAGCCTAGCTCCACACAAAAAATGAATTCACTGTGGCTACAATATTCCAATTGCAGGGACGACCCATTCTCCCAGTGGTTGCAGCCGCATGGATGACTGAGATTTAGTGTGTCTAGGGTAGAGGATTCCCAGTTTCAAATTTTGGCTCCAATAACTTAAGCCAGCAATCGTCCAACTGCCCAGATCCTTCTAGAACTCTGTCATTAAGCTGTACAATTATTCATGCACTATTATCAGCTCTATTTCTTCCCAGGCTTGGAAATTACATGATAATAATTTTTTAAAACATGTGGTAAACAAAACACCTACAAGTCATGAATGCATATCTATACAATAACTCATTAAGTTCATTAGAGAATCATCTAGAAGGGATATTGCCCTCTCTTAATAGTTTCATCAAACACATATTAGTTCATGCATTCAAATATATTGATCTAGGTGGATGTTGGTGGCCACCCACCTATTCCACATGAACCCCCATCACTGCCTCTTTCAATGTTCTAGTTTCCTTAATTGTAGCACCATTTACTATTTTTGGCAGTTTTTCGGGTCCTGAACTTCCGAAGTCGTTTTGAGACCATAAACAACATTTTTTTTGGGAAAATCAGGGAAAACATGAGACTTTGATTGATTTTTTTTGCTCAAAATTTGTATTCCTCGGATAGATATTTTTAACAAGGGATTATGCGCATCAAATGGAGATTGTATGCCAAAGTTATGACCCTGTGAAGTTTATGTACCAATTTAGCCAAACAGGGTCCATCGTTTTGGCGCTTCATCTCCTAGGGTTAGGTTTTTAGATGTTTAGGGTTTTCCATTGTTTCTCAATAATAAGTAGGCCTTTGAGCCTCATTGCAACACAATTCAGATACATGTAGTTTCCACATCTCTTCTCAGAGATAAGCTACCATCGGTTGAGCTAGTTTATTTCCATTCAGTTTGTAAGCTTATTCTAGTATTTGATATTAATGAAATGAAGTGTTATTTCTACTGCATATCTGTAGTTATGGTTATATCTATAATTTTTTGTTTTCCTGTTTAATTTTGGTTTAGTGGTATCAGAGTGGTCTACTCTTTCTCAGTTTTTATTTGCATGTCACCAACGAGGTCAGGATATAAGGAGTTAGGGCTCGAATTGGTCAAACATTTGCAAGAAAAACCTCACAAACCCTGATGACCTCCCATGGCGGAAGAGAAGAAATACAAGGGGGAAGGATATCCTTTCAAAATATTTCTCAAAGAAGCCCTCTAGGGAAAAGGGAACTCAATGATGGACAACTTTTCCCTGATCCTTAAGTGGCTACCCAAAGGCGATGCATCACCTTCCAACAACCACTCTGGAAGTGCCACACCCTTCAAGGTATAGGTTAACTTTGACATCCCCATATTTGAAGGTCAGATAGATACATACACCATAGATAAATGGTTAAATATGCTATAAGGATATTTTTCTATTCATGATTTTTCCATCCGGGAAAAGATTTCTTTTGCACTTCTCAAAGTCACCCCCCACGTTAAGGACTGGTGGCAAACCTACTGTGAAAAGAAGGAAAAAATTACACCCTCACTATTTACATCCAAGCCCACTTGGAATTCGTTCCGGGACACCATCAAGGAGTAGTACTTCCTTGTCGAGAGCTATGAGGATAAATACATAAAGTGGACTACATTACAGAAAGGGAAAGGCTGCCCCAAACCGCATAGCAAAGGAAAAATCCAAGGCGGGGCAACCCAGGATAACCTGACGAAGCCACATGAAAATAACAACACCATGAAGATGAAGAAGGACATGATAAAGTGGTGTGATTTCCATAAGAGCTCCACTCACAACACGAGTGACTGTCGGGTCAATCAGTCACTGGTGGCCGAGCTAAAGGCTTCTAAATCAAAGGCATGTTCCGACTCTGAGTCAGAACCCGACAAGGGAATGAAAAAGGGAAGCATATCATTGATGCAGAGCCTAGTGACACCGTGGCCACCACCAAGATCCATAATATTGAGCCTGACGATCTAGAGGAAGGGGGATGCCTCTTCCAATCATAGATGTGCGTCAAGGGTTCTCCGCTACAATTCATTGTCGACAGAGAGAGACAAAAGAACCTCATTTCATCAGAGGTTGTGAAGCATTGGGCCTACCGACTAAAACACATCTGCATCCATACACCATTGGGTGGCTTCACTAAGGATGAGATATTCACGTTAGCCAACAATGTCGCCTTCCCTGCAACATCAAGCCTTTCACAAATGAGGTACTGTGTGATGTTGCTCTTCTTGAAGTTTGTGATGTATTATTAGGACAACCATAATTGTGGAAGTGACATGTTGTATATAAGTCTATAACTCTCTTTGTTATTATTTATTTGGGTAATAAGTTATACAAGATATCGTAGGTAGCCCCGCCTACCACCATCTCTTTGATATCTGTTAAGCCCTGCAATCAGATCATCTCCCAGACTGGGAAATTGTTTTTATTTCCGATTCAATCTCAAAGTAAGGGAAATATTGTAGCCACATCCATGGCCCTCGGGAAGGGTTCCTCCATGCAATAGAAGTGGGTGGATACAGTCATGGAAGAATACAGGGACACCTTCTCCTCACCTACAGGGGTACCCTTGCACTATCATGTCAAGCAGTCGATCGATATGACTCCCGAAGCACCTCTACCCAACAAGCCGATATATCACCGATCCAGTCTAGGAAATCACGAGATCAAGCAACAAATCTAGAATTTGATGCAAAAAGGGTACATCCGACCAAGTTCCTCGCCTTGTGGGAGCTCGATTGTAATTGTATAGAAGAAGGATGGGACCTAGAGGGTCTGTATTGATTATCAGGCACTAAACAAAATTACTATCAGGAAAATGTATCCAATCCCACAGATTGTGACCTTTTGGACCAACTCAAGGGGGCCAAGTATTTCAGCAAGATCAATCTGAAATCTGGCTATCACCAGGTTCCAATAGAGCCCATAGATTTATGGAAGACCTCCTTCAAATTCAAGGAAGGCCTTTTTGAATGGTTAGTTATGCTGTTCGGGTTGACAAATCCCCCTACTACTTTTATGAGGCTAACAGATGACATCTTGCGACCCTTCACCAACTCATTCATGGTTGTTTATCTGGATGACATACTCATCTTTAGCAAGAGTTGGAAAGAACACTTACAACATATTCGACAGGTCCTTCAAACCCTTCAATGCCATAAACTGTGTGCCAACTTGGAGAAATGCACCTTTGGCATGAGATATGTCCAATATCTGGGTTACATCATAGATGAGTGTGGCGTGCACATGCATCTGACTAAGATCCAAGTAATTCTGGATTGGCCAGCCCCGACCACTCTAACAGAGCTTCATAAATTTTTGGGCCTTGCAATTTTTTTATTGAAGGTTCATGTTGGGATGCTGCCATATCACTTGACCTTTGAGTTAGATTACTAAGGGCAGGGCAGAAGAAAATTTTTCCTGGTCTGAGTCCCAATAGAAGGCGTTCGTTGAGTTGAAGCAGCACCTCTTCTCTGCACCGACACTCACACTGCCAGACTTGCAACAACCATTTGAAATTGAGACATAAGCTATTGGTGGATTCCTCACCCAACACAGGCACCTAGTGGCCTATCATAGTGAGAACCTTTCCAATAATATTCAGAAGTACCCCACCTATGATAAATATATGTATTCCATCGTGTAGGCTTGCCGAAAATGGAAGAATTACATTATGGGGAAGGAGATGGTCATCCATGCTGATCATCGACCTCTTCAGTTTATACAAACACAAGGGAAGTTGCAGAATGATCACCATTAGAATTGGTCTACATATATGCAACAATTCCACTTGAACATTAAATACAAAAATGGAATCACCAATCATGTTGTCGACTTCCTCAGCCAACCCCCAGTTGCAACAATGACTACTGTTCTCAATTCTTGTGGCTACGAGACCTATAGATGGCCGCAATTATACAAAAATGATCCAGAGTTTGCCTCCACATATCAGATGCTAGTAGATGGAAAGAAAGTCCCTAATTTCCACCTCCATGATGCGTTATTATTCTACCTGGGCCAGCTTTGTGTTCCTTCAAGAGAGCATTCCAAGATGATTTGGGAGGTGCACTACAGTCAGGTCGCATGACACTTTGGTGTGGAGAAAACTATGGTTGTACTACAAAAGTAATTTATTGTCCAAAACTTTGACTGGATTTTGGGAAATATATCATATTCTGCATTTCCTGCACCATCACCAAGCCAAACATCAAGAAGCAAGGCTTTTACACTCCTTTTCCTACTCCTATCCATCTGTGGGAATCCATATCTATGGACTATATGTCTGACCTCCCTTCTACAAAGCATGATAATGACTATGTATTTTTGGTCGTGGACAAATTTTCTAAGATGGATATAGTGGTGGCCTGCAAGAAGAGTATCATAGAAGAGGACACTACCAAGCTCTTCTTTGAATGAGTGTGGGTAAATTTTGGGATCCCGAAGACCATTATATCATATCGGGATAACAGCTTCCTGAGCACATCCTGGTCAAGCCTATGGACACTATTGGACACCAAGCTCACAAAAACGACTTCTTTTCATTCCCAGACTAATGGCCAAACGAAGGTCATGAATAAGATGATAGTTCACATACTCCACATGTACAACCCCAAGCATCCATGAACTTGGGATGAGAGTCTTCCCTATGTGTATCACAGTTATAACAAAGCTCTCCATAGCTTGGCTGGTTGCGCTCCCTTTCATGTGGGTCTAGGATTTCAACCATTGTGTCTAATTGATGTTGCGATGCCTCATGCGACTACAAAGAAATAATACACACATGTATTGTCTGAGGTTGATAAAGCAACCATATTTATTGAACGCATCCAACACATCCACCAATAGGTTCACGAAATATTAGAGAAGTCAAATTCCAAGTACAAGCAACAACATGATCAACATCCGGTGCCACATAAGTTTCAGGTGGGCGACAAAGTTTGGTTGAATTTGTAGAAAGAACGCCTTACTAGAGCCCATCAAAAGCTCATACCACTTCGATATGGTACTTACACCATTACAAAGGCTCTGAGAGACAACTCTTTTGAGCTCAACATTCCCCCATTCCTTGGCATGCACCCAGTGTTCAATGTGGACCGCTTTCAACCATACTTCCCACCATTACTGAACACATCGGACATTGCAAAACAACTCACACCAATAGAGTTAAACCTATACTACATGGAATATTCCACAAATGATTGGATTATGGACACGCAGATCAATAACACTCTCCAATAGAAGATCCAATTATATCGAGTTGTCAAAGCTTGCCAACTCTTGCACCAAGGAAAGTGGCTCACCAGGGACCAAGTTCAGCAGAAGTTTCCCCATCTCATGGAGGCACTCAACGCAATGGGGACCATTGCTTCCTAAGGGGGGAGGACTGATCCAGGTGGATGTTGGTGACCACCCACCTATTCCACTTGGACCCACACCACTGTCTCTTTCAGTGTTTCAGTTTCCTTAATTGTAGCACAGTTTAGTATTTTTGGCATTTTTTGGGGTCTTGAACTTCTGGAGCCATTTTGAGGCCCTAAACGATGTTTTTTGGGAAAATCGGGGAAAACTAGAAACTCTATTTATGTTTTCTACTCCAAATTTGTAGTCTTCAGATAGATATTTCTAATGATGTATATCTCTGTAGTTATGGTTATATATATATATATATATATATATATATATATATATATATATATATATATATATATATATTTTGTGTTCTTGTTTAAGTTCAAATCATATATGAACAAGAGCGTTTCAAACCATGGAATAGAACGATAACAAGAGAACATCACATAATAATAAATATACCATGCTTATAACTAACATTTAACCAGAATGAAACCATGACAAACCGGTCATAGAATCAACACAATAACCAATACATGTGCTTATAGATCTTAATAAGAAATAACACATAATAACATATGCATAAATCCAACCAAGTCAGGGACTTCCATTTACCACTCGACCATAGATTGAGGTTGAACCAAATCTTTATTTCATCCCAATCACCACCGTGCCATATTACAAACATGAAAGTGAGATCACATGGGATAAACCAAAACAGAACCAACTAGGGCTTCCAGAGGCTAAACCACCTCAACCCTCAACCATAGTTATTTCACCTAAACTGATCCAAAAATCACCAAAACCAAACAAGCTTGGATTCCTCAGACTTTCTTCACCATACCCAGAGGAATTTTCTTGTCTCCACCCACTCGTCAAGTGTTCTAGGAGAAATCCAATCTCCACCCTCGACCCATAGGAATTTATTGAGACCACCTCAACTAAGATCCAAAATCTATCGGCCATCCAAAGCTGAACCAAAACAAGGAGCCCACTACATCATGGTTAACTAGGAAATGTCAAGGAAAGGCTAAAACCACTGTCAATCCAGGAAGAATATTTAGTACATTTTACTTTGGTGATTACACCGGTGAGAAACAGATCGAAATAAAGATGTGAAAAGAGAAAACAAAGGTTCCCATGCCAATGAAAACAAAGTAACCAATAACCAAATGTATGTACCATGTATTCAAATACTAGCATGCTAAATCAGACATGCACATTGTTACATGCAAATCCACAACTATTTTCTGACCTTTCTCGTTGTTTCCGAACTTCCTCTTGCGCTCCCTTAATTTCCTTGCTTGCTCTCTCTCTATCTCGGAATTCAATTTCTTCCTTAGCACAACTAAAGTTGTCAAAGCTGAAAACTAATCAAAAGTTGATAAAAAGTTATCAACTATTTCTTAGGTTACTTTTTATCATTGATGTATGATGTCTCTTCCTTTCCTTTTCCTTTATTTTCTCTCTAATTTCCCTTGCATGCATATTATTGTATCTTCATCTTCCTTTTCACCTATTTTCCTTTATTTCTTATATTAATTTTCATTTATTTCCCTTTGTCGATGCCAATGCCAAGTTTCATAGCCATTAATTAACCACAAGTGACCCCCAATGTGATGTTTTCCACCTCATTCAAATTGGAATACGTGTCCCGTGAACTTGATTGATTTTTTCCTTTTTACATGGAAATATAACTTGGGGTTATGACATGAGAAAAGCATCAGAAAAATCACTTGTCATGGTCGGAATAGAATAAGAAAGACTCTTGAAGCTGCAAGGAACGTTTGCTCGTGCCAAAAATTATGCATACAATTATTAGTATGTTGACGATGATGGATAATGTCCCAATAGTAGGGGTGTCTCCTTGGCGTGAAGTCCCAATTATACCTCACACCATTTGGGATAGGAGCCCCATCTGGATATTGACTCAACTACCATTGTATGTGTGTTTTCTCTTGGATTCAAATATAGATATAAGTGTGAGACCGAATGCAATATGTTAAAAGGATGAGAATGAGATCAACTCCCCATATATGGTTTGAAAAACATCATATAAGAACATAAAAACAACATCATGTGTAACAACAAGCCTTAAGGAAGCATCAAATAGATGAAACTAACTAAGACATACACAAAGGGAGAGTGCTAACAATCAACTCCAAATTAGTTCACAATCAACCACTAATATTAACATTGAATGAAAATCAAATATTCATCGCCTACACACAAGCTGCATGAAAACAAATTAGTTCATAAAAATAGAACCAATGTATAAAACACATGCCTACATAATTGAAATACCGGATAGTCAATATAGCAACAAAGGAATGCATAGGAATCAATGCAAGAACATAAGAGCTTCTCATTAATATTGTCATCTGTCCAAATACATGTGCACAAGCTCCTCAAAACCTAGTAGTGGGATCAGAGAAATTCATATCATCTTCATAACATAACACTAGTCCCACAATCCCTCCAACTATAGGCTACTAAGAGCGAAGGCTTTCAAATCCTAAAGCACAATATTTCAAACCTATGACTAGCCCAACTTAAGTGTTAAAAGTCCTTTTGCTTGAGGCATGAGATTACATTTATAGAAATGAGGGTGACCTTTCACCTTCTTCTATGACCTTTGGACTACCTCATGACCTTTCAACTTCCGAATTGACTCTTCATCTTCCCAAGGACCTTTTAGAATTCCAATCGACTCTTTAGATTCTGAGTGACCCTTGGGCTTCTATGTGATCTTTGGCATATTTGGCATAAGAGAGCAATATCACTTTTTAGCTAAATATTCTCCTATAAAAGTTTCACAAAACATATCTTATATAAATTGTGGTTGATGTGTTAGTGATATTTTATAGTTATTAATAAATCCCAAAGATAAAAAAATTAATCCTCATAATATAAATCCTAATTTATTTTTATCAAATATGTTATGACAAACTGTTCAATTCATTAATCCTCATAGATTCTAGTTTATTTTTATCAAATATGTTATGACAAATTACTCAATCCACAAAAAAATTACAAATAATTATATACAATAAAATAATAAAAAATGTTTTAATAAATATTTAAAATTAGAAATTAAAAAAAAAATATACTTTTATTTCCATTATTTCATATATATATAGATAAATTCAAGAAAATTATTTTTAAATGATACAATTTATTAAGCAATAAATATATCTTTTCATTCACTAAAATGGGAAATTAAATTGTATATATCTCTTTTCATTCACTAAGATGGGAAATTACAATTGTATCTTTGTTAGGGAAGGATCCTAAACCTTGATACATTCAAAGCTTAAATTTTTTTAATTTTGTCCACCTCAAGTCTATACACTATCCTCTTTAAAATGGACAAGGTCAATACATTTGGTGTGAACTTTGTTTCAATTTTAAAGTGCTTTTGTTACAATTGGTGTACGCATGTTTTGTTTTTAAAGTAATTTATGGATTCAGTGTGTTTTATACACATGTTTATTTGGAAGTAATTAATCTGTGGGCTTTAGTATGTGTTTTTACAATTTCAATTGTTGTTTAATAAATTAATTTGATTTTCTTAACTTAATTAATTAATTAGAAGTTTTTATTTTATTTTAATTTTGGAATGTTTAGGGAATTTTATTTTGATTGTATATTTCAAATATTAATAAGTATAACATGAGGGCAATAGTTAAATTTTATTTCATAGTAGTGCTGCAAGCATTCTATTTTTATTGTAAACTTTTTTTATGAAATTGTCATTTTTTAACCTATTTCATTTTTATGGATATTTTGATGATATCTCGATCTTGTTGATATTGGCTAATTTTTATTCATATGTTAGTGGTATCTTGATTTTGTTGAAGTTTAATAATTTTTATCCATATTTTAGTGGTATTTTGATTTTGTTGATGTTTATTAATTTTTACTAATATTTTCTCCTAATCTTGTTGACATTGGTTAATTTTTACCCATACTTTAGTGGCATCTTGATTTTGTTAATATTCCTAATATTTACTAATATTTTCTCTATTTTTATTATTTTTTGGTTTTCCAAACTTTTTTCTATATTACTCTTTCAATACCCAAATTTACAATCCAACTAATAAACTGGGATACAACCTTTGATATTTTGCTAAAAAAGTTTCTCTCCATGAGATGTAAATAACCTTTGATATTTTCTCTCTCCATAGGATGTAATTTAAGGACATCATTCTCAACTTCACATATTTTGCAATAAGGAAATGATGTATCGTATTTTATAATTTCTTTTCCATGTTACTTATAGGAACTTCATGTCCATATTATTTTTTAGCAAAGGTTCCTGACCGAATCTGAACAGTGTCCTTTAAATGAAAAACATACTCATCCATAGGTCTATTGTAAGCAAGCAAGCATGTAGTTGTTGGTTCGATCTGTGGGAATGGTGGAGAAGTAGAGAATAAGGAACATACGATTGGGAAAGAATAAGTTGATATTTCACGTCCCTTGCCATTATATTTGTTATCTATGAATCACGTTGCATTTGTTTGCAAATTTGTCGTGGCTTCCACCAAATTCTACAAGACTATTCTAGGATTCCATTTTTTTTTTTTTTTTAAGAAAGAAAAAAAACCTGGTTTATATAATGTACCACTCCAAATATTTTTATTTTCAGAGAAACTCGTACATAGAAAGATATAAAAATGAATCGTACTTAATGTCCAGAATGTCATTTTTTCTTATCGCCCATTTTCTCACAAAGTTCCTCCAGTCTAGACTTCATCTCAAAATACACAGCCATAGAGTAGGCGGTATTCTCTAACAAAAACAATAAAAACAGAGTTATAAAAAGGCTAGTGCTTAATTTGAATCTGCAATAACTTCCAACCTGTTCTTCTATCCAATCTGCAGCGAAAATTTTATGTAGCCCCGAATAGTATTAACCAAAAAACCAAAGGCAGGGAAACACCAAAAAGGCATAAAAGAGTCCACAGAAAGCTCAAACTAGTAGAAAACATAAAGTTATGGGAATGTCACCGAACCATGTGCTCCCTCTCCATCAGCATTCACTAGCTCATAATGCATACTGTCGAAAACACCCCTTAGTCCTTTTTTAGAAATTTTGTCAGCTTGAGAATTTTTCTCCCGAAAGATGTGTTTGAAAATAATAGAGGCAAAGGTCTTCTTTAGAGCGTATATGCACTCCAACCAATAAGCCATATGTCCCAAATGGAGTTTATTCCCCTTGTTTAAATGGTCGATGAGGACTTTTGAATCCCCAAACACCCAAATATTTTCAATGCACAATTGAGCTGCAAACCATAGTAATCCCCAACAAGCAAAAAATTCTGCCCTCGTATTAGTCCCTAAACCACCATGCCAATAGATCTTGTAGTGACAACTAGGAGACAGCATGAGCCAGGCACCACAACCACAGCTATAATGTTGTGAAGCCCCATCAAAGAAACCTGTAGGGTAGTGAATCTCCACTGGTCTCATTCTGACGGATAGGTCCGTCAGAGGTTTCTAAGGAATTTTTAAATTTTCCCAAATCTGTAAAATGTGGGTCGCAGTCCCCATAGGGATACAAGACACCTCCTCAAAGATCCACTTATTCCGGGCATACCATATATACCAATTAAAAAGTGTCGGAATGTTCCTATGGTTTATGTTTTTTTCCTTCCACCACATAATAAATTCCTTGGTATTCGATAGTGATGGAATCTGCATCTTTAGATTTCTACCAATCAACCCCATAACATCCTTGGAATAACTGCAATTATAAAAAATATGTCAGTTGTTTTCTTCCTCCACCATGCAGAGTCGACAACATCCCGGGCCAATCTTCCCTCTCCTTTTGAGGTTTTCCCACGTCAGATTTCTATCCATGAACACTAACCACAACAACAACTTCATTTTTAAAGGGGTCGAGTTTTCCCAAATGCCCGTCAAGGTAGTGGTATGAAAATCTCGTGGAGTCTTGTTAATTAACTTATTATAAACATTCTCTGCTATCAGCATGCCTTCTCTGATCGGTCCATTCCAGGTCACTTTTTCCCCACCAGAAACACCGAGCAAACCCCTACTTTGCAAATCCATCGTGTATAAACCCCATTCGACCATCAACGGTGTTGGTAAGTGTAATTTGGCCACCAATTTCCAAATGGGGATACCTCTAACATATTCCTTAATGATTTGGCTCATGAAAAAGAGGCCTCTGCTATTTAAATATTTTATCAGTTGTTTACTACAGTTTACAACTTATGGAGTACTGTAGAGTCCATTCTGACCGATGAAAATTTTTCCTCTCTCTCCAAACTTCCATACCAGATAAGAGGACAACATCGACCAATAGTGCTTAAACCCCTTCCAAATGTAGGATCCCCCTCTTTTCTGATTCCAGTCCACAAGTAGTAGATTCTCTAGGTCCTTCGATTGAAGGTATTTGAATCTAATGATATCTCCCCAAATCCCTTCCAACTTCAGACCTCTCCACAAAGACTTCATGAGTAGGGCTTTCCCAAAAGAGTCTAGTTCTTTTATCCCCCAGCCACCACACATTATAGGTTTCATAATAACTTCCCATTTGGCCAGATGAATCTTATTCTTTTCATTTCTGCCATTCCATAAGAATTTAATCATGGTACTCCTAATGCTATTAATAATCTTCTTTGGTATGAGAAAGATATGGGCCCAAAAGACCATATATTGCTGTAGGACAACCTTTACCAATATTAGTCTGCCCCCTCTAGTCAACCATTTGGATGTCCAAGCCCCTATTCTCTTTTCAACTTTTTCAACCATCCACCTCCAATCTTGAATCCCATAATTATTTGGCTTTAAAAGAAAACCAAGGTATTTAAACCCCGAGATTAATGGCACCAGATTGAAATTGAACATCTGTGCAATCTCTAGGGTAACTTCCTTCCCTTTCTCCTCAAAATAAATACAGGATTTTCCTTCGTTTGCCTCCATTCCCGAAGCAGAACAAAATCTATTGAAAATCACAAAAAAAAAACCTGCCAAACAGATCTATTGAGCATACCAAACATTAAAACATCATCTACAAAAAAATTATGACTGATTTCCTTCCTAAAAGACAACTGAATCCCCCTAAATTGACCAACATTCACAGCTCTACAAATTTTAGTACTAAAAGAGTCCATCACCAAAATGAAGAGTAGTGGAGAAAGAGCACACCCCTGTCTCAACCCCCCCCAGGCTTGAAGAAACCCGACGCAACTCCATTGATGATGACTGCCAAGGAAGAGGTAGTCACATAGCCCATTATCCAATTTACTGTTGCCTTGTCCAAACCAATCTTGTATAATAACAGCCTCAAAAAACTCCAATCTACCCAATCGTATGCCTTGCAAAGATCAATCTTCATTACCATAGCCTGAATCTTCTTTGTGTGGATCGAATGGATCACCTCCTGAGTTGTGGCCACTACATCGTGGATGCTTCTATCCTTTAAGAAACCATATTGTTCTAGAGTAATGTGTCGAGACAACACTCATTTGATCCTCTCCGCTATAGTCTTTGAGATAATTTTATACAATGTGTTGCACAAAGAAATCAGTCTAAAATCATTGAATGTAGAAGCCCCATCTTTCTTTGGGATGAGCACAAGAAAGGTCGCGTTTAATGCCCCTCCCACCTTCCCCGATAGCCTGGCCTCCTCCGTCATCTTCGTGATGCGAGGAATGAAAAGCTCAGAAAAGTGGAGAAAGAAATTTGGGGTCCAGCCATCTGGCCCCGGACTTTTATCCTGTTGGAAAGTTTTCAATACCAATAGTGTCTCCTCCTCGTCGATTGGCCTGTAGAACTCCGACAGCTCCCCACTTTCAAACATCTTTGGAACGTCATTAGCAGCCCACATTTTCTCCCCCTTAGCTTCCATCTCTCTTGATTTAAACAGGTTTCTGAAATGTTTCACTGCCTCATCTTTAATACTTTCAATGGTGTTATAGCTATTGCCATCTCTTTCTATCTGCCAAATGGCATTTTGATTTTTCCTCCCATTAGAAAAAGTATGAAAGTATTTCGTGTTTTTATCCCCAACAGTAAGCCATGAAGCTCTGCTCTTAAGCCTCCAAGATTGCTCCTCAATGAGCATAATCCTTCTTTTCTCTCTTTCCACCAACTTTAATCTTTCCCATGTTCTAGCTATTGGGGAAGAGTTTTCCAGTTCTTTCAGAAGGGCAGCAGTCTCCCTCTCGTAGGCCATAAAACGTACCTTTAGGTTGAATTTTCTCCTTCTTTCCCACTTCTTCACTTCTCCTTTGAGACCCTGTAAAGTCTGCATCAGAGATTCCGTCGCCAGGGTGTCCTTTTCTCTTGGATTATTAAACATGAAATTCTTTAACATTTTGTTAAAATCATCTTCTTGCAGCGACACCCTATTAAACTTAAAGGGACGACCTCCCTTTACCTGTTGAAAATCCCAGGATAGAATTATAGGTCGATGATCAGATAGCAGTAAATCACTAATAGCAGCGTTACATCTAACTATCCTGGCTAATAAATGTGATTTGACAACCACCCTGTCAATCCTCTTGCATATCAAATCATTTCCCTGTCTACCATTATACCACGTTGGTCTATTATCTTTCATATTCATATCAATCATATTGTGGGATTTGAGCAGCTTCAAAATCAGGGAAGCCAGTAGATCCTTTCTGCCGAGTGGTCCCCAAATCTCTCCCAAATGTAGTGTTGTATTAAAATCCCCCCCAATAAGCAGGTTGTCCAGTGATAGTATGCCACTGCTTCTAAATTTGTTCCAGAAAGTCATCTTATTCTGAGGTGATGCATACAAATTAATAAGATGTACCCTGTGTTTGAAGCCCCTGATAAATCCAGAAACCAGGATCCTGCCAAAGAACCCAAAAAGCTTTGAACGAGGCTACAGCCAGGTTCCACAAGACAACCTCGCCCCCCGAAAGTCTCACAACATCCTGGGCCGCCATGTACCAATCTGGAAACATAGCGCGGAAAACAGTAATAGATTTATCAACTGTATTCATTGTCTTCTGAATACAGATAATAGATGGAGAAATGTTCTGCAAAAAATGACGTAAAGACAACAATTTTCCTTTCCCCCCCAACCCCCGAATATTCAACGAAATCAAATTGATCATGGCACCCCTTTAGAAGGGTCTAATGCTCTAAGAACCTTGTTTAATGCCATAGTAACCGGAACATCTCTAAAATTCCCCTCCTCCATTCCATCCTCCCTCTCATAAAAGGACAAAGATTTTTTTTGGACCGAGGTCATCCCTTCCCCTCCTAATCGTGACGTTCGACCTTGAGGCTGGACTGATAGCTCTGTGGGGTGAAAGTTGCTTCCCAGTGTCAACCGAAAATGGTATCAGTCCCGCTTCAGAATCAATGAGTAATAAGCCAAGGTCACTCCCCACCAAATTAGTAGGGGAGTGAGTCGGGCTCACCACTACCGTCGAGTTGGGTGACCTATATTCCAAGGGCGACACAGTTTGTTGTGTCATCAGCATCGTGGCAGCCACAGGTGACATGGGGAATGGGCAGGGTGGTCGGACCTCCAGTCCATAGCATGTAGGGGGATTGATGAGCAAGCCGGCAAGGTTGTGATATGAGGAACTGTCAGCGGAGGTCTGTGAGCAGTTTCCCCGGAATCCGGAAATAAAACCCTCCGAGAAATGTCACCATCCCCATCCACAGACCCGTTCTTCGGCCCCCCATGATTCGGTGCAGCCCCCCCCCTCCCCAAGAAGTATCCAACGCTATCGACCTGACGCTATCGTTGAGATTTCTGGGTCCCTTCTATGACGGCGTATGGATGTAGAACCATACACTTGCTATATGTGCCAGGCACCTCAATGCCTATCTCCTAACCTTACTTCACCCCAGAGAGAACGAACCTGTTAAAAAATAAATATGGAGAACCACCTCAGTGTGACCTCCATAGTACAGAGAGCATGACCCAGGGATCTTCACACCCACAGACAAAAATCAACTAAGGATTCCTTAAAAAACGTTAACAAAAGACGTCGGGAAGGTCTGGAAGATCAGTAACGAGCTATCTCACCTGTGACAACAGTTAAGAAACATCGCACCCAGAAAGATCTCTCCCCAGAAACACTCTTGGATGAGCTATATTTTGCTGGTGTCTGCTCTCGACATCTCTGTATTGCGTCAACTACCCCGATGCTCGGATTTTATCTGAAAAATCAGACTCCTGATCTTCACCTGGATTCCGAATCTCAACTAAAATCCATGGGCCCCCTGCAAATTGAGTTGCTCTTTCTCGGGATTTCCAGATGAGAAAAAAATCCAACGCCAAGCAAAACTATGTACATATGGAAGAGCTAATTCTCCAGATGAGAAAAAAAAAAGAAAATCTTTTTAGGATTCCAAGTTGTGAAGAGGCCATCTTCATTCGATTTTGAAGGAGTTTCGTGAGATTTCGTCATCTTTAACCATAGTCAATAATCAATCTACATTAATTAATTTCTCCACATAGTCTCTGAATCAATAATCAATGTGTTGTTATTGCAGGTTATTCAATTAGGGTGTAGGGATTCATCTGTCGCAGTGCAAGCATTCAGATGATCAATCCCAGAGATAACCATATCTCTTTTCGGAGTGGGCTAACCATTCGACGGAATGGCCTTGGGCTTTGTGCGCCCGGCAACCGGCGAATCCATCCGGCGAATCCCTCCGGCGAACGCCGGCCCCACGCCCCTCACCGTCTCCGTCTGTCTCCGTCCCACGATGTTACCATTAACGTGCCCCATCAGCTGTCCTCGTAACGGGCTAACCATCCCCGTTTGTAGCCACCCTTACGTACGCCCACACGAGCCGTCACGCGGGCTCGCGCAGCGGGTTTCAGGGCCAAAGTGACACATTTTCAAATTTGAACCAAATGACTCGCTCGGGAGTAATCACTGCTACCTACCAGAGCCGCAGAGTTGCCGCCCAAATGCCATTTCAAATTTTTGCATCCACAGCTTCTCCTTATTCATTCTATCGACCCACCATTGTGTCGAGTCATTCTGTCGAGAGCATTTCTGCATTCCGTCGAGAGCTAAGAAATTGAACAGAGTAGAGCAGAGCCATTGCCCCTAGTTCTTCCTTATCAATAGAGCAGAACAAAGCAGTAGGAAATGTCAACTGACATATATGCCTCCGCTGCCCCTGCTCAGTAGCAAATGTCAATTGACATATATGTAGTATCCCAGTAGCAAATTGACATATATGCCTCCGCTGCCCCTGCTCAATAGCAAATGTCAATTGACATATATGTAGTATCCCAGTAGCAAATTGACATATATGCCTCCGCTTCCCCTGCTATTCTGCAAGAAAGAACCAGAAGATAAGATCAATAGAGAAACCTTCAAGACTCACAGTGAGGACCAACAGCAGCAGAGCAGAGCAGCTGGTTGTTTCGAAAATTTTGTATTTATTCATTAACCTTTGCAGCTTGGAAAGGTAAGTAAATTTTCCTCCTTTTTATTCGACAGAATGACCTCATTTTTATAACTCGTTGTTTCCTGCAAATTTTGTTTTTGAGCAATGGCAGCAACTCGCCGTTGCAGTAGCGGCAACTTGCTGTTGCAGTAGCGGCAATAGTGAGTTGCCGCCACTGTAACAGTGTATTGCCGCAACTACTGTAAATTCCAATTTTTATTTAGATGAAAAAAATTGCAAACTTCATTTTTTATTTATTTCGTAGAGAGCGGCAACTCGTTGTTGTAGTAGTGGCAACAGCGAGTTGCCGCGACTGTAAATTTAAATTTTGAGCAGTCGCAGCAACAGTGAGTTGCCGACACTGTAACAATGTGTTGTCACCGCTATAACTACTCGCTGTTACAGTAGCGGCAACAATGAGTTGCCGCGACTGTAAATTTAAATTTTGAGCAGTGGCGGAAACAATGAGTTTCTGCCACTGTAACAAAGTGTTGCCGCCGCTGTAAATTTTATTTTTGCGCAGTGGCGGCAACTCGCTATTGCCGCCACTGCGCAAAAATAAAATTTACAGCAACAACAACACAGTGGCGGCAACTCGCTGTTGTTGCCACTGTAAGTGTGTTTCTGCCACTCTAAGTGTGTTGCCATAACTGAAATTAATTAAATTTTTATTTATATTGCAAACTTCATTTTGTATTTATTTTGTAGAGAGAGCGGTATTTATTTTGCATTTTCTTGTTTTGCAGATGGCTGCAAAATGGGTCCTCGCTATCCAGATATGGTGCCATCCAAACCTAGGGAATGCACGGATAAGGTTCGTGCTTTAGAATGAAGCCCTGAGCCAAGTTTATCAAAATAGTAGACAAATACCTTAGATTACAACGAACAATGAGGCATACTTTCATGCATTGATAGAGGGCCTCACGACTGCATAGAGTTATGGTTCAAATGACATTGTCACTTACACTAACTCCGAGCTAATCATCAACCAGATGAATGGCACCTTCCAAGTTAGAAGACCTAACCTAAAGCATTTTCACCAGCAAGCAAAATCCATTGCTGCACAACTCCACGGTTTTGCGATTATGTACCAATTTGATGTCCAAAGGGTATGTGATTCAATACTTTTTGAAGCAGCATCCAAAGGACGTGGATGTGGTAGATTTGTGGAGCCAACATGTGCTCCAATTATTATTGATAGGCATCGTTATAGATTGCCTGTTAATGAATGGATTGTTGCTCTGATTGGGATTGGGGTTATTATGGGGGGAGTAATATTATTGTGTTCATTTTTTTTGAGATAGATTGGAGCAACCTGATCTCCATCATTTTTGTATGAACTGTTTTTTATAGATGGCCTCACTATTTTTTGGTTTTATATCTAAACACATGTATGTAGAAAATGTAATTTTCAGTAATACTATTAATGAAATTACATTTTTAATACAGTTTAGTTATGTCATTAGATTATGTGATGGATTCTTTTATTTTCTGTATTTATGAAAATCATTGTTTAATTTCTTTTCAGTTTATATATAGTAAAATTAATTTGGGATTGTATGTCATTTAATAAGTTTTAGGTAGTGCTCATAACTCTAAATGCAAGATTTATGAAGTGCAACAAATTCTTATCAAATTAATATGTTAACATTATACTTCTCAATGATTATGTAAATAGAATCATATTTGAAATTTATCTTTTGAAAAATAAATGTCATATTGATTTCCATACAAGTAGAAGTGAGTTACTATTTTTAATTAAAACTATATTTCATACCAAGGATGACTATTTTTAGTTAAAACTATATCTCATACCAATGATGAATATATCTCATAAGAAGCTGCCTTGATGCTATAACAAACCTCATTAACAATTTTAAAATCATATATCGATACTACCCAAAATTCTTTTTGTAGGGTGTCATTGAGGAAAAAAAATCCTATAGTTTCATAACTTAAAAACATTGTTTTGCCAACTTGGTAGAATTGATATACTTTGAATGACATTATTTGGCATAGTTCACCATTTAACATGGTCATGTTATAACATGTTTATGTAATTTTTATAGGACAAAAGCATGGCAGTTTGTTGAAAGAAATAAACTTGTGAATGATAGTTTCACATTTGAAGGATAGGTTTAGTTTGACACTGCTCGATGTCATTAGAAAGGATATTGTGCATCCTTTTTCAATTGTTTTAAAACCTTTTATATGTCATTAGATTATGTGATGGATGCTTTTATTATGCCTTTTATTCTGGAAGTCAAATTCCAATACACCTTCATAATTCCAACTTCTATGAACATTGAAAAATTCATTATCCATGAGCAGCACATGGTCCCATAATTTATACAAGCCACTTTTTTTACTATAATGAGCTCTCATTCTTATGTGAAATTATGAACTTCATTAAGAAATTATGTGAGATACCCTTAGTTACAAGCCAACCAAGATAGCTTATTTGTCCTTTATACATACATGGTTAAATGCAAGAAAATGTGACATCTTGGACTTTTGCAATCCATAGATCCAACCTCATTTAAGGGGCAGAAATGTATAAATACCCAAACCAATTATCCAATTGTTGTGAATTTCTCCATCATCAACATCTACAGCCACAAGGCTAGGTGTTTTGAACTGGAGCACATTTTTACATCCATGACAGCAACAACAACTTAGCTTGCAAATAGAAAAAATAATATGAAGAACTTGCAAATCAATGAAGTTATCTTGACAACCCAACTCTTTAACATTGTTATGTATTGAGAACAGAACCCACACAGGTACCAATGCAAGTGAATAATTCCAGGGGATATGCTTTGAAAAGCATTAAGGTATATATTATTTTATGATTTGAATGAATTGAAAAGTTAGCTTCACATGGACTTGTAAAGGGGAACATTCATCCCCATCATAACATGTTTATATGAAATCGAGCCATACAAAGACTATTGATCTCAAGATTGAAGCTCTGTTGTCTTGAGAATCTCATATAAACTTTGCCTAAAGTTTTAATAAAAATCCAATCATTTGATTATGAAAAAATGCACATGTGGTGTTAGTAGATAGGTCAACAATTTCATAGTGGAATGCACTGTTACAACATGAACTCTTTATTTTCACATCTTACCAAGCATATTGATACATATTTATACATTGTAATTTTAATTTTTAAAAATTAAAGTAGCTTCAATCTCCTATTTCCAAGATATTTTTTAAAAATCTTGAATATCTATTTCCCGACCCCTTGCGGCAACACGTGTCTGCATACGAGCACCACCATAAATAACCCATCCCCATTATTATTTTATTGCTGTACCCATTACCCCAACTCTTCCATTGTGCCATTGTCCCACATTCGCTTTCTTGCAAATAGCTAACACAACTAGAGCCGCTCTGAACTCTGGCTAGAGATGGGAGGTGCAAGAGTACGCCATGAAAGTGCCGAAGAATTGTTAGACGCATATCCACCCGTTAAAAAAATGCTTGAGAAAGCTGGCTGGATAGATTATATTCGCAGGTTTTAGGAGCATGACAATGACATAGCCCTAGAATTCGCCATGCATTATAGGTAGGGTAGATAAGAGGTAGTAGGGATAGTGGTGCATGCGACAAAAGAGGTGATTGCTGAAGTGTCAGGGTTACTCCAGACGGGATAAAAATGGTTTGCACCCCGAAAATCCCAACCTGATATTGTGAGGAATTTCCTTGAGGTAGGTGAACGACTGATCAAGAGTGGCTCAGGATATGAGAGGAAGTCATTACCAAAACCCTGGACGGATGCTGCATTCCTTGTCCAGAGATTTTTCACTTGTGAAGGAAGGTATGTGGTTATTTATTATGAGCACCTCTGCTTGTTAGACCACCTGCATCATGGAAGGTTGCTTAACATGGCTTTATTTCTTGCAAAAACCCTAGACCAAATGGCCTGAGGTGTGCAGAAATAAAAGCGGCCACTCGAAATCCTTTCCCACCAATGCCTTGTTAAACTTTTAGTGGTTGCTGCGATGTAAAAGGAAGGGAGAACTTGGGATGAAGTAGTTGGAAGGCCATTGCATGTTGAAGTTGCGACTCCACCCCATGACCTCCAAGCTGCAACTCCGCCCCATGACCCCCCAGCTGCAACTACGTGCCATGCCCTCTCAGCGGCAACTCCACCCCATGCCCTCTCAGCGGCAACTCCACCCCATGACTCCTCAACGGAAACTTCACCCCATGACCCCTTAGTGGCAACTCTGCCCCATCACCTCCCACCTGCAGAAATTCCCACAGAACCTTTCCATATGGAAACTGAGCCATCATGTGTTCAAACTAGGAGGGTTTCTGTTGCTAAAGCTGCACATAAAGGAGATGGCCAAGATGATGATGATGAAGTACAAATATTGGGGAATAAACCTAGGACCAGAAGATTGAAAGGATACAGGAAACACCCAGCAGTAGTGCCAAAAGCCCAAAAGAACAGGGGAAAGAGAGGTCATTATGCACCAGTTCCTCAAACCCTCCTCATTGTTACAAAACAAGGATGAATGGAAGAAGGATTAGGCCAGCTTGCTGACACAAAAGACAAGTTGATAAGCTTCCCTCTCCTGATTCTGACTATGAATACATAGCGGGACTATGCAAATGGTACCGCTCAGATGGCCTTATCTCAACCTAAATGTTGTATGCGGATGAAGAGGAGTACCAACAATTGTGTAGGGAAAAAGTGCTGGGCCAACCAATTGCACAACCCAAATTTTTTGGGGATGATCAGGAGGACCAACTAGCTGCACAACCAAAATTGTATGGTGATGATCAGGAGGATCAATCAACTGCACAACCAGAATTGTTTGGGGATGATCAATAGGACCAACCAATTGAACCACCAGAATTGAGAAAAAAGCACATTGCAAAAGTAAGTACCTGTAAACATCTTCCTCTGTATATTTCATTGTTAAGGAAGAATAGGACTCTCCAGATGAAAAAAACACAATTACAAATCAAAGTTAAAACCCTAACAGATGAGCTCAAACAAAAAGAAACTTTTGATAGATTAATAGATTGCTTGGCCCAAGTTGCAGAGTCCATACCCACTGATGACATAGGTATTCCTTCTCATAGGGTCCAACAAGATATACCCCTTGGAAAAAAAACAGACTGATGACATTGAAGTTGCAGAGTCCATACCCATTGATGACATAGGTATTCCTTCTCCCAGGGTCTAACAAGATATACCCCTTGGAAAAAAACAGACTGATGACATTGAAGTTACTGAGTCCCATACCAAAATCACAGCTGTCCATACAGAGGAACATGAATTACATATCAAAGATACAAAAGAAATGGGTATAGCCACAGATGAACAACAACCAGAAATGAAACTAATAGAGGATCAGGAACCAGAGATCAAATTGACCAAAGGCATTGGTGAGCAAAAATATGATGAGGAACCTTACAGTGTGCACAACAAATCACTTCCTGACCTTGCGAAGATATTCGAAGAAGAATATCAAAACAAAGTTTTACGAAGACATAAAAAAATCGTGGCTAAGCTGGAAAGGAGAGTGACCAAGTTGGAAAAGGATAAGCAAGAACTCAGACATCTAATGGATGGTGTGCTCGCTTGCAGGGCTCCTTCAACCAATTAAAACGTGTACTTGACTGAAAAATTCATGATATTTAAAAATAATGCTATCATCCAAAATATCCCTCTCCGGGTTGAAAGCAGTTATTGCTTCGAGGAGGCATATATGTCAATTTGTAATCAAGAGAAAGACTTGCTCTGTGAACTGTACCAACATAAATTTTTGGTACCTTATAATACAAAATGGAATCCCAACTATGTTACAGCGGATGTCCAATTGAGGGCATTTGTATCGTATTTGAGAAATCAGGCTAGTTGGTTGGATGATCTGAACATTTATTTACATAATTACGAGAGCCTTATGTGGGTTAGACGAGAACATCCCAAACCCGTGGAGGTGATAAAAGAACATAAAAAATACATCAACTCTCGAAAAGTAGTAGAGGTTATCTCCGAGAACCGGGAGATGACCATTGCATATTGTGCACACTAGATTCAATTATTGGAAACTAAGGCACAGGGAGGATGTAAAGCAAGGTGGGATAGCATGGGAAAAGAACCCCAAAATAAAGATCCATTTAAATACCTCAACTTAAAGACAGCCTTAACAAGGGTTGCTCAGTATATTAATGCTATGGGATAGTGTGGGAATCACTGGATAGGTCTTAGATTTCGGTATCCAATGATCTAGCTTCCAACAAGGGTATATAAAAAGAAATATACGCTGACAAAAAAACAAGAATTTGATTGCTGGAATGTAATTATGGAGACAGGAGGGTATCTTTGTCCCGATGAACCAGGAAATAGTGATTATTGTATCAACAATCTTCATGAATGTCCCCCTTCATTCACAGATTTAGATTGACACACTGGGTCACCGTTGCTGACACACTCGCTCACAGTTGCTGACACACTGGGTCAGAGTTGCTACAACACTGGCTCACCATTGCTGCAACTCATAGACAGTAAAGGCATTATATTTGATGTTGTAATATATAACTCTCCAGTTTGTTTTTTTAGTTATAAAAAACTGGTAAAATTGTGTTTGACATGTTTAGTTATAATTTCATTGCAGTTCCTCTAATCATTTTGTTACATTTCCATAGTTTTTATTCGAATTTATATATCATATTATTGTTTGCACACCAATATATGCAACTATGAAAACTGGCTCATAGTTGCTGATACACTGGGTCACCGTTGCTACAACACTGGGTCAGAGTTGTTGCGACACTGGCTCACCGTTGCTGCAACTCATAGACAGTAGAGGCATTATATTTGATGTTGTAATATATAACTCTCCAGTTTGTTTTGTTAGTTATAAAAATCTGGTAAAATTGTGTTTGACATGTTTAGTTATAATTTCATTACAGTTCCTCTAATCGTTTTGTTACATTTCCATAGTTTTTATTCGAATTTATATATCAGATTATTGTTTGCACACCAATATATGCAACTATGCAAACTGGCTCAAAGTTGCTGATACACTGGGTCACCGTTGCTGCAACACTGGGTCAAAGTTGCTGCGACACTGGCTCACCGTTGCTGCAACTCATAGACAGTAGAGGCATTATATTTGATGTTGTAATATATAACTCTCCAGTTTGTTTTGTTAGTTATAAAAATCTGGTAAAATTGTGTTTGACATGTTTAGTTACAATTTCATTGCAGTTCCTCTAATAATTTTGTTACATTTCCATTGTTTTTATTCGAATTTATATATCAGATTATTGTGTGCACAACAATATATGCAACTATGAAAACTGGCTCACAGTTGCTGACACACTGGGTCACCATTGCTGCAACACTGGGTCAGAGTTGCTGCAACACTGGCTCACCGTTGCTGCAACTCATAGACAATAAAGGCATTATATTTGATGTTGTAATATACAACTCTCCAGTTTGTTTTGTTAGTTATAAAAAAATGGTAAAATTGTGTTTGACATGTTTAGTAACAATTTCATTGCAGTTCCTCTAATAATTTTGTTACATTTCCATTGTTTTTATTCGAATTTATATATCAGATTATTTTTTGCACACCAATGTATACAACTATGCAAACTGGCTCACAGTTGCTGACACACTGGGTCACCGTTGCTGCAACACTGGGTCAGAGTTGCTGCAACACTGGCTGACGCAGCCTTGGCTGCATTTAACCCACATCTACACATCTAAAATGCTTTTCAAATTAAAACCCCAATAAATCTCAGACAGGGTAATCTCATAACCGGAATTTGTTTTTTTTAATTTTTTTATATCCTATGGTTATAAACCATATACCAAAACCCATTCATGAAATTTGAATCAATATATTTAACCTTGGTTAAATACCCATTTTTCAACCATCATATATTCGAGCCCACGCTTAACATTTCATTTGATTCAAAAGTTCGACTTTGGTTAAAATTACCAAAGATGCCAAAAAATAACCATATAAACTTCCGGGCCCACATTTACCAATTTACCTTTATACCATAATTATATGCATTCACCAATAATATTCGCTGATCTGAATGCCGATAAACATTAATATATTTTCGGACCCACAACATATCAAACTTACCTATTCACCGTCCATCATTTATCAAATCTGACGGCTTGCACTTCATCGCGCTCCAACTCAATGTTTCCCTCATCCAACGACAGTCGCAACACTTCAATCTGATCATGTATAATCCAATGGATTTCGCATCCAAATAAGCCCGATCTTTAATGATTATTTTTCACGTGAAATGGGTGGTATTGAGGCACCACGTGTTAGCCCACAACCACTATCGCATTCACACAGGAAATTACCACTTACCAGGTTGCACCCACGTGAAAACCATTTGTTGTTTTGCAAAAACCGTTTGCCTTCCTCTGCGCCACTCCGATTCGTGTTTTCTGTCTTCTATCTACGATTCCTTGCACAGGCTTAGATCACTGATATTTGCAGAGAATGGATTCCATTCCATTAGTTATTTCACATAGAAAATCTAAATTTGATTGAATTCAACCTCCTTTCTCAGTAAATAATCTCAGAATTAATGTTCATTACTGTCTCATATGTCACTTGGCAACAGTTCTATCTCCATCGTTTGCAATTGCAGCAAAGCCCTAAATGGCTATCCGCAAAACATTAATACCTTAAACTCATCACGCTTTGGACCTTATTGTTCTTCATCAAATACTTACTTCACTATTTATTACACAACAGAATGTGTAATTTCTCCTTGAAATGCTTTTTACGATGTCAACTCCAATTGCAAAATACATCCAGGCAAATTTTATACCTCAAGTTAGAAGTCCAAGCAATTTCTTTAATGGCATCGATCCATTCTGTGATTGATAATATTTTTCTTAATATTTACAAATCACACTGAATTCAATAAATGAATATTCACCCTCAAACCACACGATCTCTTAAAAATGTAGCTTGAATATAAAATGACAGAATTTCCCTTGTTCCTGTCAATTTCACTTGCACACAATATACACTCAAAACACAAACTCAGAAATTGAGTTTTCTGTATTAAAACCAATATTTACATAGGAATTCTTCCTCTGGCCTGATCTTCTGTATCAATGGCATTTTCTCTAAATTTTCTGTAGTCTTACAAACACAACTCCTATCTATCTAAATCATGAATTTCTCTCTACCTATTTACTACTTTTTATGCCTTTGAGGCTTACAATTTATACAAAAGGTTCTGAAACTATTTTTGGTTTCAGTTCCTACATCTTCTCAACAAAATCCTAAACATCCTCTAAGTCCTCACTTGACTCAAATAATCCCTAAGGATCCTCTTTCATCCAAAAATCATGAACCAATTCTAATTTAGGATTTATAATTAATTCCTAAATCTCTCAATCCCCATGAGTTTTCAACTAGCCTAATTCTCTCATGTTCTCCAACATTCGAGAACATTTACAAAATTCCTCACAATATTTAATTAATTCTCATTAAAATCACTCAAAACATCACATAAGAAACCAACTCACTTGAAACCACAAAACCCCTAAGTCTATTAAAAGACAAAGATATTTCTGAGTCTAATGCTCCTGCATCAAATTATTCGAATTTATATATCAGATTATTGTTTGCACACCAATATATGCAACTATGCAAACTGGCTCACAGTTGCTAACACATTGGGTCACCGTTGCTTCAACATTGGGTCAGAGTTGCTGCAACACTGGCTCACTGTTGCTGCAACTCATAGACAGTAGAGGCATTATATTTGATGTTGTAATATATAACTCTCCAGTTTGTTTTGTTAGTTATAAAAAACTGGTAAAATTGTGTTTGACATGTTTAGTTACAATTTCATTGCAGTTCCTCTAATAATTTTGTTACATTTTCATTATTTTTATTTGAATTAATATATCAGATTATTGTTTGCACGCCAATATATGCAACTATGAAAATTGGCTCACAGTTGCTGACACACTGGGTCACCGTTGCTGCAACACTAGGTCAGAGTTGCTGCAACACTGGCTCACCGTTGCTACAACATTGGCTCACTGTTGCTGCAATTGATAGACAATAAAGGCATTATATTTGATGTTGTAATATATAACTCTCCAATTTGTTTTGTTAGTTATAAAAAACTAGTAAAATTGTGTTTGACATGTTTAGTTACAATTTCATTGCAGTTCCTCTAATAATTTTGTTACATTTCCATTGTTTTTATTCGAATTTATATATCAGATTATTGTTTGCACACCAATATATGCAACTATGCAAGTATGCAAAACCACTTGAAATCTATCTCCCATGACTTACAAAACAATCAATGTATTAAAAGAATGAGTGTAAATGCATGGAGTTATTTAATCACCTTAAATGAAAATTCCATCAAATTAGAGAAATCTCCAACCATATCCTCACCACCAATCAAACATACATGGACATAGTCAGCAAAACATTAATACATCAAGTACAACTAATACAGGAATAAATATTAATATCAAAATGAAAACAAAATCGTGCACAAGAAACCTGGAAAAACATTCATTGTTTGCATGGGGGCGACCTTGCTTGTTGAGTTCTTCAAACTAAAATGATTCATCTTCACCTGCTGGGATATTCAAGTCAATTTCAAATCTTGCACTGTGTTGCCTTGTTTTTCTTCTCTTTTTGGAGCTTAGGAAACTCTTCTTCCTCTTCAAAGACAACTCAAAAGCACCGAATCCACACTTGAATTCATAATCCATAATATGAATATTGTTGGCGTCATCCAACAATTTTTTAACTAAAGAAATCAACTGTTCAATCTTGGTCAAAGTAGCAGGAGGACTGTTTCGAACTAGGTCTAAGTATCCAAGTAACTCCTCCTTGGCCATCTCAATTTCTTCAACATTTACATCAACATTGCGACTATCCATGGCAGTTGTGTTTTCATCTTCAAGAAGATCGGATACTGCCTCTATATTTATCTCAGGAGGGTCATTGCATGACTCAGTTGTGCTTTGATGATTTTGTAATTGGTTTGAAGCCATTGAACCAAAACACAACCAACCAACCTTTATGGCATGCTTGCATATGTTGCCACGAATAGACCATGGGCAATCACAAGTTATGAAATTTGTACGATGACAAGTGACAAGATATTGCTTATTAACTTTAGATTGACTCCTCACCCAAAAAGCATGAGACATTTGTGAATGAGGGCTGCAATCACTATCTGGTATTCTTTTTTCTTTTTCCATTGATGATTCCAACTGTTTCTCTTTCTTGTAATTATTTAAAAATCCTTCCTTTTTTATAATTTCCTTAAACCGATAATATGGTTCAACATTTTTTAGAAGAACATTTACCAACCAATCCATCCTACGAGAACATTTCTTTCTTCTATCAGATAGAAAGTTTGTCTTTACGTAACAATGATATGATTCCATAGCATTGTTTGTCTCCTGATTTGCATGGGGAAAATCCCGAAAACCTTTGAACCACATCCCTAATTGCATAAAATTTGGGTTAATGAATATATTTCATCCATATTTCAAACCAAAAAGAGAAATGTAGAAGAGTTTTTCAACTTACAAATCTTGTCACCAGCAACCCAATTCTTGTGGAAATAGTCTAGGAACTTTTCCTGATCAAAAAATTTGTTGAAGAAAGCATTAATTACAGTGCTGAATTCAACATTGGAACAATAATTCATAATTAAACCCAAATCACTAAAAATTTCTTTTGCTATTTCTGGATTATTGGCCATTCGATTCACATTTTTTAGCCATGCTCGACGTACGTGCCAAACACACAAGATAACATTACACCTTGTGATTCTCCTGCCACATTCAATTCATTTCAAGCATGTTATTTTTGTAATAAATACAAGTTGTACTGTAAAATAAGAATATTGAAGTTACCTTAAAGCACCAATTTCAGCCAATGCATCATCAACCATGAAAGCATTAACTTTCCAACTATGATCAACTTGGTGACACCTATGCATGAGCTGGGCTAACTATAGCGAAATGTCCTGTGATGTATTATGTGATGCCACCACCCATGAAACTGGCACCCCACTTTGTTGGTGATCAAACATGACGAGTGTGTACAATTGATACTATCACATTCAAAATACATAGATCATAAACTTTAGATCATCAATCATTATTAATCAAGTTATTGTACTAGATCAATCATTCTTAATACACTCACCCTATACTTATTCGTGCTAAATGTCGAATCCATGGCTATTACGCTATTATTCAATAGCTTCACCATGGTCTCCAACATCCACTTCATCTGAATTCCAATTATAAAAGGGACATCTCCACCTTTGGGCTTTTGATAAAAGAAAAAATCATTTTGGTGTTTCCTATACCAAAGGTTCACACTCATCTCATCCTTCTTATGCAACTGATAATTTCCTTTCATTAGATGATTATATATGTTAACAACATCTTTTCTACACAAAAATAAATCCCTATCTCGAGCTGCAACATCCATGTCAATATATTTTTTAACATGCATTTTGCAAACAAAGTCAACTGGCACATCCAAAAGGAAACAACTCTCTACATAGGAAACCATGTCCCTTGATAACTTTGGTTGATGCAGCACCCTAGCAGTACCCAAGGTGTCATGTTGGCCATGACAAGGCAATCCTTGGCTATCTACATGCTCATACATGTTATATTTTATTATCGCAACCTTAGGGATTTGAACAATAATTTTTACAATGAAATGGCATTGGCATCCCCTCTTTTTCACAAATGAGTATTTTCACTTCACTTCATCTTGTCCCCTTTTGTCATCGGGGCCATATGAACAAGCATAGCTACATAAAAAGGTTTGGAAACTCAATACATATGATTCCATGAAAACTGTTTGAGCACTATTCATACCAACATATATACATAGGATTTGTAATTCAAACTTACACTTCATATACCAAGGAAGTAGTAGGCCTTGAACCTGGGCGTTTTCTTTGTACCCAGGTGAAAGAACATGGAGCATTTGGGTTCATTTCCTCTCCTTTAATAAAGTCTCCAATTCTAGTTGAAGGAATTTTTGCAATCTGATCTAAGGAGTCCATGTGTTTTCCTTGTATAAGAGACCAATCTAAATCCGACCTAGAGAAGATGAGCTTTTCTTTAGGGTTTTGCACCGAAAGGGAAATTATTGATTCCCATTTCACTTGCTTCACCATTTTAAGTGAGTATCTATTTAAGCGAGTTTCCGCAATGGTGGAGTGGGCGCAAAGGGGATTCTCACTTAAAAATACTCAGACATCGAATTAAAAAACAGACATTCAGTAAACAAAACAGAAACAAACCGGTTTTCAGTAGTGGTCCCACGAGTATCTATTTAAGCGAGTTGCCACAACAGTGGAGTGGGTGCAACGGGATTCTCACTTAAAATTACACAAACATCGAATTAAAAAACAAACCAAACCAGTTTTCAGTAGTCGTCTAGAGACTCTCCCTTTTTCTCAATCCAACGACTTTCGTTGAATCGATTTTTCAGTATCATTCTAGCAATGGCTACCATTCTGTCATATTAATCGACACATTGGTTAAGGAGATGTTCGGCTTGATGACACGATCATTCCATGCCTCTTCCCTGTCTTATTTCGACTAGTTTTCATCGACCTGTTCGCAGTGGGTGCGGGAAATTTGCATTCATGGGCACTCCCATGTGTAGGTGGGTAGGAGGAAACGGTAACGGCCCGTGGCTCCTAAACGGGCTCCTTCGACCGGAACATTTTGTGGGACGGAGACAGAGACGGAGACGGGGAGATGGGTGGGGCCACATTCACCGGTCGCCGGGGGCGCAAAACCCGAAGGCCATTTTGTCGAATGGTTAGCTTACTCCTCTCTTTTCAGGTATTCCCATATTTAAAGTCCTACCATCGCCTTTATTATTCTTCTGCTTAATTACTATTTTCCTGCAATCATTTTTGTTGAAGGATGTGCTTATTATAATTTTTTCTTTTGTAGTGCTTCACTGGAAAAGAATCTCCAAGAATTGAACTGCACATGGTTTGGTAATGATAAGAGTCGGTGGCAACAATGTCTGATGGGCTGAGCTGGCTGTTGAATATCGAGCCATCATGACTTTCCAACTACTCGCCACGTGGATGGATTCTTTGAAACGTCAATTATGGGCTAGTGCTGAATTTATTTAGTTATCCCAATATAAGAGCCAGATAGAGAAGCAATCTGTCCCATAAGCTATTCTTAGCCTCATGGACATTAAAAATTCTTTCTTTCTTTCTTTCTAAACTTATCAAAATTTCTATTATTTTCTAAACTAATTTATAAATTCAATAAAATATTTTAGGGAAGACTTCAGGCGCGTTGAATTTCAATGTAGAGCATTGAATTATTTGCTAGGAGAGTTTATAAGATACAAGCGGTGAGCAGAATGGGCATGTGAATATTTGCATAACTTTAACGTTGGCATTTAGTGATGCTCTCCTGTCATAAATCATAAATTTTTTGCAAAGTCCAAAATATGTGATAAATGTGCATTAAAATTGGATACTTTTAGCAAGTGCATTTATTAGTCTTTTTGAAAATTGCGTAGCGATTAGTTTGATCAAAATATATTTGTTTATTTTTTTCCTGGTGTAAAAATCTATCATAATTTAGTTGTTAAATTTTTAGTGAAGATAGCTATTACATGGTGTTATTAACTAATGTTGATTCATTATTCTTGTTAAAAAAAAACCAAGTCACTTGGAATTATCCCGTAAAGAGACATATTTTCACTCTTACTAAATGAAATCCACTTGGAATTACCCTATTATTTCACTCCTACTAAATACAAGCCACTTGGAATTACCCGGTTACCCGCTGGTGATACATAAAGAGGCAGGTTTTAACTTTTCACTCCTGCTAAATGCATGCCACTTGGAATTACATCTAGAAAGACTACAAACTCAATAAGGAATGTTTATCTCTAACCTATGAGCAAAATCATAGGCACATTTTGTGATATTAAAAAACTTGTAATTATATAGATGACCTGCATAAAAATGTATCCAAAATATAAATAAATTTGTGTGTTTATTATACAACGTTGCTATTATTATTATTTTTGCAGCCTCCACAACAATTTTTAATCGGTTTTTCTAATCCAGTGGTTTCATTTTTCCTTTAGAACCTATAAACCAACTCATGGAAAAATACATTCCCTAAGTAATCAAACAAGACATGGATAATGTTCGAAGTATGCATTCTATGAAGCTTGATGAAGAAAAAAATGGTCAACAAAATGGTCAATTCACCAAGGAATCTTGCTTCTTGTGAGTACCATAATGGTTAGTAAATTGGGAAACCTCTTCTTGGCACGCTTTTGCTACTTAAAACCCTTTTGACACATTTATGCTTTATGCAAACTTTGTATGTATTTTGTTTACTTACACTTCTAGTTTATGTGCTACCATGAATGCTTCCCACAATTATGTAGTTGTCAATTCGGTGGTTGGGGTTGACCCTTTTAAAATAGAGATATGTTTCCAATATCAAGGAAACAGATCGAGGGACAAGGTTCCAAACTTGATGCACCGAGGCAAAAAATTTCAAGGGAATCTAAGTGAGAGACATTTAACTTGTACTGGGCCACAAGGACTTTGTTTTTGAAATTAAGATAGGACAATTGAAAAACTAAGTGCATCCTAAACATTGTGTGTCACCTTTGATTGGTAATAGATGAAGCATAACGACCTTCAACTAGTAATAGGTAATAAAATATCCATTCGAGTGTTTACAACATACAATTAGGTGCTCATATATATGGTTATGCCTTCTCAAAATAGTCCTTGCCTATTTTCTTCCCGAAACAAGGAGTTATCCAACCATACAAATAATACACAAATGTGAGATGCCATAGAACCCATGTTGGCCATGTACTGTGCATGGTATCCATGAGGTGCATGTAGTGCAGAGCCACGCATCACTGGTGCAAAATATATGACCAACCCTACATCTATTCTGTTATGAATGCATAAAAGGGCTTACAAGAGCTATTGCAACAAACGACAACTTTATGCAAGGCAACAAGACTTGCATGGTTTTCCGAGCATCCATACCAATTATCAGCAACGCCTACCACCACCCTCGTACTGCCCCCTGATGCTTGGCACTTGTAACATTTTTTATTTTATTTTTTTTGTATTGAAGATAGATTCTATTAAATTAATATTGATTGATAGATTGAATAAAAAATAATGATACAATGACCCTCGTGATGGTTTACTTTATAGAATTGACTAGTCATGTGGTGAAATGGTACATGCCCCTTGAATTTTCATTTAATTAATTAAACAATTTATATTTGTATTTGTATTTATGTTTATAACATTGTTTCCCTCTCGAGAAATGTTTTGTCCTCAAAGCATAAGAAATAAGATTTTATCTATTTGGGCACTTCTTCGTGGTGAAATGAAGTATTATCTGTGTTTTTGGGTTTGACTTTGTTCACTATTTGAGTGTTGGTGAGGTTTGCGTGTATTGTTTTCATCTTTTTTATAATCGAAGCTTTAACACTATATAGTTTATAGTGTTGTCTCTGCCAATTAATCTCCATGAATTATTCTTCAAGGTTTGTAGTATAACTTCTCAATTGCATCAAACATTCTGCACCTAGTATTATATCCATCTCTTCAAGTGGTAGAGTATAGAGATGTTTGTAGTTCCAACTCTTGTATCTGAATTGACAACTTATGAAATTTTCCTACTTCTTTTACCTTTTGTCCGCCAACAACCGTTGCGATGAGGTCTTTGCTGGGGTACACAAATTTTTGTTGTTGTTTAGTAACATCAATGTCTATACAATTGTGAAAACTGCCAGAATCTATGAGTATTATGACATTTCTATTTTTTATGACTCATCTAAGCTGCAAGGTCTTAGGTTGGGGTTTTCCTATCATGGTTGTTGGTGGAGATGTGGAGTTTATTTTTTTTGTCTTCAAGTATTGAACCCCTTACATTATGAGATGTGGTGGAACACATTTTGTATTCGATGGTTGTAATTGGTCTTTTGGAGTAATTATCTTTACTTGAAGTTTGTGATCTTCATTTCTATTTGGTTGAACACATTGAAGCGAACAAATTTCCTTCTCAAGTTAAATGATCCAAAAGGCTTCAAATACAAAGATATCCATGAGGATACAAATATTATATTAGATAGAATGATGAATGAGATAGATATTGAATGTTACAAATGAGGCCTGCTTATATACTTACGCAGGTGCCTCTTCACAAAAGGGCATGTCTTATCATACATGGCCTTTCAACCTAATTAATAATTAACTAATTAATCACTATTTACATTATTTTAATCATTACAATGCCTTCCCCTCAAAAAGCTTTGTCCTCAAAGCTTGTCGATGAAAGGCCTCGATTTCTTTTCCTGCTACGAACATCTTCTCATCTCAGGGCAGTCATCCTTGTCGATACAAGTTGATATGATCCTCTAAGTGACAAACAAAACTGTCGCACTGAGAATGGATCGGACCATCCTAAATCAATCTTCTGCGGAATCTTACGATGACTGGCAACTTGTGATGATTCGTTAGTATTATTCGGAATATCAACTTGTTTCTATTCTGAATACATAGCTTGGTTGAGTTGTCTGCTCTCGTGATTTGGATGTCATAGGGAAATTTTTTGGTTTGACTTTGATTTTCTTTTGGCGAGCATGTTATTGAGTAGGTTATAGGACCTTCACTTAGTATGTTCCTCGTATGAACTGCAACATCGAATTTTGTATCTTTTGCAACTTGCTTTTCTTCTTCTTGAGTTGTGACCTTTACTGGATCAATGTTCATTTTTTCGACAAGTTGTTGCACCTTGTTTTCCAACGACTTATTATCCTTCTTCAGTTTCTTAATTTGCGTTAGCAATTTTTCGTTGTATTCCTTAAGGCGAGAAAATTCTTCATTCTTGTTAGTGGTGATTTTGCCAACTTCTCTTTGCAAATATTGTATTGCTTTTTTACTTTCTGGAAGAACTACTCTTTTGATATCTAATATGTCTTTCGGTGTTAGTGAATTCGGCTTCATCGTGACATCTTGGAACGTTATGCTTTTCTTTTTGTAAGAAAATGTCAAAAAATTCTTTTTCGTATTAAGGATGAATGACCCTAGTGATTCCATCTAGAGCGAATCCAGAATTATATCACTATTGTTACAAAATAAGGTTTTAACGGTAAATTGCGAGACAAAGGAATACTCCCCAATACTCAAGTGTAAATTCCCTATCTCGTATTGTTTTTCATTTGCGTGAAATGATTTTGTTTCAGTTATATTTGATTCGGGGATCACTAATTGGTTAGCACATTCAATACTAACACAATTATTCTCTTGATTAGGATCGATAGATATGAGAACTTCATTTCCCGCAAGTGACCCTTTGATTTTAATTAGCGCACGAACATACATACTATATTTTTAGGAAATCTTCCCTCTTTTAGTTATGTTTTGGATGCCATTTTGTCAAGATAACTTTGGGGTTTTTAAGGGTGACCCTTCCTAATATTTATAATAAAATATTATTATTTCCCTTTAATAAACCCTCAAGCTTTATTATTCTTTCCAATATCCTTTACTATTATTCCTTCAATCTTTGGTAATGAATCCTTCACTAATATTCCCTGTAATTTACTTTCCTGCACTTGATTTCAGATTGGCTTTCATTCGCCTGGTACAAGCAGGGGAAATGAACCTGCACCAGTGCACGTTGGTGTGATATTTTCTTTTCCTGCAACTTTGTTTATTTGGTTTTCCACCACCTGGTACAAGCAGGAGAAATGAACCTGCACCAGTGCACGTTGGTGTGATGCAGCAAGTTTTCTTAATCTACTTTCTGTGATTTTCTTTCTTTATTTAAATGCTTATGACAAGATAAATGATTGTTTTGTTACTTTTGCATTTTTTTAAGATCAGAAAAATTCCCTTTTATGTGTGCAATTTGATTCAATAGTAAACTAGCACTTGTAGTAATTGAACACTTGTTTTAAGGATTAAAAGCTAAGTGCAGGAAGCTCTGATTCGGTGCAGGAACCGGTTTCTTGCCACAAGATCTGAGTGCTTGGAACCTTGAAAAGTTCGAGCCCTTGCATGAAGTAAAAAAATCCTTCAGTAAAGACACTATTTATACCTTCTACATAAATCTCTGATCCTGCACTAGTGCAAGCACTAGTGCAGGACAGATTAACACAAGAAGGAAATCTCTAAGAAAGCAGGTTTAAGGGCCCATCTAACGAGGCTGCTAAAGTGTCTCTACTAAGGGAAAACACACACTCAGTAGATTAAATAACCATTAGCGGGAGTGATTGCCTTTTTATCTTTAATTCTCTCTTGCAAATGCATACTTTCTCGTTCCAATCTTAGATTATTTTTGATGGTTCAAGTTGCCTTCTTCTCTTTTGATTTGATTTTGCAATCTTTCCTTTAAAGAAAGTAGGGATTTACATTAAAAAGATTCATACCATCTCTGGCATTGCCTGTGCTTCGTCTCTAAGTTTACAAATCCCCCGGGTTGACAAATTAAGTGTTGAGGAGTTTACTTAAGTGTAATTCCTGCACCCAACATTTTGGCGTCGTTGTCGGGGAGGTGATTTGATTTGGTAAGAATTTTCTAATTATGAAATAGAGGTAAATTTTATTTATTTCCGCGTTGTTGTTTTTTTTAAGGAATTTTACTGGTGTTAATTGATTTTTGACAATTTTTTTTTAGAAGTTATTTGTTATTATTCTTTTTTTCTTTTCTTTTGAAATGAATGCCTAGGAAAGGTAAGGGTTCGAAGCCCACTAAGGGTCAAAATAATTCTGAAAGAAATTTTCATATTAGGTCTCCTTCTGTCAACAGTAAGCCCAATCCAATTCAAACCCATCATGTAGGAACAATCCACCTGGATTCTGGTAATAAAAGCTCAGGCATGGATCAACCTGTGGAGAGCGGTACAAGTAAAGGGGAACAATGGTGGACCAAGAAGATCATTTGGAAGGGGCTGGTGACAACCAGGTAAGTGAAGGACAATCAAATTTTGTGTTTCCAATTGTGGATCCTGATACTGTGTCGCAGATGAAGAATATTCCACCATCAGCTCTCCCTCATTTCCATGGTAAATTTCATGAAGATCCTGACTCTTTTCTACTTGAGTTTGATATTCTGTGTAGAATTTATGATTATGCAACTAAGGCTCATAATTTAAGATTATTTCTTGTTACCCTCAAGGACTCAGCTCTCCGCTGGTTTATGGGGTTAGGAGGAAACACCATAACCTCTTGAGAGTAGATGAAGAGAGTGTTTTTGTCTAAATATCAAGAATTTTGCAAAACTCGGGACATGCAGGATGGAATTTTTACAATCATACAAGATGATGATGAAATGCTTGAAGATTATTTGGAAAGATTTCTGTATATTTTACAAAGGTAAAAACTTAAGCTTGATTCCAAAACTATTAGAACCTTGTTCTTAAGAGGACTTACTGATAATGCTAGAAATAATTTGAATCTATTAGGACAAGGTGATATTTCTCAGCAAAATTTTGATCGAATTTGTGAATTATGCAGGAAATTTTCAAGAAACCAATACAGATCTGGTAGAGGAACTCTAAATAGAAATAGAAAAACTAAATATACTGATGCTATGATTATTGGACTAGAAAATAAAATGGAAAACATGAAAATTTATATAATGAACACTGTTACCAAACAATTAGACTCCTTAAAATTTCAGCAGAAACTCATGAAGGAACGAGAGTCATTATGTATTTTCTGTCCTAAATGTAGAGACAAGCATCCTCCTAAAGAGTGTCCTCTTAATTTGAAAGAAACTAATAAGTGTGCTATTTGTGCAGAAGACCATATCACAGAAAAATGTCCCTCTATACCAGGACTTAAAGTTGTATTTACAGGAGGACAGCCTGAAGCTGAATACTTGAATGCTATGGGAGCAAGAAGGAATTGGCCTCAGGTACGTACAGGTATGGCTTTTGAATTTTCTCCACACTATTTTGGTTATAATTCACATGCATATTCTTATCCTAACTCTCATCAGCAGTGGCAGTATGGGAATCAATATCAGCATGGGCTACCTTCTCAACCATGGAAAAAAGGTTGGAGTGGGCCAACTCATTCTCCATATTCCTACCAGCCACCTATGCAGTCATATCCATCTACACATGCACCTTATTCAATGCCTCAACTTCCGAGTCAGTCCACTCCACCATTTCCTTTACCTCCACACTTTTGACCTCCTCATTTGCCTGCTCAACCTATGCCCAATCCTAATAATAATAAAGCAGTGAAAATAATCTATGTAACAAACCCACCTTTATAATTTGAATACCAGTCTATTCCAGTTGGGGTTCATGATATTCAATTAAGATCGGGAAGGATTGTAACATCTGAAAATCAAAAGCAACCTATGGTGATCGTTGAAGAGAAATGAGAAGAGGAAACTCTTAACCATTCTCCAAAGGCTGTCACTAAGCAACCCTTACCCTTTGAATCCTTGCAATCTTCTTCCAACCAGCCTCCCTTCCCAAAGAGGCTAGTAATGGAAAGGAGTGAGCCTATTTCTGAGACAAGTTTGGCATCTGAGCTTTGGAATCTTTTCATTAAGATACCTTTGCTTCAAGCCATCAAAGAGATCCCCATTTGTACCAAGATTATTAAGGAAATCTATCTCAAGAAACCCGGGAGGAAGAGATTGGAACCTCGAACCATTCAATTTGTTGGTAGGGCAGCAGAGTTGATGTTGGGATGTGTGTCTATGGTAAAATATACTGATCCCAGAAAACCTATTGTCTCAGTTCAGATTGGTAATGTCTTTGTTTCTAATGTTCTTATAGAGCTGGGAAGAGCCATTAATGTCATGACTAAGCAAACCATGGATCAACTTCCGTTATCTCATCTTCGCCCTACCCCCACTGTGCTTGAATTAGCAGATAGATCTAAAATTAAACCAAAAGGAGTATTGGACGATGTGATCATCTCATTAGATTCTTGGGAATATCCTACTGATTTCATTGTGCTTGAGCCAAAGAACCCAGTAGGAGGACATCCTTTGATCTTGGGTCAACCATGGCTTGTTACGACTGATGCATATATTGGATGTCGTTCTAGTGATATGTATATTTCACATGGAGATTCTAGGAAGAAAGTTACCTTATATCCCCATGCCAGATCCATTCAGAACCTTCAAGATAATTTATGGTTGGATCAAAGCAGTGATAAGGAGACTCAGTCTATTTCCCTTATCCATAAGTATACTAGGTCTTCACAAGAAGATGAGATTCAAGATTTTCTAAATAATCTAGACACTATGCCTAATTATGAGCCTTTGAGCCAAATTTTCAGCCTAGATTTTCAAGAAAATCATGATTCTCATTCTTCTGTACCACTACATTTGACCACTCCCTTGAGTAATCCTGAGCCTGATACTACCCTTGTTGAGATTATCCCTGGTAAATCCTTGCATATTAGTTCAGATTTAGACTCATCTCAGCAAGAGCAGCTTGTGAATTTGTTGCAAAACCATCTTAGTGCCTTTGCTTGGGGCTATGAAGATATGAAGGGTATCCCTCCTGAAACTTGTACAAATCACATCTATATTCAAGAAGGAACCCGACCTGTCCGACAACGCCAAAGGCGAATGAATCCAGCTCTAAGAGATATTGTGAAGGAAGAAGTATAGAAACTCTTAGATGCCAGTTTTATCTATCCTATTTCCGACAGTCAGTGGGTCTCTCCATTAGTACTCGTACCTAAGAAAGATGGAAGATGGCGTATTTGTATTGATTATCGAGAATTGAATAAAGCCACTCTGAAAGATTACTTCCCTCTCCCTTTCATTGATCAGGTGCTTGATACCCTTGCAGGAAAGAAATATTTCTCCTTTTTGGATGGCTTCAATGGTTATAACCAGATACAGATTGCACTCAAAGATCAGGATAAAACTACTTTTACATGTCCATAGGGGACATTTTCTTATAAAGTGCTTCCCTTTGGTTTATATAATGCCCCGACTGCCTTTCAAAGGGCAGTCCTAGCCATTTTTGCTGATCTGGAATTTGTAGAAATTTATATGGATGACTTTTCTTTGTTTGGTGATTCTTTTCAGGAAGCTCTCAAAAATCTGGAGAAAGTACTTCTTCGTTTTCAAGAAGCCCATCTCGATTTGAGTGACAAGAAATGTAGATTAATGTTCAAAGCGGGAGTGGTACTTGGCCATTTTATTTCTGACAAAGGTATCCAGGTTGATCTGACAAAGATTGAAATCATTCTGCATCTTCCTGCACCCAAAACACAAAGGGAAGTAAGAGGTTTTCTAGGACATGCTAGTTACTATAGAAGATTCATTGAATTTTTTTTGAAGATAGCTGCTCCTCTTTTCCGACTTCTAGCTAAGGATAGTGAATTTTCTTGGTATACAGCTTGCCAACAGTCTTTTGAAACATTGAAGGAAAAGTTGGTGCAGGCACCAGTTTTGCAAGGTCCAAACTGGTCCCTGCCTTTTCATATTTCCTCTGATGCTTCAGATTTGGCTATTGGCGCAGCTTTAGGAAAAGAGGAAAATAAGCAATCCTATGCTATTTATTATATTAGTGAAAATTTGTCTTCCGCTGAATTGAATTATACAGTTACAGAGAAAGAGTTTTTAGCTGTGATTTTTGAAATTAATAAGTTCAAGCACTATATTACAGGATATGAAGTATTTGTACATACTCATCATTCCATGATTAAATATTTGATGAAAAAACCATTGAAAAGTGATAGAGTGACTAGGTGGTTACTATTGTTGCAGGAGTTTAATGTTACTATTGTTGATAGACTAGGGAAATCTAATGTTGTAGCAGATTTTCTTTCTAGATTAGCTAATCTTGGTGAAGTAACTCCTGTTAATGATGATTTTCCAAATGAACATCTTTTTTCTATGTCAACAAATTCTCTGTGGTTTGCTGACATTGCTAACTATTTGGTCACTGGAAAAACACCACCTCACCTGTCTGCTCATGAAAAGCGGAATATTATTTAGAAAAGTGCTGCATATTCCTGGATTCAAGGAGATCTCTTTTACACTAGTTCATATCTGATTATTCGTAGATGTGTAAGAGAGGAGGAAGTGTTTAACATATCGAAATCTACTCATGATGAACCTTGTGGAGGCCACTTTGTTGACAAGCAGACTCTATATAAAGTATTATGTGCTGGTTACGTTTGGCCTTACTTGTTTAAGGATGCCAAACAGTATGTCAGGAGATGTAATAGCTGTCAACGAATGGGCCAGCCTAATCAAACCAATGAAATGCCTTTACACCCCCAAGTTATGATTGAACCATTTGAAAAATGGGCTATTGATTTTATAGGGCCAATAAATCCAACATCCTTAAGTAAAAAGCATATTTCAGTTTGTACAGATTTCATTACAAAATGGGTAGAAGCTAAAGCTGTTTCTTTTTCTACAGAAAAAGTTGTTGTTGATTTTCTTTTTTCTCAAATCTTTACTAGATTTGGTGTGCCTAGAGAAATTGTTTCTAACAATGGTCCATAGTTTATTTCTAATCTGGTACAGGGTGTGATGGAGTAATACAAGATCCGGCACAGGAAATCCATGTTGTATCACCCACAAGAAAATGGCCAGGTGGAATCTACAAACAAAGCGATCGAGTCCATTCTTACAGAGATAGTCAATATGCATCGGAAATATTGGGCTGATAGATTACCAGAAGCTTTTTGGGCATACAGAACCACTTGGAGAAATAGCACGGGACATACACCATATGAGCTGGTATATGGCAAAAAATTTCTGTTACCAATTGAGTTCTAGATCAAAAATTTCATAACTGCAGTTTAGTTAGGACTAGATCTCTCTGAGGAAAAACAACAACGTTTTCTCCAATTAAATGAGTTAGATGAATTTCACAGAGATGTTGTTCAGCAAAACATCATAATTCAGCATCAACGAAAAAGGTGGCATGACAAGACTATTCAGAAAAAGAAGTTCCAACCAGGTGATTGGGTACTCCTTTATGATTCTAGATTTAAAATTTTAAGGGGAAGTTCCATACACGTTAGATGGGACCTTATGAAGTGATCCGAGTATTCGACAATGGAGCAGTAGAAGTCAAAACTATTGATGGAAAAAATTCAGTATTCTTGGTAAATGGACATAGATTAAAGAAGTATTTTCTGCCACTTGCCAAGAAATATTTTACACAGCAAGTCCAACAGAAATTCGGGACAGTAGTGGTAAATGGTAGTACCAACCTTTTGAAAACATGAATTATTCCTCTTCTCAAAGAAAAAATAATAATTTAATAAAAAAGTAAAGATAAAATATTTTCCTGTAATTGTGAAAATTAGTTCGCTGACATGATTGCAGAAGGGTCAATCTGAAAACCATCGTTTTGATAGGAAGGTCAAAAATTTCTAATAAAAAGAGAATGTTGCTTGATCTTTAGATATGCTAGCAACCACCGAGTAAAAGCAGGTTTAACAGGGCCAACCTTTATACATTGGGGTAATTAGCATGGATATTTTTATTCAAGTAACACTTAATTCTCGCTGCAATTATTTTCCTAGCACCAGTGCAGGCAGACCTTCTTGAAAATTTTATGCCTTTCTTCATATCCCATTTCATAATATTCCCTCAATTTTATTCTTTAAATCCCAGAATGATTAACCTTCCCACGTTCTTCTAAATTTACCCTATCCGTTTCGTAAAAATCCCACTTTACCCTTGAATTTTTTTCCCTATCCCACTTCTGTTTATCCCCTCTTTGGTACTATTCCTGGAATCCCTGTAACAAATTCCTTCCCATTCTGAAATTTTCCCCTTTCCCTCTTCTTTGTCTCCTCATGAATTCATTTCAGGATCTCATACACAAAGAGAAAAAAGATGCTCTGAAGCATCAAGAAAGGGCGAAGCAAATTTACAGTATCAGTTCAGGAAGTTATGTTAGAATTCCAACCTATATTTTCTTAAATTATCTATTCTTTTTTCATACAATATGCTTGCACTAGTGCAAGCATATCGTCCTATATAATAATATAAGCAGAATGGTACCAGAAGAACATTATAGTAAGCGGTGTAAAAAAATCGTGCAATCATGCACCTTGACAGAAGCATAATACAATTTGTTCTTTTCATGAGCATATGTCATAGGAAGTGGTCAACATAAAAGTTTACAAGCAACCTTTTTTACTTATTTGATGAGTACTTATGCTATAATATTAACTAGGAGAAAATTATTTAAAGTACAAAGTGTTTTTAGTTAAGAATCATGATCATTTTTTAGTAAATGCTAAAGTTTTTTGAATTATGAAGGAGTGCGGAAAATGTTTAACTGTTGCTTGGATATGATTTCCCTTTCCGCCATGACCCTAAATTTCCTTCACTTATAATAATTACCTCACTTAGCCATTAAAAATTCCACCACAAGTACCAATACGACACGATTCTAAACATGCCGTGCATCTATGGCTATTTTGGTGGGATGGATCAGTGATAAGATAGAAGGGATGGTGGACAGTTGGATCCCTATCTATAAAGAGCCAAGTTTTCTGGTATTGCATGCAATTTTTTTGACTGTTCATAACTGTTAAAGCAGAGATGCCGCATGTTAGATGTGAACCTTCGTCCCTCAGTGAGGTAGATCAGACCGTCGAGTTTCGCAATAGTCTTGCACTATTGCGAGACTCAGGATTTCTTCTGGTTTTGCAGAAATTTGACGGGCACAACAGTGAAGTGGCCCTACAGTTTTCAAAGAGTTTAAAAAACGATCGTGTAAAGATTGGGCCCCTGAAATTTAAAGTCACGGAAAAATTGATAGCAAAAATGACGGGCTTGCAAAACACTGGTGTGCAGTACTTTAAAAATCAGAAGCTCGAGAGGAAGTGCTAGCAGCGTTTCATCGTTGATAAGGACATGAATGTAGACTGGAAGAAAGGAGTTCCGCGCAGTGCCCTGCTGGGACAGTGGCAAGAACTCCTTTTCATTCTCCAGAAATTTGTGACTTGTGAGGGAAGGTACTCCCCCACCTTTGTGTATCATTTCAGGATGCTGCAACACTTCGAACCCCGCCGACACGTCCGGTGGAGGATGGATTTCACTTAATTTTTGCTTAAGATTTTAGAAAAAATGGCCAAGAGTGTTCAGGACGCACGGGCGGATCAGGCCAATAAGAAATTGTATCATCACGGCCTGATAAAAAATCTTGGCCCAGAAAAAATTGGAAATTAAGGGCATGACCTGGAAAGAGTTGTTGAAGTAGCTAGATAAAAAGCCCTCTACAGGAAAGAAGACAACTGCTGAAAAGAAAACAGAGACCCCTGCCAGCACAAGCAAGGGTCCAAGTATAAAGAGAAGTCCTTCTTGCACCAGTAAAAGAAGGAAACGACCTGGGAAATCATCAGAAGAAAAGGGCCCATCTCCAAAGAAACAGAAGAAAGTGGGTACACCTATTGAGGAAACTCCTCCGACACCACCAGTGCATGAACAGACCCCCGAAGAAGACGATTTGCTGTCAGTCCTTGTGGACGCAGCAAAATCTGTTGAAATTGAAGATGACACTCTATTGGCCGAATTTATTAAGGGCCGGAAAAAAAATGAAGAACTTGGTGCAGAACCACAGTCCCCACAGAATGTTGAATCCCCACCTCCACTAGTGCAAGAAGAACCATTGCATGAAGAACCGGCACAAGAAGAAGAAGAACCAGAAGAGCAAGAAGAAGAAGAAGAACCATAAGAAGTAGTAGAAGAAGAAGAACTGTAGAAATTTGAATAATAGATCACTTATTCACCGAGATTATCCTGATTACACACTATTTGAGCTTCATGCATAATACATAACCTCTTCTACCATTGATCATCAATTTGCGGAATTAAAAACAATCGCATGCGCACATTGAAACATTAATCAATCACACATATCAACACAGTATGTAATGGGGAAATCTTACAGCTGAAAACCCCCAACTATCTGTATATTATAATGATAGATAACATGTAACAATCATAGTACAAACTCCTCACAAGCTCTCAGCACTATCTCCAATTGTTACACACTAACTATCTCAGATATGAACAAGTCACAAGTTCAAATCTCCTCCACCTGTTAGCCTGCCTCTACTGCGCAATCCAAGATGAAGAATGAATGGATCCAAGTTCGAATCTCACCAAGATGTACTGCGCAATCCTCATTGGCAATCTCAATCAATGTGTGTGCAAATCTCATGCACAGCTATAGTCACAACTGATAGTAGACTCACCCTTTCACCCACCTCTAACACTGGTCTCCACTGAACTGTCCATGCATTGCAATTAACTGGTGTATTCTTTAGTTGATTTATGAGTTAATAATTAGTGAATTAATTAATAATTAATTCACACCACTCATCACTAGTGTATTTATCAGTTAGACTAAATACAACTAGTTCAACTAAGTTAAACCAAACACAACTCCATCAGCTGTCTCATCAACTCCACCAAACTCTGCCACATGAGTTCTAACTGAAGTCAACCATGCAATAGCTCAACTAACCCCTAGGAATAGCGTAATTCCTTCTGTCAGCTGCATGTGCCACATCCGTAGCTCGAACTGAAGTGTTGCAAGAGGATAAGATAATGTTTATAGTCCAAATATTATTAAGAGCTAATAATATTCGACTGATCTATTTTTAGACTGGCAGTCTAAAAATAGACTCTGCCCAGTATGTCTAAAAATAGAGGTCCATCTATTTTTACCAACTTGACCAACCATCCACAAATAGCATCCCGCAACTCATAGAATATGATCGACATGTCTAAAAATAGACTTTGTGACAAAAATCACCTGTGTGGCCCCCCACCTAGTTTAGGTGATCACTTTCCAACTAGGATCAGGAAAGATGTTTCAGGATGCCTCCTTCACTGTTTCTTGTTGCCATCTTCAACACTCCCTCTCAACAAGAAAGGACTGTCTTTGCATGTGACATGCAACTCCATGCATTCGCCCTGCAACCTTCACAAGCGCCATGCAACTCCATGCATCTGCTCTGCAACTCTTCTGAAACTGAATAGGCTCCAAAAAAATCAATCAATCTGATGCATCTATCATCAAAGTCTTCGACTTCTGCTGGTACCAACTGCACATGTCATCAGGAACCACTGCGTTGTTGAACTCTTGCACCCATGCACTCTTGCACTTGCTGTCAACTCTGATCCGCGCTCCAGTATCCGACATTGTCACTTTGATCTGCCTGCATCACTCCAACTGATCTTGCTACTGCTGCGCTATGGGCACCTCGTAGCCAGGTTCAATCCATGAGATCCACACCATCTCATGAATCTGCCCAGAAATCTCTTCTTGGGATTACTCGTGCATGTCGCCCCACCTCTCACCTGGTGGTATAGCTGCATGCACTCCCTCTGCCCGTCTGGCACGAAATTTCTCTGCATGAGTGGTTTCTCCCACTCCATGATCCTCATCTTGTGGCTGCTCCACATCCCGAGGTTCACTCTTACCTGCATGAAAAACTTGCTCCCTCTCAAGCATCAATTGCATGTCTTTCTTGCACTTCCCAACAGTAGGAAGCTCCGTAGACATCCCATCTACTTCAAGTCTGTAGAGATTCTTTTCTCGAATCCCAACCTTCTTGACTTGTCCTGTTGCCTTGTGCCGAAGGAAAAATTTTCCTTCACTGAAGACAACTTCATACCCTTTATTCTCTAACATTGCGACTGAGATTAAATTCTTCTTTAAACCTGGAACATGCACTACATCTTGTGAAAGAATGAGTTTACTTGACTCCCTCTGAAAGGTTATGGTACCAATGCCGGTCGCATTGTATTGTCCATTTTCGCCCAACTCAACATGCAACTGGAGATATTTCTCCACCAAGTCACTGAAAAGATTCACATCTCCCGTCATGTGAAAGGAAGCGCCACTATCAAAATACCACCCCGATCCCAATGCACTAGACACCATGCATGCGATCAACGAGAATTCCAGCTCAAATTGCGAGGCAAGAGCCTCACCAGCTGCAGATCCAACAACCTGCTTGTTCTTCTTCTTCTGTGGACAATTCGTGGAGTAATGTCCATGTTCGTGACAGTGAAAACACTTCACTTTGGACATGTCACGCTCTTTACCATCCGCACCGGATTGAGAAGCATTCTTCTTGCCCTTCCCCTTCCTTGCTTTTGCAGCCAAAGCACAATCCTCTTCATCAGATGCCTTTGATGAAGATCCATCCCTGGTACTCCGCCTTATCTCCTCTTGCACAAGATCCGACCAAAGTCGCTCCCATCCTGGCAATTTTTCCCGACCATTGACAGAGTCCTGATAGGAGTGCCAACTCTTTGGAAGCCCAAGGAGAGCCAAGATCACCAATTCCTCATCATCCACACTAACTCCTACACTCCCAAGCTCATCCCTGCAGTGGACAAACTTTGTCAAGTATACCGGAATAGTGTCATTCTTCTCCATCTTTATTTTCCTAAGTTTATCCTTGAGCGCCAACTTCCTTTGGTCACTCTTGCTTTGGAACAAATCTGTCAAAGCTTTCCACATCAAGAATGGAGAAGCTTTATCATGCAGGCTGGATACAATGTGATCCTTCACACCCTCCAACATAATCCTTTGACACCTTGCTGTCTTCTTTTGCCAAGCTTCAACTACAGTAGCATCAATAGAAGTAGGTGTTTGGTCAATTTAGTGTGTCCTAAATTGCTGCATTTAATTTGTCAATCCGGGAATCGTAAGCTGATGAAGTGCGGCGCACTATATGTGCAAGATAACCTATTTCTTAAATTTTTGTCGTTTTTGGTTTTCTAAGGTGAAATGGAAATTCTAAGATGAAGACAAGTTTGGTTATGTTTGTTCAAGGAAGTGATATCCCCTATAATGATTTACCAACTTGAAACTTTAAAAAGCAAATTGAAATTTACAATGACAAGACTTGAAAGAAAATGAAAATGTACTGCTGAAATGAAAAGGTGTTGCTAATCTAATAAATCAAAACAGTAAACTAGTGAGCATGAAAACCAAACTATTCTTGCTGCTGACTAAACACAAAAGAAACTATGCTTAAGGAAATTCAAAATTGCAACAAAATAAATCTAAATCGGATTACATCAATTTATCTTCTGATCCTTCATCATTAGTCCAGCTATGATTTTCGGAAGTAATCATAAACAACTTGAGTAACTGATATCTAACTTGCAGAAAGAAAACTAATATCAAACCATACATTCATGATTCAATCCCTCACCATCAGTCTAGCTGTGGCTTTCGGAGGCAACTGAAGATGTCATGTTTGTCTCTCTTTCATACACTTTTCCATATCTCTTTCACTCACCTAAACCTCCAAAATTGTCAAATATCATGTGCAAAAGGGTATCTAACATGGTTTTTAATTATGTTTGTGTGTTTTCTATTTGATTTAGATTTTGTTCATACAGCTGCGGAAACTTGTCACTTTCCGCAGCCGCTGCAACTTTCCGCAGCTATTTTGTGGAAATCAATGTTACGGGTGTCAACGAAGGAAACGAGCCACATGGGCAGGCTAGGAATGACAAGGACATGGTTCGTGTCCTATTGGTTCAATGAAATTCGTCAAGGAAAGCCGCGGTCAAAGCCATCCACGTGGAAGTCAACTGTGGAGTTCTATGTCGGTTGGACTCTGTTTCGTGGCATAGAAACATCCATACAGCCGTTTCCCAAGCTTGTGGAAGTTAATTGACATCTGTGCAAAGTTCTGGAGTTGAATTTAAGCGCCCACCTTCCATAGATCCGTTTCCCAACATGGCCATACTCCTAAATCCGTGGCCTTAGTGGTCTACGTGTTGGCTGCTATCATAAACTTCAGGAAACAGTTACATTTTATTGCTTTATAAAGAGCGTTTGCATACGCACGTAGAGTTAGTGAATGTGAGTTGATAGTTGTTAGTTGTTAAGTTGATGTGCGTACTCTGTTATGTGGTGACTACGCTGCCTTGAGCCGTAATACCACCAGCCTGTAATGACTTTCTTTTTAATGTGAAAAACTCTGTTTCATAACTTAATTCGTGTTTGAAGATCATACCGGAGCTGCGTAGAGGGCCCCTGCTCAGCCGAGGTTCTGTGTATTAATGTATATATTTTTCATTTCATTTCTTTAAGTAGTCATTGTATCATAACCCATTACATGTTCATATTTTATAGTTGTTTTATTTCTGTTCATACATTTCTGTAATTTCCATTGCATTCCTGTCTTTTATGTTTTTATGATTGTTAAGACACTGATCAGTTTTCTTGTGCAGGTTTTAGGTATACACCCCGGGGCATTTTCATAGTATTTTCGCTAATGATATGAAACTGATATTATTCTGCTGCTAGTTTTCTTTCACAGTCTTTGTTTAACTTCAGTTTGGTTTTGTGCATTTCAGTTTTGTTTATCTGATTCAATAGTTAAAATTAGACATATTAAGCTACTCATAGTGTCTTCAGCTACCTCCGAAAGCCACAGCTGGACTGATGGTGAGGGGCTGCATGATGAGATGTGTAGTTTAGTATTAGTTTCCTTTCTGCAAAATTAGATATATTAAGCTGCTCATAGCGTCTTCGGTTTCCTCCGAAAGCCACAGCTGGACTGATGGTGAGGGGCTGCATGATGAAGTGTGTAGTTTAGTATTAGTTTCTTTTCCGCAAACTTAAATATATTGAATCATGTATGACATCTTCAATTGCCTCCGAAAGCCACAGCTGGACTGATGGCGAGGGATTGAATCATGTGTGTATGGTTTAGTATTAGTTTACTTTCTGCAAAATTAAATATCAGTTACACAAGTTGTTTATGATTACTTCCGCAAGTCATAGATGGTCTAATGATGAAGGGTCAGAAAATGAATTGATGTAATCTGATTTAGATTTCTTTCATTGCAATTTTGAATTTCCATAAGCGTAGTTTCTTTTGTGTTCGGTTGGCAGCAAGAATAGTTTAGTTTTCATATTCACTAGTTTCTTGTTTTGATTCATTAGATTAACAGCACTTTCCATTTCAGCAGTTTACTTTCTTTTGTCATTGTAATTTCAATTTTCTTTTGAAGTTTCGAGATTGGTAAATCATTATAGGGGAATATCATTTCCTTGAACAATTATAACCAAGCTTGTTTCTCACTTTAGAATTTCCATTTCACCTTAGAAAGACCATAAACGACAAAAAGATAAGAAAGAGGTTATCTTGCACATATAGTGCGCCGCACTTCATCAGCTTACGATTCCCGGATTGACAATTAAATGCAGCAATTTAGGACACACTAAATTGACCAAACATTTTTGCGCCGTTGCCGGGGAAGTGTAACTAGGTAGCCAATTTCTTAAAAAAAAAACACATAAAATCATAAAAGAAGGGAAAACTTGATAACTTCTTGAAGTATGCTCTCCTCTTGCACCTAGTGTGATCTGGAGGATCAGAAAAGAGAGTTATTGGTTTATTAATTTCTTAAGTATGCTCTCTTCTTGCACCTAGTGTGATCTGGAAGATCAGAAAGAGAATTATTAGCCCAACTTTTATTAAAAAAATATATAAAAAATGACATGCATAGAGCAAGAGATTCTAGGGGAAGGTTTATAGCTAAAGCCAAGAGTTCGATTTTTACAACTCCATCTTCTTCAAGGCATAGATTAGATTCACCATCATCTACCCCTAGCCTTAAGATTTTTGGAAGCCAAAGAACAGCTGAATTAGAGGATTCTCCTACACCACCTACTAAAGCCTACTTAGAAAACAAAGAAACTTTCTCTCATCCTTCCTTGATAGAAGAACTAGAGGACTACAAGGACTCTAAAGAAACTATCATGGAAGAAGAAGTAATAAATAGAGGTGGAGGTAGAGGAGGAGGAGATAATGAAGATAACAATGGTGAAGGAAATAATGGTAGAAATAGGGACGATTTTCTTGGATTCCCTATAGTTGATGAGGAAACTCATGCAACAATGAAAAATATTTCACCATATGTTCTCCCTAACTTTTATGGATTACGAAGTGAAGATCCTGAAACATTTTTGTTTGAGTTTGAAGTAGTGTGCCGAACTTATGACTATATGGAAGATTCTCAAAAACTCAAACTATTTCCTTCAACCTTGAAGGGATCTGCTTTGAAATGGTTCATGGGATTAGCCACTCAATCTATCAGGACTTGGAATGATATGAAACAAACATTTTTGGATAGATACTTGGATTATTGTATGCCCACCAATCACGAGGATGAGGTATTCAAAATGATGCAAAAAGAAGATGAAAATTTGGAAGACTTAATTGAAAGATTTCAATACAACTTGAAAAGAGCAAAGATGAGCAACTTAGATAATGAAACCTTGAAAACCCTCCTATTAAAAGCCATTAGAGATGAATGGATAGACATTTTAAACATGATGGGTAAAGGAGACATTTCTCAACTCCCATTTCATGATATAACAGAACTATGTATCCAATTCTCAAGGGGAAGATATAAAACTGGAAAAGGGCCTAGGGATTCTTCTCTTATTAGGGCTAACAAATCTGCAAATGGATCAGTAAGTAGGGCAGAGATTGGTAATATGCTTGATGAGTTTAAAACTGATATCTTAGGGGGTCTTAGTGAACAACTAGACACCCTTAAAATCCAAAACAAGCAGAAAGCAGAAACAGATGCTTTAGCCATCTTTTGTACGAAATGTAGAAAGAAACATGCTTTAAGGGAATGTCCCTTGGATGCAAAAGTTGTAGAAACATGTATGATTTGCTCAGAAAATCATGAAATCAATGATTGTCCTTCAATCCCTGGACTCAAAGTTGTTTTTCAAGAAGATCCAAATTCAATAGAATCTCTCTGTTTTGTCGCAAGGAGACCTTGGCAGGGACAACAATCTCAAGGGTTTAATAACTCTATGAATCTTCAAACCCCACCAAATTGGACTCCTTGGCAACAACCTTGGCCCCAACATCAAAACTCATATCAGCCATGGGTACAAGGAATGCAAAATCCTTATGGGATATTTGCTCAATTTTATCAATATCCTCCATCTTTTCAAAACCAACAAGCTCTACAATTTCCAAGCCAAAATCCACAACAACTTTCATTGCCATTTCCACAACATCAACCTTCTCAACAAAATACAAATCCTCAACTCATGCTCCCATACCAACAAAAGACAAATCAACTTCCAGCTCAGCCATTTCCAAATCCTAACAATAAGAATCCTCAAACTACTTATATGGTAGAAGGACAACAATTTCCTACCTATATGATTGTTCCTCTCAACGATGTACAACTCATATCTGGTAGAGTTTTAGAAAAAACCTTCTATAGACATTCAAGAGCAAGATACCTCTGAAGAGGACTCTCTTCAAGTCAATAAGGGTTCTGAGGAAGAATCTCTTCAAAATTCAAAAATTCAAAAAGAAAAAGAAAAGCTAACATCCACAACTCCTATAGTTGAGCAACCTGTATCTTCATCTACACCTCCTTTTCCGAAAAGACTACAAATTGATAAGGGGGTGGAAAAACAAATCTTGTTGCCTAACTATGACTTTCTAGATGAATTGAAGAATGTTTGTATCAAGATTCCATTGCAACAAGCCATTCGAGAAATTCCTATTCTAGCAAAAACCATAAAGGAGTTGAGTTTCAAAAGACCAGGAAGAAAGCTAAAGGACACAAGAAGAATCCACCTGGTAGGAAAGATTGCGGACATTATGATGGGAAAAATTGCCATGCAGAAATATGTAGATCCAGGAAGTCCAATTGTCAAGACACATATAAATGGGATAGAAATTCCAAACACATTGATTGACTTAGGGGCTGCTATCAACATTATGAGTAGACAGACTATGGAACAGTTAAAACTTCCTAACCTTCTTTTTACACCTACTTTATTGCAACTTGCGGATCGATCGGTTATTAAACCAGATGGTGTATTAGAAGATATTTCAGTCTCCTTAGATTCTTGGGAATATCCAGTAGACTTTATGATTTTGACTCCCAAAAGTAATCTAGGAGGACATCCAATTATCTTAGGAAGACCTTGGCTGGCCACAGCCGATGCTTTTATTAGTTGTAGATCTGGAGACATGTACATTTCTAATGGTAATTCGACAAAGAAATTCAATTTGTATCCTCCCGCAAGAGCAATTACAGAAATAGGAGACAATGAATGGGTCGATGATGAGAACACTATACAACCTGTCTTTACCATTTCCGAGATTAGTGAGGATAGTCAAATTCTGAACACATTAGAAAATTTTGAAGTAACTTCAGAATATGACCCCACACAATTTCAGTTGGAATCTGACATAGAATATTTATCATCAAGACAAATGTCTCTTTACTCTATGGAAGAATTTGGTAATTCTGTTTTTGAGATTTTTCCGGAAAAGACATTGAATATCAATAAACATCTGGAGAAGTCACAACAAGAAGAACTAACCAGAATCTTGCAAAAACATTCTACTGCATTTGCATGGGAGTATACTGACATGAAGGGTATTGATCCTAAGACTTGCATCCATCATATCTATATTGGGGAAAACAGTAGACCAATCAGACAACCTCAAAGAAGGATGAATCCAAATCTTAGGGAGATAGTGAAAGAAGAGCTCCAAAAACTTCTCAATGTAAACTTCATTTATCCAATTTCAGATAGCCGATGGGTTTCTCCTTTGGTTATAGTACCTAAAAAGAATGGTAAATGGAGAGTATGCATTGATTACAGAGAATTGAACAAAACAACTTTGAAGGATCACTTTCCTTTGCCTTTTATTGATCAGGTATTAGATACATTAGCAGGTAAAAAGTACTTTTCATTTTTGGATGGTTTTAGTGGCTATAATCAAATTCAGGTAGCACCTGAAGATCAAGATAAGACCACATTTACTTGTCCATGGGGAACTTTTTCCTACAGAGTGCTTCCTTTTGGGTTATGTAATGCACCTGCAACATTCCAAAGAGCAGTACTAGGAATTTTTTCTGATCTAATCCATGATTGTGTAGAGGTTTATATGGATGATTTTACGGTTTATGGTAATTCATTTGAAGAGGCATTAGAAAATTTGGAAAAAGTTCTTATAAGATGTAAAGAAACAAACCTTTCATTAAGCCATGAAAAATGCTTTATGATGTTTACTGAAGGGATTGTTTTAGGACATCATATTTCGGGAGATGGAATTAAAGTTGATAGATCAAAAGTTGAAGTCATCTCCAAGTTGCCTATTCCAAATTGTCAAAGAGATGTTAGAAGTTTTCTAGGTTTTACTGGTTACTATAGAAGATTTATAGAGAACTTCACTAAAATAGCATCTCCACTCTTCAAGTTGCTTACAAAAGACTGTGAATTTAAATGGGATCTTGATTGTCAATCCGCTTTTGAAACTTTGAAAACAAGAATATCTGAAGCACCTATCTTGAGAGGACCAAATTGGAAACTTCCTTTCCATATTTCTACAGAGGCTTCAGATACAGCTCTTGGAGCTGTGTTGGGTCAAAAAGATTTAATTCCTTATGCCATTTATTACACCAGTAAAAATTTGACTCCCACAGAGTTGAACTATACTGTGACTGAAAAAGAGTTCTTAGTTGTTGTTCATGCAATTAATAAGTTTAGACCTTACATAACAGGCTATGAAACTTTTATTCATACTGACCATTCTGCAATTAGATATTTAATGAACAAACCTGTTACTAATGGCAGAGTGACAAGATGGCTTTACTTTTGCAAGAATTCAATATTACTGTGTTGGATAGACCAGGAAAACAGAATACAGTAGCTGATTTCTTGTCTAGGATTCAGAATACTAAAGAAGATTCTCCTGTAGAAGATAAGTTTCCTGATGAATATTTGTTTGCGGTAACTATTAAGACCCCTTGGTATGCAGATATTGCTAACTATTTGGTTACAAGGAAACTACCTTCACATTTATTTCCAAGAGAAAAACGAAAAATTATTCAGGAGAGTTCAAGATATTCATGGATTTCTAACGAATTGTTTAAAACAGGGCCAGATCTTGTGATGAGAAGATGTGTCAGGGAAGATGAAATGCCTGATATTCTTAAGGCATGTCATGATGAACCATGCGGCGGACACTTTGCGGACAAAAGGACGGCCTATAAAATCCTTTCCTTGGGATATTATTGGCCTTCTCTCTTCAAAGATGCAAAACAATATGTCAAAGGGTGTGATAGCTGCCAAAGAGTAGGGAAACCTACCCTCTCAAATGAAATGCCATTGCAAGCACAGGTACTCATTGAACCCTTTGAAAAATGGGCTTTAGATTTCATTGGACAGATTAATCCACCATCGAAGCAAAAGAAGTATATATTGGTTTGCACTGATTATGTTACTAAATGGGTAGAAGCTAAAGCATTAGTATCTGCTACTGAAAATTCGGTTGTTCATTTTCTTTATGAGGATATTTTTACTCGCTTTGGTGTTCCAAGAGAAATTGTAACAGATCAGGGGAGCCAATTCACATCAAATTTGGTGGAGAAGTTGATGGAAGAATATAAAATCAAGCACAGAAAATCTACTCCTTACCATCCACAAGCAAATGGTCAAGTGGAGTCCACAAACAAAGTTCTTGAAAGTATCATCACCAAAACTGTTCATCTACATAGAAGAGATTGGGCAGATAGGCTTCCAGAAGCCTTGTGGGCCTACAGAACTACATGGAGGAATACAGCAGGACATTCTCCCTATGAACTTGTTTATGGGAAAGAAGTCTTGTTCCCCATTGAGTTCCAAGTCAAGACCTTCAAGATAGCAGTTCAGTTGGGAATGGACTTATCAGAAGCTCAAAAGCATAGAATGGAGCAATTGAATGAGCTAGATGAGATCAGACAAGAAGCAATTCTAAGAACCGATCTAGTTCAATATCAAAGAACTAAGTGGCATGACAAATATATCAAAGAGAAGAAGTTTCAAGAAGGAGATTGGGCATTGTTGTTTGACTCCAAGTTTAAAGACTTTCAAGGGAAATTTCAGACTCATTGGCTTGGGCCATATGAGATTGACAAGGTCTTTAACAATGGAGCTGTAAGAATCAAGACCTTTGATGAGTTTCAAACTCCTCTTTTAGTGAATGGCCATAGATTGAAAGTTTATCATAAGCCACTCTCTAAAGAGGATTTTGTCAAGTTGTTTCAAGAAAGTTCTGCAATCAGGCTGGTACAGAAGAATCCTTCTTCTCTACCAAGCTAGTTTTTGTTTTTCAAGTTGAAAAAAAAAAAAATAAAAAAAAAAAAAATGGTATAAGCCTGAAAACCAATCATCGATTGGCAGTCTTATAAGGAAAATATGGGGTGAAAATCAGGGACACCTGACACTCTATATTTTCCAAAAAAATTCTGTCTTTTATTTCATTTTATCTCACCACCCACTCCATTTCATTTCACTTCATTTCATTTCATTTCATTTCATTTCACTTCATTCCACTTCATCTCATCCATTCCATCAATAAAAATCTTTTTTATGACCATTTCCATCTGGTCATTTGTCATTTGTTCATTTCTATTTCAGCCAAGTAATAGTTGTGTCAGTTTCCGCAGCTGACATCTGTTTCCGCAGCTGACTCCAGTTTCCGCAGCCAGAAGCAGATTCCGCAGCTGCTACTACTCTGTTTTCAAAAAGAATGTACAGTTAGTTGTTGTTTTCATAAAATCATGACATAAAATGCAGGAGAGGATCAATGGGACATTCAAGACACTAATGAAGATCAATCAGTTGAAGACCAAGGGCAAGAGCAAGGATTCCAAAGGTATGAATAAAGTTTATTTCAAATAGTATAAAAGACACATTTTTATGTAATTTTAAACTATGAGCTCTACCCATAACGCGTAATGATTCTATTGACAGTCCGTAACCCTCCACGATCTCTATGTTATCCTCTTGCATTTATTCACAAACGGCTTCATTATTGAAATTCCGACTCTTACTCATGTTCAAATAGCCCACCGAAGATAATGATACGTATTTGAGTTGACAAAGGACTCTTACGAGCCGCATAACTCCATAATCATTGATTGAAACGTGTTCATATTTATGACACAGCCACCAAAAATTCAAAATGCGGCCGAATGCATTACACTTTGTTAACTTCTTTGTCGTTTCTCTGTCGTGTTACAAAACCTCACTCTACTCATTCTCATTCCCTGTTTCACTCCATTCCGTTCCTTTTATTCACTCTCATTCCCGTATATTCACCCACAGTCTTATTCCATTTTGTGTATGGTGCTCATTTCCGTTTTGTGATAACATCCCCACGGCATTGTGCTCGACTCCGTGTATTCCATCGTTCCACTTCCGCTTAAAACCCTCACAGAGGCAAGCTGTGAAGCACAGAGAAGTAAAATGGGAAAATTATTAAGGGCAGAGCCGGAAGGACCGAAGTTCATAGAGGGATTTCCACAAGCAAAAGAGATGTTGAGAAAAGCTAAATGGCTGCGTTTTATCCAGAAATTTCGGGGTTACCACAGAGAAATTACCAAAGCGTTTGCAAGATCATTTGATGGCTCGGAAGCAGAAGTGGGAGACCTCAAATTTTTGGTTAATGAAGCATCAATAGCAGCAGCAACAGAGCTTCTTCGGGAAGGAGAACGGTGGTTCAAAAACAAAAGTATCAGTGATGAGGCATGGAGAACAATCCTCCGAAATCAAGGTATGGATATCACTGTTTTCAAAAGAGGAATCCGAGTGCATGCAATAAAAGATGAATGGGCCACTTTATTACTCATTGTTCAGAAATTTATCACATGTGAAGGCCGCTTTGGCTCTATGTACATGTATCATACTAGGATATTGATGAATTTCCTTGAAAACCAAACTCTCAATCTTCCTTATTTCCTATTCAATAGCTTGAAGAAAAAGGCTGTGACTGTGCAAAAACACCTAGGAGATGTAGAGCCTCATTTATATCATCATGGGCTTATAAAAATTTTGATTGAAAAGGAGCTAAAAGAAAGAAAAGATACATGGGAACAATTCTTAGTAAGAAACTTCTTTGAAGAACCTCAGGAAATTCCTGAAGGTAAACCAATTAGAAGGAGTAGAAGAAAGAAAATGGATGTTGAAACCCAAGTTGCTCCTACACAGGAAGTTCCCACAGCTAGCACAGCAAAAAGAAGTAGAAGGAAAAGAACAGTAGATGAAATCCAAGATACTTCTACTATTACTATGAAGAAAAATGATAGGAAAGAGAGATTGGTAAAAAGGAAGAAGAAGGAAATCAAAATTAAGAAGCCAAAAATATCAAAAGGGAAAGAAATTGTTGAGGCTGTCCATAAAACCTCTTCTTCTGAAAAAGAAGATCACCAAATTCTGTCTGAGAGATTAATTTTTCTTCAAAAACAGTCATCTCTATCTAAGAAGGCAAAAACAGGAAAACAAGAACAAAAGGGTAGTGTACCACAGCATGTGAGGAGAAGTAGCAGGCTTAAGGGAAAACTGAGAAAAACACAAATTAAAGGTCCTCATTTCATTGATTTGGGTGTAGAGACATCTGAACAGTCTCCAACTGACCATAGTCCATTTCAGTCAGTTAGTGAACCTGACTCCTTTCACTCCCAATCAGGCAATGAGTGTACTCCATCTTATTCTCAGCAAAATATTGATGAAAGTTCTCCTCAGCCAAATTTTGAACATAATTCTCCCTTGCAGCATTTTGAGGACAGTCCAATGAAGAAGACACCGGAAGTAGACCCCAAACAGCAGGAAGTCTATGATTATATAGAATCCTTGGAGAAGGCAGCCACAGGTCCAAGCACCTCTTCTACTCAGCCTCATACATTGCAGGATGACTTGGTTCAGTCATTAAAACAGGAGATTTTTGAGCTTGAGCTTTTGAATCGGCATATCAAAAATGAAAATGAAACACTCAAAGAGCAAGGAAAACTGGACAAGATTATCCATGACAATACTATGTTACATTTGGGTATTTGGAAAAAGAAAAATAAGAAGCTAAAAAGGAAATGCCAAAAATTGAGCAGAGCACTTGTGAATATCAAATTCAGGTGCCTCATGAAGAAACCCAGAATGATGGCGGTACCAAAGAAGAAGAGAAGGGGGTTAGATGTGTTGGCTGAAGTATCAAGGCACATGAATTGAACAGAGAGTGTCAAAATTTTGGTTGCATGAGGACATGCAACTCCTTCACAGTGGGGGTATGTTGAGTCCCGAATTTGTCTCTTTTCCATACACTTTTCCATATCTCTTTCACTCACCTAAACCTCCAAAATTGTCAATATCATGTGCAAAGGGGTATCTAACATGGTTTTTAATTATGTTTGTGTGTTTTCTATTTGATTTAGATTTTGTTCATACAGCTGCGGAAACTTGTCACTTTCCGCAGCCGCTGCAACTTTTCGCAGCTATTTTGTGGAAATCAATGTTACAGGTGTCAACGAAGGAAATGAGCCACATGGGCAGGCTAGGAATGACAAGGACATGGTTCGTGTCCTATTGGTTCAATGAAATTCGTCAAGGAAAGCCGCGGTCAAAGCCATCCACGTGGAAGTCAACTGTGGAGTTCTATGTCGGCTGGACTCTGTTTCGTGGCATAGAAACATCCCTCCGGCCGTTTCCAAGCTTACGGAGGTTAATTGACATCTGTGCAAAGTTCTGGAGTTGAATTTAAGCGCCCACCTTCCATAGATCCGTTTTCCAACATGGCCATACTCCTAAATCAGTGGCCTTAGTGGTCTACGTGCTGGCTGCTATCATAAACTTCAGGAGACAGTTACATTTTATTGCTTTATAAAGAGCGTTTGCATACGCACGTAGAGTTAGTGAATGTGAGTTGATAGTTGTTAGTTGATATATCTGTTAAGTTGATGTGCGTACTCTGTTATGTGGTGATTACGCTGCCTTGAGCCGTAATACCACCAGCCTGTAATGACTTTCTTTTTAATGTGAAAAACTCTGTTTCATAACTTAATTCGTGTTTGAATATCATACCAGAGCTGCGTAGAGGGCCCCTGCTCAGCCGAGGTTCTGTGTATTAATGTATATATTTTTCATTTCATTTCTTTAAGTAGTCATTGTATCATAACCCATTACATGTTCATATTTCATAGTTGTTTTATTTCTGTTCATACATTTCTGTAATTTCCATTGCATTCCCGTCTCTTATGTTTTTATGATTGTTAA